>JAWWLT010000092.1:42694436-42712578 GCA_035040995.1 Premnoplex brunnescens
CAGCAGTTTCTCCGACAGGCCTCGGCTCAAGAGATAAGAGCTGGGCTGACACAGAGAGACCTGATGTCCTCCAAGCATACAAAGGGAAGAGAGAGAGCGAGGGAGGAAACTCTCCATCTTATGTACCCCAGATTACATGAAGGAAATGGTGTGAAATACTTCCTTAGTTATCACCTGGTAGCCAAGGAAGGCCTAAACCAAAACCAAGAAAACTAAACCACCACAAAAGGTTTTGCCTGTCTTTCTCCATTAATGTTTCTTTGAGTGCCTATTTTCCAGGATTTTAGGCATCAACTCTGTCAAATTGACATGGTAGAATTTTTTCCTAAGATCACAAGAATTACCATGTCAGATCAGTGCAAAGGTCCATTTCTTCATTGTCATACTGCCAGCAGCAACCAATAAGAAAAGTAGAATCAAATCTGCCCAATTTTTGTTATTTAGTGGGCAGGTTCTACTGGAGAAGTTCTGTTGCCCACAGAGGCAGGAATTTCTGCAGCTATTTCATGAGAAAATACTCCTAAAACCTTCTGCCTAGCTGAATTTGTATAACTAAGAAATCAATGCAGTAGCTTATTAAAAAAAAAAAAAAATCTTTTATTAATTAGGATGGAAATTTATATATATAATTATTTTTCCCTCCACAAATAAGAGCTAATAGGATAATACAATCTTCCCCTACTAAAATACATGCTCTAAGTTACAAATTTGTTAAACTATATTCTTGGCCTCATACTAGCATGCTAGCCAGCATTCTATTGTTCTTGTTATTTCATGCATTATTCTTTTTGATTTCTTTCAATATATGAAACAGTCTTGTATGCTGTGAAGACTGTGAAGTTTTACCTGAAGTTTTCATCTGGATGGGCTTTTTATTCACAATCATAACAATCACATGGAAACAAAGTTAGCTGTTGATGCAGTCCTTTAAAAAAAAAAATAAATAAAAAATAGAGGGAGAGAGAAATCAACATCAACATAAAATATGAAGGGGAAAAGTGAAGGTGTATGTAGGACAAAAATATCTATGTCCACAATAATGTTTAATTAAAATATACTATTGTCCTCCATCCATTTCACCCTCATTTCTTCATTCATAGTTAGAAATTTATAAGAGAATAGATAACTATTAGACAAGACATCAGCAAGAATGTCCCTCAATTATCAGATATTAAATTCAAGGCAATCATTGTGGCTTTTGTCAACTACAGAGAAGCTGATGAAAAAAACAGAATACGTAACATGATGTCTCTTTCATCTATAAAAATATCAGCTCAGAGGTTATGCTTCATTAGCTTCAAATTTAGCATGAATAATGAAGGAAGAAGGCACAACATTCCTTTGATACATTGTGCAAACTCTTATCATTCCCACTTTCAAGTGACAGTTTATTAAATAAGGTGAATAATAGAAAATATTCAGACTATATCCGAATCATAGTCTGACACTCTCTGCCTGATTACAGAGTAAATATAACAGCTCTGTACCTCCATTTTGTGTGATTAGGAAATAAAAGGGATAAGAGGTATGAAGCTTCCTGCAGTGGACTCACTCAAACATTTTCCCCTTAAAAGCACTAATTGAATCAGAAAAAAAAAAAAAAAAGTTAAAAAATTTACCTTGGCAAAAGACACGAGGAATCTTCACTTTCTCATTATACACAAGGAAACATGCGGAATGTAAAGAATAAATATCTGCAGTAGTTCATCAGTTTCTGCAACCTATTTACAATGTCATAACATATATGCCACTCCAGGGAGGTAGCAGTAAGCAATTTTCATGGCCTCTATAAATTGTAATGCATTTGCCTAAATTTTAGTTTTTTGAATGTGTCAAATATTGTAAAAAAGAGCTACTAGTTGAGATCACTTTTTAATCACATCCACTCAGACATATCCAAAATTTCGTTGCAGATTTCTGTATCAAGGTAAGTAAAAATAGTAGATTCATCAGTTTTTCTTTAGAATCTGCATCATGACTCTCTTTAGTAGGACATAATCATGAGTATATCCAAAACCCAGTTGTAAACAATTTAAAAGATGTCTTTGGATCACCATTTACTCATCACTATTCCTAGAAAGTGGGAGATTGGGAATTACAAAATTATATTGCTGTGTGAATAAAAAGAAGGAAAAAAAAAAACAAAAAAAGAAAATAAACCCTCCCATGACCCTCCTAAAAGCATAAGATGTTCTCATTCTTCTTTGCCGGGAACTCTCCACTTGAATCATGCTGGAAAAATACAATACAAATTTAAAATTTCATGCAGATAACAAGGGAAGTTTTGAGAAAAAAAAATGAATGGTACAGTATTTTGAGTGTTTATTGGATAACATAATTTACAGAAAGCTCAGCATCCTAGCAAGTCAAGCCTTTTCAATTAATAAAGAGGAATCCATGTTTAGAACCATAAAATAAGGTACCTTATATACTTTTTCTTGAAATTTTGGAAAATTAATGATCAGGAAAATGAAAATTTAAACTTTCTCTTTTCAGAAAACAGCATAGAACAATCAAAAGTTGAACTCTGTGCCTTTGTCTGTGTTCAGTTTGGAATATTTAAACTTGACAGATGAAGTTTTGTTATTAATTTCCTTATTTGTTTCAAAATATTTCCTTACACAAACTTGAAATGTAATAAAGAGGAAAAAGGAAGAAAAAACCTCCAAACATAAAAAAACCCAAAAAACCCAAAAACAAAACAAAACAACAAGAACAACAAAAACAAAAACAAAACAAAACCCAAACAAACAAACAAACAAAAAAACAAATTAAAGCAAATAAGCTGTGGACAGTGGCAATGTGACTTTATGGATAAAACAGGTCAAATGAAAAAGAATTGTCCAAAGTTGAAGAAAACAACAAAGAAAGATAAATATGACATATTCCCTAATATGAGAACACATTGTTTTTTCCAAACCTGTGAATTAGAAACAACTTCATATTTTGCATTGCAACTAGCTCATCTCTGCAGGTGTTTAAATAATTGCTAATAAAAAGAAATATGGTCCTTGAAAGTCAGTGTGAGCAAAATTTGGCAGTTCTACTATTGAAAACAGATTTTCTGTTTGTTTGTTTTCCGAATGATATATATAGAACACTAAGCCCATTTTGTTTCTGAACATTTCAACAAGCTCATCATTCATAAGTGAATTCAGTAGGCATAGTAAAAGTATGGGTTATTATGTTAATGCCTGTAGAACCGCAACAGGAACAGATCACCTTTGGAGATCTGTGTAGGTGCCAGGACCATCACATGCCACCACACATGGGGATTGTTTCAGAATCAGGACTTTTTTTTAATTTTTTTTAATTTTTTTTGTTCAGCTGCTAAAGGACACTAGCTAACGCTCACTACAGTTGTCTGTTATTTGAATGTTTGTTTTGTTGGTTTTTTCCCACTAAACTTGACTCAAAAGTTTCATATAAAATCATCACATTTAAGGTCAGAGATACTAAAGTGCTTATTTGAAGTTTGAAATATACTCCTATAAATGTGAAAACTGTCCTGTAAGAAATAGATAATTTGCAATAAGGCTGACCTGACCAGTCATTATCAGTCTGCATAAATATTACTGGTTGAAAAATAAGTGCATATGAATAATATTACAGACAGTGGTACCTAATGCAGAGATTACTAGCATTAGAACATATTAAAAAATAAATAAAAAAATTATAAACAATCCAGAGACAAATAATAATACACAGAGAGGGAAAACTGTATGTATCCATGGTCAGAGCAAAATACTACATGTGTTAACATTCCTTTTAAAGAGCTGACTTGACTCTAGATTGTAGTGCTTAGTACTCAATGCCTTAGACATTTCTGACTGGGATTACAGTTGTCTAAAGAGAGTAACACTGCTCAAAGACTGAAAATAATTACTTTTTGGTATGGATTTTGTTCAGTGTTTAGTTATCTGAGCACAATATCACAGTTCCACTTATCAACAAGCAACAGTTGGGCCCAATTATCCTATAGCTTTAGTCTTATAGGTAAGGCTTTGATACATGATAATCAGGACATTATGAAAAGTCAGCTTTCTAGGCTTGAAACTACATTTTATTTTCCTGTATAAAATAAATAATTTCATAAACTACCAAAATGCTTGCAAAGCAATTTAACCAATTTTTCTATATAGGAGAATACCAACAATAGTTTCAATATCTTGTAATTTGAAAATATATTGTGTCTGCCTTGAATTTTATTTTCAGTAAATAATGGATACTGTTGAACATTTAGGCCTCAATTTTAGTTTGTGTAAGGTTGAAATACGATGATAAGAACTTTCAGAACTATACAAATGGCCTACCACCTGAAGGCCAGCTGAGCTGCCTGAGTTGGATCAGCGAAGCAGGGACGCGTGGCTGTTCACTGTTTGTGTTTGCACAGTGTTCTGTGTAGTAATTGACCTGTGTACTGAGGAAGCACAAAAGTGTTATCAGTTACCCCACTTATACATTACAACACAGGTAAAATTTTATTTCTTTCCTTTGTTCAAGTTTAAAAAAATTCTATTTCTGATGTAAGCGTATCAATTAATATGATTTGCTAGTGTTCTACACAGTTTTTGCAACATACCAGCAAACAGCAGAAGGCAGTAGAAAATTTGATTCACTGTTTTTATTATTATGTTCTTGATGTTGCCACATATCCCTTACGATTTATTCAAATTTACAAGAGAAATTGTTAAATAACAGTTTACAAATACAGATTGATTTTTTCTGCAGTGTGAATCCATTCTTTATGGACATGCAAAGTCCTTAACATGAAGAAAATAATTTCTTTTTGTCAAGGTAATGAGAATAAATGACAGCAGAAAGAGGAACACAAATGCTGTATTCCTTTTCCAAATGAGATATTTCAGGACATGTTCTAGATTTTTCCCGTCAAACATCTCTTTTTGTTACTGAAATAAATTAATTTTGTTTTGAGTAAATATGGTAAAAGTTCTGTCCCTTGAAAGAATGTGCATTTTTTCTGGTTACTAGGAACAGTCACAAGTATGTGGATCATTGTGTTTTCACGTTGCTTTTCACATGTCCTGTGAGAAATACAGCAGTACTTTGAGACTGAAATTTAGGTATATGAATAACAATTGCTACAATATTATTTATAATTAACAGTCAGGATTGGAAAGATGGAAAATATACTATATGGTTAAATTTGCTGAGGAGGAGAAAGGTTTCATTAGAGTGCAATGAAGGAAGTGTCCTCTCTGTATTTCTTGTGCCATTAAGCTTGAAATTTACTTGGAATTCAAAACACAACATTCTTCTTGTTCTGGATCTACTACACCGACAAACATGGGAAGTTTATCCTTTTGTTCCTTCAGACTTGGAGTCTAGCTGTGTTCCAATTTCTATATTGATGCCTTTTGTTCTGATACTCCAGATTATTTGTGGTGGCCAAATAATTTTACAAAACTGTCTAAATTGTCATCTAGACTGGCTGATATCAACCAGAAGTACTAAGTCAAGGTCAGGAGAGAAATGTGGAGTTGCATGGCTGAGTTCACTTCCCTAAGGAACTGTGTCCTGCAGGAATAAAGGAGCTCTTTGTACACACACATGATCAGCTGAAGACTCATTTCCCAGAGTCTAGGCCTTCCTTTTTCAAAGAGTTAAACAATCAGTGCCCTTCTGTTTATGACCTCATAAAGTTCATGACCAGAGAATTTATAACAGTTGATGAAAGCCATGATTTTAGCTCTGTCTTTTCATCTCCTCATATGTTTGTTCAGTAACAGTACTCTTTAATGAGTACTAATACAGTACTAATGACTACTCTTTTATTCAAGGGTTCTTGAGTATCTGTCCACTTTTGTAGTTCCTTTAAGCAATAAATTCAGTGCATTTTTTCTACATGATGAAGAACAGACTCTTATTTGAGCATAAATTTGGCATTGAGGGTGAAACACATTCTTTATTTCAGTCTGTAGAATCTTCCCATTAATTTCAAAGGATCTAGAACGTCTTTTGATTAACTCATATTTGTTCATTTGAGGACCATGGCTATTAACTAGCACACAGAATAGTTTAAACATATTTTCTCTAAAGAATTCTCTTTCAAAATAGGCAATATGATAATTGGCTGCTGAAAAAATTCTTTTTATATTGTATAATAAGGATTCTACCATTTCCTGCAAACTTAATTAATGTATGGGACTTGGACTTCAAACAAAAACAGTGCTCACAAATAACTTTTCAGATTTAGCAAAGCAATTTTTTAATTTTAAGCAAGTAAAAAAAAATCAGCTTAGCAGACAGCTTGGTGCAGACTCAACTGGGGCGTAATAGTTTTAAAGTGATGGTAGTATCTATGTGGAGATATACACTTGCAAATTAGAGATGACAGTTAATTTTTTTATTTTTTTATTTATTTTTTTTATGTTGCCTTCTGTCTCTTCTGTTTTGGTGTCTTTTATCTTTACTGTAGTCAACACATACTGCAAAGACCTGATTAACATGAGAAAAAATTATGAGTACAGAAACAGGGTTACCCAGAGGATTTTTCCCTCATTTCAGGAAATGTTTTTTAATCAAAGAGTAATGCCCAGTTTTCAGGATGGCTAATTAAAGCCAGGAAGATTGAACAGTGAATACATTAATGTTGTAAATGCTTCTTTTATATAGCTAATATATGAATAGGCCACTGAAGAGGATGCTAGGCCTTTATTAAAATTCTTTTTTTTTCCAGAGAGTAGGATAGGGTGATGATATTTTCACGTAAAAGCAGCAGTTTGAATGCAACAGCTGATTAAACAGCTGAATTAGAATGCAGAAAAATCCATCCTGAATCCTGATCAAGGTAATTTCTTTTCTGTTTTTCACTTTATACAATGCACACACACAAACTGACATGCACAAACACACTGACACACACACACGAATGAGTTAGCAATTGCTTTTCTAAATAGCAGAAGTATTTTTCAGAATGCATTTAGTCCTACTTTTTCCTTCACTCTCTCGATCAAAGCACAATCATACTGTTGTGACTTTTTCCACAAAAAAGTAAAACTAAAGTGGAAAAAAAGCCCTCACATCCATATGAACAGAGGGTACATATTTACTACAAATCCTTCTTCCTTTTTTGTTCATCTATAATTTTCTGTAGTATTAAATTGTCTTGTTCAAGGAGTTGCACTGACTTTGAGTTTCCCTCAATAATAGGGTCTATTTATAGTTTCTAAATCTTCTGAAAAGAAAAAAGAGAAGTGGATGTTTTCATGATCTTTTGTCTGGAGCACCAAGTTTTCTTTGATCCACAAGCTTTTCACAATGAAAAAGAGCACTAGAGAATTTAAAACACTGTGGCAATCTCAGACTACTTCAAATTGTCTGTCACAGCCTATTAGGAAGATTGTTAAAGTGAGTCTCTTTTATTTCCCTGTGATTGCTCACAAATACATTTATACTTAAAGGAAATTACCCAGAATATGTAATTGCAAAAATATTTTTACATGGAATGGTGGAAATGTTTGAGTGTAAATCTACTATTAATCCCCTCCTCACCCTAAAAATGGTACTGAAATAACTGATAATGTTGTTGTAAATCTCCTCCTGATGATTTTCTAGCTATGTGTGTGGAAACAGACAAACATTGAGAAAATGAATGAAGTGTTTGTGAAATTTTCTTTAATACTACTCAGGTGAAAAGCTGTGTATACATGCAAATGACATCACAAGTGATGATTCTCAATATAAACTACAGATGCAAATGTTCTCTCTCCTAAATGAATGATGTTTTTTCCCCCCAATTAGGAAACGAATTTTGTTTAACTGTGATCAGCTGTAATCAATATTGTCTAGTCTCTATTTTAATAAAAAAGATGCAAAATAAAATGAAAAATGAAATTAAAAACAAAGTCAAGAATGGATAATTTGTGATATTATTTGATGTTTTAATTACAAAAAAGATCTAGTGAAGATTTTTTGGAGATGTATTTATTTGCATTTTGAAATTCATTGCAATCATGGAATTTTAACACAGAAAAAACAAAAGAGAACAAAGAGTGTAAAAAGAAATGGATCTTCAGGTACCCAGCTATGTCACTCATTCAAGGTTACCAATGAACTACAGGGCTGTTATCAGTCTTACAGGAGCTGTTTTTGACCATCCTACACTAACATCCTATATTTACAGGAAATGAAGTATGCCAGATGTCACCATTTACAATGGAAATTACTGCCCTTGGAACTGTGGGCTGAAATGAGAAGTGATCTTTTTAAGTTGCTGTACCTGTTAGCCTTATTACAACTAGCATTTTCCAAGAAGGTAACAGAAGGGCATATTGTAAAGGTTTCTATACATAAAGTATCACCACTGACATTTCAACACCTGTTTAATTCTTATTATAATCATATAGTATTAATATCATTATATAAATATCTTGTTGTTGTTGTTGTTTTTCTTCTTTTTCTTCTTTCTTCTTCTTTCTTCTTCTTCTCACTATTACCATTATCATTACTGTTACCATTACTATTATTATTTTGGTTTTATCCCAGCCCATGTCTTTTACCTTTTTTGACTCTTCTCTTCATCCTGTTAAAAGTGGGGAGTGAGTGACCAGCTTAATTAAGAGTGTCTAGGCACTGCCTAGTTTACCTGTTCTCACCCAATATTCTTTGCCTTTAACTAAATTTAAGTTGATATTGCAAAACAAACAAAAGGAAAAGACATCAATAACCCAATTTTGTGCTAGTTTAAATGCCACCTCTGGCTCTGAGGTCTTAATCCACAGACACCACCAAAGTGTCAGTCTTCCTCTGTGCTGGGCCATCTCTCAAGTGGTGCAGACTTTGAGGTACGCAGGCTCTCCATGCTTGGCTCAGAAGCTGCACCTGAGTGCATACTTGTCTGTGCTGTGCTGTTGGCATGCCTGCCCTTTTCAGCCCTGACTTCACCTGTCTGGATGGAATTCTTAACTGGACCTCTCACTTTCTCAGATTCACAGAAGGACTGTTGGTTGGCCCAGGCCACTGTCAAGGACCTTGGCTCTTTGTCTGACCAGGAGCTCTGCTTGCCCTACCCTACCACCACACTGGGGTTCTGCTCGGCCCTGGTGCCCCTGGGAAGCAACTCTGATACCTCCCACCTGACATGTTCTTGCTAAGCTGTCCACTTAAATTAGGAACATCAAGATCTTCATGCTGTCAAGTGGATTAGAAGACGGTAGTAGCCACCACTCCAGAAAGGTGCATACCTGTGGTGGAATGAAAACAAGACTACTCTTAGAAACAAAGCAGGCAGAAATTAGGAAGGATCTCAGGCAAGATGTGCTGCTTTTCACAAGAGAAAAAAGAGAGAGAAAGCAAAAAACAACCCAGATGTGAAAACTGGAAATAAGGTGAAAATTAATGGTATCTGTTCATTAGCATGGGTGTCAAAAGTGAGCAAAAAATAACCTGACCAACAAAAAATACAGATTGCTCAGTCAAACTCTCTGCAAGCTTTACATCAACAGGGTCCTATATACACTAAAACCATAGGAAATTACTACCTTATACCACCATGCCCCCACCATCTTCAATTTTCTTCATTCTCTACCTTTCTCTATCTTTTCCTTCTACCCTTTTTTTTAAAGCAAGAGGAAGCATGTATTACAGTTGATTTGGAGCTACACGTGTGCTGTCTGGCTGATTAAGTGGTGAGCTAAATGTCTGGCTGGCTGGCCAAACAGTCTCTTGATTTCATATGGTGGACCCTTACCCTCTTGAGAATATTAATATGTATCCTTGACTCTTATGTGGAACACATCTTCATGGCTGTAGAATATTGCTATTTTTTTATTGTACCTCTCCATTTTTATACAGTTGAAATTGGCTAAGATTCAAAATTATTACACTGAAGAATTAATAGTCTGGTAGCACGACTAAATAAGCCTTATTCTATCAAGAAATCTGTTTTAAAAATGCAAAGTGCATATGAGACACTTTTCCATGACTCATTTACATGAGTATTAAGACTACAAAGAATACTTAACTTCAAATAAAAGAAACAGAAACACACCCTCTCCTCCCCCTGAACAAAACCCAGATATTGACACATAATGAGGAGGGGTGGGGGGGAAGTGACCTGATGCAGATTTGGGAAGACATCCTTTTTGCAATGAAGCTTTTGACTGTTTGAGTATTCCAACTCACTCTTAGAAATGCCAAATCAAAGAATAAGAAAGAAGCCAACTGATTTATAGGCTATCTAACAGTCTTTTTGAGCAACTGTGGCATTGTAACAGTAAGAGATCTGAGATCAAGCATTTGAAAGAGTGAAAGGAATCGCTAGTAGAGCACTATATCTAAAGCCTCTCAGCCTTCGGAGCAGCTGAAGCTACAATAGTGTCTCAGGAGAATGGCCAGCACAAGTGAAAGACAGCAACCGATATTTATATTACGAATCATGGCAGTGCATAGAGAGGGATATTTTCACCCTGAAAAAGAGCTGCTGGCTGTGCTGCATGCAACAATGCAATCCCATCTGCCTTGCAGACACGAGGGGGTTGGGAAAGCTGATTCAGGTCATTCAAAGAAACATAAAGAAATCTTTCTTCAGTACATACTTAAGTGCCCAAGCATACCCTGTTGGGAAAAATACTCCTTTCCCGCAGAGGGCTATCAGTCCACTGAATGACAGGCATGCAGTGGAGACAGCCTCTGCTTATGACACCAAGTGATCTTCATTCCAGTTTTTAGAGCACGACAGATAAAGATCGAGGTGGAATTCACACACTGCCAGTAGTTCATTGCAACAGGAGCTGTAAAGATGGGTAGAGATTTCATTTTACTGGCTTTTGCTATGAAATAGGTGCACAAAACAAATGTAACAATCTCCTGGTTTAACTACTGGGAAGAGATGTAAAGTCCCGAGTGTGGTTAGGATGAGGAAAACACCACTTAATGAGATTAAGAAAACAAATGACAGTTTTGCTGTTAAAAAGAATATGTAAAATTCTTTTCACATGAAAACATGCAGTCCTCTCCTATTACTGTACAGCGCTACTCAAACATATTTGAAAATGTCAGTGTTGTTCTTGTAGTAATGTAGCTATACTGCATTACATTAGCTTTCTACCTTGTCCAAAATACACAATAAATTGGATTCTTATAATACTGCAACTACTAAAAGAATGTTCCTTCAAGAACCTGGAAAAAAAAAATACCAAATTACTTTATTTATGGATGCATTTAATTTAAAGAAAGGTACCGAACAGTTTGACCTCATGCTCTCTTAATCTCATTTCCACTGGAAATTGAAGGGTCTCAGTCACAGCAACTTTGCTTACTTAGTCAAGAATCAGGAAAAAATATTCATAAGAGTGGGAAAAGACTGAACAACAATCAGTAGAGAACAGGAGCCTAAAGTTTTCCAAATACTTTAAACCAGAAAGTGTTTGTGTTGCAATATTAACTATGAAGCCTGTGTAATTGTAAAGAAATGGAATAGTGTGTTACATTTGTGTGCTGAAACTGGTATGATTAGGGTGGAATATTTTGGCCACAAATAAATATATCCCATTTTGACACTGTGTCTTTTATGTGCAATGATTTATCATGGTGCTTGTTTCCTATGGCTTAGGTCTGTAAATGAAGAATCAATTTGCTAAAAAGGTGAACAGGCAGAGCTGCTAGCAGAGGCCATGTGATTTTCCTGATTTTCTCCAGCTGCAGAGGTTTCTTCTCTTAGTTTCCTCTGGTGAACTTATGAGATCTTCAGAACAGCATTTAATTTGGCATGGTTTCAGTTTTTTCTGAAACTGCTTGAGTTGAAAAAGTTTCATCTAAGTGTTAAAAATTCTGCTACCCACATCACTCTTCCTGTCTTTTTTGGCCCTGATACAGAAGAAAGTTGTTGGTTTTGATTTTCCCTTTTGTTTCAGAGTTATCCTTCTCTCGTCAAAGTTCACCTCATGCTCATTGGTATGTTCTACAGATTTTGTGCCACTCCACTATACTCCAATATGCACATGGATGAAAGCAGTAGTTACCCCAGGACTATATTTGTTTTGTGCTATAAAAAACTTTTTTATGTTTCTTTAAGACTTTAGTCAGATCAGTATGGCAGTTTATATATTTGTTCTCCTGTTCCAGCTTCTTTACTGAGCAACAGTGCAGTTCAGAAATACTAGTCAGGGTGATATAACTAAAAAAATTTAAATGACGTTTTATCTCTTTTCTATTCTCTCTTCTCACATTTTATTTTTTTTATTTTTATTGTTTTCCACTGGTTGTCTGTGTGTTTTTTCAATGATTTCTCCAAAATGATACATAACTTAGAAAGGAAAAAAAGGATCCTGGACTTCAGACCATTTTTGACAGCTCGTGATACCAAGATATGAATTTCTTTTAGTACCTTTTATACTAATCAATCAAATAAATATTTCCACTCTTGTAGTATGGAAGTGAAAGAGTAGAAGGAAATAACTGGGTTTTGTCCTAAATCTCTATTCAAGACCTAGGCAATATAATTTCTTATGTCACTTACTGTTACAAAAATTTGTTTTAAATATTTTTTAAGGTTTCTTATTTTGCAGGTTTTGTTTTTCACAGAGAACTTGTGTTTTATTGCTGTAACAAGCTTACATTACTTATGATTATACAAGTAGCTGATTTACTAACACATTTGGTTGTATTTCAGAAAGTGGATTTTTTTTTTTTTAATTTTTTTTTGCTATTATTTTTTCCTTAGTTTCATCTTATTTCTAGTCAGTTAGTTATCCGCAAAGGATGTGGAATACAGTGCAGCAATTTGTTAAGCAACTTCCCCTATGAGGGAAAGAAAAGAGAACCAGCATGCAAACATGCTAAAAATTTCATTTAGAGAAGGAAACAAATATAAGTTTTTAAGAACATGATCTGAAGCCTAAGGGTCTCCTTCACGATCAGATGCAGTCACTAAAAGCATGTCAGAAAAAGCCAGAAAGAGTTTATGTCTCTCCATCATAAAGTGTTCTCAAAGGTAGAAGAAATGATTTGATGCTTAAATGAAAATGAAATATTATTTACAAAATACCCTGTATTTGATTATAGCAGAAAGGTCCTTGTTTCAGCAAAATTGTGTAAGTTATTTCAAATAAAGGAAATAAATGTAAATATATTGTAGATGCAAGAGCAATAGTTAGTAAGTCCCTAACTGTGCTACAACTACATGTTTTTTTAAATATTGTTAAAGAAAACAATCTATAACTACCTTTAAAATTATCCATTGATAACATCATATCACCCAAAAACCTGAGCCTCTGTTCTTCCAGACAGCAGAAAGATAGCTGGAATTAATCTTCTCTTGGGTCACTGGTGCATAAAACAGACAGAATTCAAGAAACGCATTTATTTCTCTGTAACAATGTCTTCCATTGCCTAGAAGACAGTGAATGTATGTTCACGGTTGCCATGAGCATGGAGACAAACCCACATTAATTAAAATTGTGCATCTACAGACATGTAACGTTTTTCCTCATGGGAGCAAGGGACTCTGCATCGCAGGTTGGTTTGTAAGACTTCCCTTGGGGTGAGAGAGTTCCATGCTGACACAGATACAGGGGCATGTTACTTGCTGGGAAAATCTGGAAAGTCTGAAAGTCTGTCCTCCTGGGTCAAAATGGTGATGTAGTATTCTCATTTGCTGGCCTGATGAAGTTGTCTGACAGTTAGTTTGGTTTCTAAGTTGTCTGACAGTTAGTTTGGGTTCTAACCTGTGCTGAATCTCAATGAAAAACGTCTACCAAGACATGGCAGGGTGAGTACTTAGGAGCCAAAATTCAAAGGGCACAAGGCACCCTGGATATTTTGTCAATAAATTGTCCATATGCTATGGTGTGAATAGGGGAACAAAGAGAAGTATGGTGTAACCTAGGTGTTGGGTTTTTTTCTTTTCCTCTTTCTGTTTCTTACTGGTGAATGTCAACATCCTGCTGTATTGTGGGGGGACTAATCACATGCAGAATTCCACTGCACCTTGGCAAAAACCTGTCAAAAATGGATTGAATGAATGATTGGTGTCATCTGTGAGCAAGCGGCTGCTGGCTTACAGGTCATATCGAATTCCAAGTTCAGCAGGAGTTCGTTGTGAAAACAAGATCTTTCATTTTCATGTCTGTTCTTTTTCGTGTCTTAATTTTTCTCCTTCAATTAATCAGTTTCAGATACTTATGATAAAAGATTTTGAGTTCCCATGAATATTAATTTCCAGTTCTTTAGAGGTATGAATCTAAATTTGTAAAAAGCCTTACACTGTTAAATTACATGTATATTAAGTTACAACTAAAAATCTATGTACTTTAAATACCAAGTAAGATAACAAGTATATGGGATTATAGAACATTGCTCTTATAAAGACAAATCTATACTAAGTATTTAATGTTGATCCAAAGTATATGATGGTTTTACTCCTTGAAACTTGACTGTGTGTATTCATAGTAAATTGAATATTTGGGAAATACTGGACTGCTGGTGTAGGTTTTGTTTTCTGCAGGCAGGATTGTATCAAACAAAACACTGTATTTTTCCATGCATATTTTGTATTTCCTTGTAAAGGAAACAAGGTATTTCTTTCAAAATATAGTCTTCTCTGAAAAAAAAAAAAAAGGTCTAGATAATTCATGCAGATTTGGAGTTTACAATGAGGAATAAGAAACAAAAGAGATGAAGACATTGTCAGATAAACATACTTTGTACTACTCACATGTATGTATGGAACTATTCCTGTTTTCAAATTGTAAAGCTGCTTTGCCAATGAGTTATAGATTATACTAAATTAAAGTACAGTGCTTTTTCAGGAACTGTCTTATAACTTTATCATATCATATCATGGTCAGTACAGGATGAATGTAAATAGAATAGAATGCTGCAATTCCTGTGTAATACACAGTCAAAATATAATAGGAAGGCTACAGAAAGCAATTGGGATATTTTAAAAACAATGTACAAACTACAACTGATTAGAGCTCTGTTCCTTATGAGCATTGTTCTCTATCATCTGACTGCTCTATGTGCTTCTTGGAGATGAAGCCTTGATATATGTCACCATTGAACAGGAGGATATAAATGTGAATGATTATGTGCTGCTGCAGGATTAGAATACTTACTTGCTAGTTGAGATTGGTCTCTTCCCCAATCACAGCAGTTTTAGTATTACTTCAAATACATCTGTCATGTCTTCCTCTATGCAGGCATATTGAACATCTGTGCTTCCACAAGCTGATTAGGTAGGAGCCTCAGTAAGAATAGCCTGCATAGACAGAGTCAGACGCTTGAATGACACGTGCACAGCTGGGACATGTTGAGTAGAGTGTGTAGAGTAAACAACATTGCCAATTTGTAATTTCTGGGGCCTGTGTCTGTTTTCTTTGTCAATTATTATTTTTTCTTTCTAGGTTTTTCCATCCTTGACAGAATGACTAATGTGGTCACAGATTTGCTGTCACTCTTGTGAAGTCTTGAAAAAGAAGGCAGATCTTCTGTATGAAGTAAAATTCTGTATAGCAAAGGATATAACCATCTCCAGTATTTTTTTCAAAACAATTATCTTGATTTTCTTTAATGTCTTTCCCCTTCCTCTGTCTCTTCTAGTGTTTTCTTGCTGTGTTGTGGAATTTAGAAGATAAAGGGTAGTAGTTTTGCAATGGAGCTCCAATAATGGAGCATAGGCACTACAGAGCATAGGCAGAACTACTCCTTACAATCCCTGACCAGATCTAACAGCACAGCCACAAATAGAAGCTAATTAAAAATTCAACTAATTAAATAACATTTACTTTAATTTTCAACGCTGTAATTGGCACTATATTTTGAATCCCTGAAAGAAAGTAAGTCTGTAGCCAAGAAGCACTGACTTTAGTGTGTCAGGCTAAAAGGCCCAGATTTGTTAATTTTCCTTCTACAAAACTTGTACTGAAATTTGTAAATTAAAGAGCCATGAGTTTCAGACTCTACACATAAAATTCTGCTTATTATAGAAGCTCAATTTACAAATTAGCCAGGAGTCACTGCAAATTAGGGTAAATGATTAACATAAGTGACTATTGTGAAATGAAAGTTTAATCAACCAATTCACTAAAAATGTCTAAGTATAAAGAGACACATGGAGTCTAAACAACACATCTAACCACTGATTTTGTAAAAGCTGATTTTGCGTAATGACCTGTTGTTATGGTAAAGAGTTATATCATCTTACCTGGAGGTCACAACTGTTAATAATGTATATTTCTGTATATCATACTTACCTTAATGTGATTTTATCTTTGCTAACCTTTTATACACCTCATTTGAAGGGGAACTTAGAACAAAATGGCACAACTTCAAGCAATTATAATTATGCCAGATTTGCACTAGATATTATTAAATGTTGGTGCAATAATAAATGATTTTTTTGCCTAATACTGAATATGTTTAGTACCTCTTATGACCATTACTATTGCAATTCTTTAGAGGCGATTGAGCAGAAAGCTGACAGTCTTGCATTCACTCTAAATTCACAGGTGTTTTTAAAGTGTAGAGAACAAAACAAAGGTCGGTGTCCTTTTGCACTGGCCATCTGGAATAAAATAGAGCCAAACCTAAACTCACAAAAAGCTTGTTCTCTGAGAATTAAAATAGAGATAAAGGATGTTGCTCTAACTGAATTAAACAAAGCTTTTTGTTTTATTTTACCTTATTTCATGTTATGCTTTAAAAAGTAATCTTGAGGAGACATGGCAAATTGGTTACTATGAACATAACAATCATTAGGCACAATCATTAAAAATAAAGAAATAAACATGTAGGCCAGACAATCTGGATGACATTCCTGCCTGGTATATCAGCCCATTATTATATACTGTCCTAGATCTGACATAATGCTTGTGACCCGTGCCAGACCTGGAGCACTGAAGAATAAGTAGACTTCATCTTTCCAACAGAAAGGGCAATGTACTTAAACTTATGAAGAAAGACCAGCAGAGGTCAGCAAATTGTAGAGTCAAATGAGTAAGCAGTTGACTTTCTGATTTAGGGACGGCATGCTATATCAAATGAAGAGTTCTGTGCAGAACCAAAAAATAGCCTTATAAAGTAGTTGCAAAACTAAACAAAACAAACCAAACCAAATGGAAAAAAAAAAAACAAAACCAAAAACAAAAAAGCAAAACCACCAAAACAACAACAACAACAAATATTTTGAGTTTTGATGATCCTGAATTGCATATTAGGTTGGTGAAAGAGATGGCTTTATAAAAATGCCATCGTAATAACAGAACAGACACCTCATTATAAAATTAAAAGTAGAAAAGATCACTGACTACCAACTAACATGACGATGTCAGACTCATAATATCTTTCAGGAAAAAATTAAGTATATGTGTAAACGCACAGATAAATGGGACTCTAGAAAGTAAGGTCTGTTAGAAGTAGATAATTCTTTCCTTTTATGCTAAATTCCGCCTTGGATGTAAACCAGATTATTGTTGAAAGGCGTATATGTGTTTCTGTGGAAAACCTCATTTTGTAGAAACCAGAATTTTAAAACAAACTAATGTGTTGCTAGTTGAGTGTTGCTTAGCTTCTGCCCCAAGTAACTCCTTTTGGATTGTCACCTGTCCTGCATGCTCAATGTAATCCAGCAGTTGAACTTGTGCTCTGGTATTGATACACAGAGTTTTCCCTAGGCTTATAGTTCAATTTTTAAGACACCTTCCTTTTGCATGTTTAAGTAAGTTGTTCTTGTATTCAATAAAAATTCATGTTTAAAAAAATAAAAAAGACAAAGGAAAAAGAAAAAAAAAAAGCTAGATAGCATTAAACATGATTTAAAGGAGGTGGAAGCTTTTATACTGTCACCATGAATAATAGAAATCCAGAGTGATTGCACATTGCACAAATGTTCTTCCAGTACATTTTCTAAACTGCAACCATATGCTTGCAATGCAAAAATATCACAGGGAGTACTGTCCTACTTATTACAGGAAAAAAACAGTGGGTTTTAGATCTTCTTAGTTAGGCAGAAATGTAAAGTAGTTAAAACAGGAAAGAATTCCCTAGAATATAAATTCTTTGTAAAATTAAGTAGTTGCATTGTTCTCTGACACCTCTGATATATATCCTCCCTAGTAACAGGGACCCAAAGAGGTTCCCGTGGAGAATAGGGGGTTACAGAGATAGTCTGAAGTAAAAG
>JAWWLT010000092.1:42712588-42728730 GCA_035040995.1 Premnoplex brunnescens
ATTTTGTCTTTGCTGGTTTTAAAGTGATGAAGAGGAAAACAATGAGCAAAGAATTATAGCATGATTTTAAATACATAAAATTATGAAAGTCTTGTGTTCAAACCACATCAGATTATCGGAGACTGCTACAGTGACAGCTGTTTCAGCTTTATTATATAGCAGAAATAAACCTGTTGGCTTGTGAAATGCCCCTTTTGTATTTCTAGCACTAACTATCAGCAATTACAGCATGGTACTAGAGCATATGGCAGTGTAATTGAAGGTGTGGCAAGAACTCAGTTAGGCACTTAGGGCCATATGTTCTCCTCCACTAAGCAGAGTGAAGAGAAGCAGATGGGCACAAGTTAAAGTGAAGCACAAAGGGCTGGCATAGTCCACCTAGAAGGCAAAGGAAACTAAATCACCCTTTGGTGTGTGTCAACGTGGTGAGTCTTTAAAAATGAGCTGGAATCAATCTCTGAACCAAAGAGAGCTAGCTGAGTGAAAATGGATTGTTGCTGCACTACAGTGTATTTCCAGACTATTCTCACAGTCCAGTACTGGGTAAATAAGCCAGGGAGAATGCTGATAAGACAACAAGTGGTCAGGAAAACTGCATTACAGTTATGGGCCACAAGTCCCTCTCTTCCTACTCTGACATCAGACTATTGTGAAGTGTGTTTTCAACCAATTGATAATATTTGTGGTTTCTGTTAATTTATTTGTCTTTCATCTTCTTGTCTCAGGAGACATTGCATCATTGTTTAAATTCAGCCATTTTCAGGGTGGTTTTGGCAGCTCTTTCTCAGTTTGAAAATTGAGATAAACCAGAGCATATTCCACTTAATGATTATGTTCCTTCTTTGCTTGCTATCTTTTTTCTTTTTTCTAAAATGAACATAGAGCCTATTTTCTGATGAGAATGTCAGAAATTTGCACCAAACTTACATTAACCTTTTGACTAAACACATAGGTGAGAGGTATGAGAAAATTATTTTACTATTAAGTTTTAATTTCAGAGTGTTATTAAAACAGAAGTTAAAGAAATAAAATTAAAAATGAAATCTTTCAGTCTGTTCTTCCTGTATAACCTTTTTCCTCAACAAAAAAATCTTTTTTTGGTAGTACTAAATATGTGACCAATAAGTCAGGTTTTAGTTAGCAATTGGTTTTAGATCATTACCTCTATCCAGTATGGCTTGGTATCTGTGCCTTCAGAAAATCAATAATCCTGTAACTATCTTCAGTATATGACTCATTATCATATACACTATGTATAGAACCTTATCCTAAATATTATTCTGATTAACGTTGGAAACCGTATGCTGATTTTTTTTTTTTTTTTTTCCCTATACTAAGAGCTAACCTGTTCTCTGTGAGGAAAACTAAAGGAATATTTTTGCTGTTTCACTAAAGAAAATACAATAAGGATGTGATTTTAAAGTAATTTCAATATTACCCTGCATCATGCAGCTACAGGAACCAGGCTATATTTTACCATCAACCAACCAACAAATTAAGAATTAAGGTAGAAATAAGACATTAAGTATGCACAAGCAAAACAAAAAAATAGAAATTTATATTCACACGTACCACTGTTGAGTGGTCTAGGTTTTTTCACATATCAGCATTATCTTTCTTCACTTAGTATTAGACATAAAGTACAGTGAGCTTGTTATACTTCAGCAGAGGGCAGCATAGTATGCAGTTTTCCACTTGATAGTCAGGTTTAAGATATTAACAATGTGATTTACTAATTAGCATGGAGCTTTGCTGATTACAGACTGTTGTGTAAAGTACATTACTATCAAAATAAGCACAGAAGTGCTACTTCTGTGAATGATCTGCAGAACTTGGCAGAGATACAAGACATTAGTGAAGTATCAGAGGAAAAAATTAATCATTATTCAAAAAGATTGTGGTATGTGTAGGTTAGGACCTCATTTTTTAATCAGTCCTCAGCCATTAGTGCATAAACGCATCAAATAATAAACATCGGATTACTACTAGTCTCCTTGATGTGCTGCAGACATGAAACTGACACAGTGATAAAATAACACCATTCTCTGCTTGCAAAGTTATTCCAGGGTCTTTATGTTGTAGAGTTTCCAGCCCAAATACTCACACTGAAATCAGTTTTGTTAAAGAACGTTGTATCATTAAGCACTGAGTTTGAATACAGGGTTTTGTAATAGATATTTCTGGCAGTTGGGAAGATTTATATTTAGAATTGGTCCTCTGAAGGTCAAAAGTGAACATAATTAAGCCAAAAGCCTTTTTTTTTTTGATTTTTTTTTTGTTTTCTTTTTAATAGATGTATCTGTAGGATCGATACCTTTGTTACAAAGGTGTGCTGGGCAATTGCAGTATGCTGCATAATTGATTGTACAGATCATTTAAAGTGCTCTGATCCTAGATTGTTTGGTCTTTGTGGTTGTATTTTTTTTTTTTTTTTAAACTCAGTACCATGAATGAGCTGATTCCAGTTCATGTTTAAGAATCTGTTTTATCATGTAATTTCCCTGCCATTCTAAATAGACTTTTTTTGCTCCTTATTACAGTATAAATTAAGGACAGTAGAAGGGAAATTGATTATTAATTTCCCTTAAAGAACAAGAACAGAATTAATGATATCCCAGCTTTCTGATGAGGGTGGGTAGTTTCTTAAACCAAACAGAAAAATAGGTCTAACTGTTAATCAGTTGTGCCGGGATTAGGAGATATTACTAGCAATTAATGGTCATGTAGCATCAAAATTAATGAGGCTTGCCAAAGAAATAATGAGGCACATAGCATTTCCATTGTGCAGCTACTGTAACCTCAAATTATTGAATGGAAAAAGAAAGTCCCTTAAGGAAAGTTGGGAAGTCTAACTGCATCCTGAAAAATATTAGGCTAGGATGTCCAGAAGAGGCAATGACCCAAACATTCCTAAGGTCCGCTATTAGTTAAGAATATGGCTTCTGCATAATTTTCATATTATAAAAGGAAAGAAATATACATTTTCCTTTTGATTAATTAGTTGTATGGAGAGTGGGTCATGTTACAATTCTTCATGATGTGAAATTTGCAGATTTTCAAGATTTCAACATTAAACCAAGTGACAGTCAGCAATTTTACTTTGAGAGTCTGAATTTGTTTGAACCTGCCACTCAGAGCAAAAGTTGAGGGGGATGGAGAGGGTATGTTACAAATCCACATGGATAAAACTGAATAAAATATTTGTGGAGAACCTACAAAAGCCAAACATTAAATTTTGCAGTGATATAGTAACAGAAAAAAAAAAAAAAAAAAAAAAAAAGCATAAGTTAATCAGTTATGTTCTTTCTAAGATATCTCATAATCAATCTAATTTTAGGAGTTTGGACCATTTACTGGTAATTATTTCAGTGTTCACCAGCTTTGAAGACAAGTCTTCTTGTACAGTAATCATCTACTTAAACATTGTTTTTTCCATAGCTAGCACATTTGGTTTGTGAATGTTGTCTGTTTCCTTTTCTGAAAACGGGTGCTGTCAGGGAAGACTTCACTCACAATAGTCATAAGTGCCAACAAAAAATGCAGTTCACTTTCCTGAAAAGTCACAAAACATTTGCAGGGGGGAAGGTGTATATATTTGCGTGCAAGAGCCTTGACAATCTGGTAAACATTCAAAACTATTATACGACAAACAAATCAATCCCTCAGTACAATATTTTCAGAATATAACTCTCAGTGTACTTAATGTTCCTTACATAGTCCTCACATCACAACCAGAAGTCAAATACTTACTGTACTGAGGCTCAGGAAGAAAATTCATTTGGGAAAGTCCAGAAGAGGAACGACTGGCACAATTTGCTTCCATGTAGTTTATTCATCTCTGCCTGTAACTTCTTGGGCATATGACAAGGGTGCCAGGGAAAGCTGGAGGTTTAAGTGTAAAACTAGGAAGAAATTGCAAAGAAAAAGTGAAGTGAATAACTCACTGGGAGTTACAAATGCACTGGTTGAAAGCCACAGCAGTGGCATTCATTTCAGAGTCTGAATACAAAAACCAGGAGTGGGTACAAGTAAACTAATATACATATAGGTGAATAAATGGTACTATGATAAACTAATACTTCTTGGTGTTATTAAATCTTCCTGGAAAAGTAGTCAAACTCGCCATATTCTATGGCAATAATGTCTGGCACTTAAAACACTTTTCATTGTTTATCCACACACCCACAGAACATGAAATTCAAGATTTCTTTAAAATTAATCACCTTTTAAAAAACAATTTTCAAGGAGAACATGTGTCATGGTCTTACATTTTATTGCATACTGGGGAAAAATTAAAATTGTTTAATTATTTCTCTGAGCAGCATTTTCTTTAGTCTTGCACAGCCATTGATATCTTGTACTGGTTCAATTTTTTTCAGAAGTTAAGAGAAAAAATAATTAAAAATCCCTGAAACCACAAGAGTCTTACTTTTCTATAGATAGACTATCAGAGAAGCCAGGTATGTGTGAGTGGGAATAACTGAAAGGTCCTATATGCATGAACACAAAGAATCTTTTTTTTTTTTTCATTATTTTTCTGAAGTCAAAAAACTATGAAACTCACAGGTACTGTATTCATTCTTGTCTCGGTTGCATCTCTTCTCTATTTACGAATGAAATAATTGGTTCTTAATACACTTTCAGGAAGTTTCTTCCAACTTAAAATAATTATTTGAGGGGGGAAGGATATAGGTGTGGAAGTATTTGTACATCTATTACCAAATAAATTGTTTCTCCTGTAGCTATTGCATTTCATTTTTCTAATTCAGTGCATATGAATGATGACACAGGTCTCATGGAAATTTATAGTCCTGAAAGTAGAATCTATTTGGTTGTAACACAGATACCTTAAATATCTCTATTCAGTCCATCATAGGGAAAAAGAAAAAGAGTGACCTTTGCATATTCACTCATTTACAGTTACTTTTTTTTGAGCCTGAGTTTTCTAATGTTGTTCAGCCAGCTGAATTGCCCTAAATTCAGGTTAGTAAGGCTTCGGATTAACCTGTGATTCTGAGAAATGTCAGCAAAAACCTTCAAGCAGCCAAAACTATAAACTGGCGTTTTAGCTCCACTTTGATTTCTTATGAGTGTTTTAATCTTAAAGAAAAAACAAAAAACATTTGTATTCTCCTTAGATTTTCCTATAGCATACAAACAAGGTGACCTTTTTTCCATACATTTACCTACTAGCATAACATGCTTATTTTGGGGAACAAACTTACTGCTTCTGCCTCTCCGTCCCCCCTGTATTTTCCATGTTCCTCCCCTCTGCTTGCCAAATTCTTTTGCTCTAAATGTTTACTAAATTAAATAAGACTTTTTAAAGTGATTTTAAATACATGAATTAATAGGTTATCTATCAGAGGAAACATTGCAGCAGACTTTGAAGTCAGTGCAAATTTTGCTTCTTTCACAAATGTAGGCCTATGTTAAGGTTTCCTTTACAAAGTACACTGGATATATGAGATTAGAAAAGATGTTCTCCAACATTTTACTTCTCCAAGGCAACAGAGATACAACCTAAAATGTTGTCCTTCCTGCCCCTTCTCATTATCCATTTGCATAATGTCTCATCTGTGCAGAATTTTTCAGAGGTTTTCTAAGCCAACCTGAGGGGTCTCTATATGATGTTACATCCAGAATTTTTTTAAAAAAAGTAAAAGTTCTTCCACATCTTACTAGGGAAGACAGGGCTAATATACATAGATAGCTGGAAACAGTCCTGGTCTTCAAAGTAATCTCTTGTGGCAGGCTCCTGTCTTATCGAAGGCAGGAAACCCCTTCGGTATCTGCTGCCCAGGGCTTGCTGGACAATCCCTTCAGATCTCCATCTGTTAATAATTGTTTTTCTTCCCCAACAACTCCCACTTTTTTATTTTATTGCTGCAAAACAAAAATTTGAGAGAAACTTCTATCAATCATATGTTGAACACAGGAAAGCAAACAAGGGATACATAAGAGAACATAAAAATTACAAACACTACTACAATAAGTATTTTCTTTCAACCATGGACCAATATTAAACTTGTTTAAGCAGTCAAACAAACTACTTAACCATCCTTATTGTCCTCCTTCAGCATCTATTCTTATCAATCTTTAATTGATCTAACCTTCTAAAGATCTTTATTAAAACTGACTTATAAGCAAGTGTCTTTAATGAAACAAATAGCCTTAATAATTTTTTTAGGGTTTGTGTGTTTGACTTTTAACCCTTTTTCTGAGGTTGTTTGTAAGTATGGGGTTTGGTCTTGAAAACTTTTATTCAAACTAAATATTTCTGCAAATGAACAACTTTATTTAATTCATGGGCATGTGTCTTTTGTTTTTCATCTAAGGATGTTTATGTATGAGATAATGTGGCTGCATATTTTGTGAGTAAAACAGAACATATCTATGACCATACTTTCACACACTTACATACTTCATTCTTTCATACATGATGGCCATCATCCATGCACTCACACAAACAGACTTTTGAGTTTTATTTTGCTGTGTCTTAGGATTGTGACATGAGAAATTGGCATTCTTTTTTCTTATTCTTGGATTAGCAATATCTACTTATATGTTTCCTTGGTCTTTGGATCAATGCTTTGGTGAAAATATAACCTGTAAAACATAAACATAATCTTGCCTCATGTTCAATTTTAAATTCAAAAATTTAAAAACATATAAAACATTCATACGGTTTAGAGATAACATATCACTCCCCCTTTTTTTTTTTTTTCATTTTTTGTATGGTGTAGAAAGATTGCTATAGGTCTATGTTTGCTGGTCTTGACTCAAGGGGAAACTTCTAAGAATTACTGTAAAACTTAGCAAAAAAAGTATTACAACTTACAACTTCTTTCTAGTTTGCAAAACTAAAGCATTTAAATTAACTATATGGGCTTCTTGTCTAAAGCTTGAAACCTAAAACAGTGAGAAAAGCTACAGAACTCTTTTAAAAACTGATTATTACAGAACAGAAAGGTATAGATGCAAACTCAGCTTAGACATAATTACTTATTTAAAGCAAGGCTTAAAACAAGGGTTAAAACTCAAAGGTAAAGATTAGCAAAGTTTGTACTATGACTGCAATTTTGTATTAGCAATCCAAATATGTGTTAAAGAATTTTGTGGAAGCTTCAAGCAAAATCTTCTCACATAATGGATGAGCTGCATGCTTAAAAATATTAGCTCAGATATACAACACATTTTTAAATACAAAAACACTGGTGGCCTTTTTGACTTGCAGAATTTATCCAGAAGGAAAGTAGTGATGCCAAACAAAACCTTGGCTAATAAAAAAAAACAAAACACTCAGAGACTTGTTTTAATCTTTGAGTAGAAGGTATTTGTTATTTACGGTACCGGGAACAAGGCGAATAGCTTCGCTAAAACTCGCTCGCTTTCCAGAACAAAACTTACATATTTATACACTTTAACAAGCAGGAAACTATGAATTGACAGCCTCTCTTCTTCGTGTCATTTTACACTTCTGATTACATCAGTCTTTCTGTTGGAGAACCAAAATAAAAACTTGTAGTACCTCCCTCCTCAGGTCCTGAGTGAGGGTGTCCAAAGAAATATCTGAAACTTAAAGTAACTTGGGAACAAGTTCTCTTGCAGTAACTAAGAAGCAACCAACCCTGGAGGGCAGCCTTCAGTGAAAGAAGCAGAGCCTCCAGATCATGAGAAGAGCCATCCATAGAGAAGTCAATAGTGTAAACTCAAACCAAGCTGTAAGAATGGGATACAAACTGAGTTGTTTGTCTGTTGAAATGGACTTGTGTTCTATGCTAGAATGTATAGTATAAAAATCGTTTCTCAGCAGTCAGTCAAGCAACAGCAGAGCCTTGTGGCCTGACCAGCCAACCTACAAAACCACCCAGCAAAGCGACAGAGGGCAAGATCAGGTTAGCCTCTGTACTTGCCACGAAGAAGATTTTCTTTTCCCTGCTGTTGGTTGCAACCCAATAGGCATGGAGAGTGGAAGTATAAGCTATACTGGACCTCTGTTTGCCTTAATCACGTTCTGGGTTGGGGTCATTACTGCTGATGAACGCTGCAAGTGATCATATAAATAGTGTGTGTTACGATCACCTGTTGAAGTAGTTTAGAAATTTAAAGCTCCCCTCAGTGGGACAGAATTTGTTTTTCGATCTGGCAGAAAAATTAAATACAACTCACTGTTAGGTTTGTGGAGGACCTTGAGTAGCAGAAGAGTGGCCCTGAAGAGGAGACCAAGTGCTCAAGAAATGCTTAAGGGTAACTACACTTTCACTAGTAGTAAATTGGGCCAGCTGGAAGAGTGAGAACTCAGTTCCATAGTGCCTGGGGAGGGCGAGTATCTCCCCCAGGCCCCAAAGGCTCATTAGTCAGAGGGAAGCAGTTCCAATTGTATGTGGGATGGGAGCTGAAACCTTTGTATTAGAACAGAGATGAATCCTTTTTCTAGAAAAATGTTAATAACATTTGCAAAGAATTTTTGAAAGCAACTACAGTTGATAGCCCGACGGCAAACTCAAAGCAGGGCAGCCATATACCGAAACAGACTGGCCTTAAACTACTTCTCAGATGAAGAGGGAGAAGTATGTAGGAAATATAACATCTCAAACTGTTGCTTAAATATAACCTCTAACATCCGAAAATAGCCCATGTGCCAGTCCAAAAGTGGGAATCCATCATGGATGGGAAGTGGTGGACTGACCTCCTTGGGGGAACATGGTAGAAACAAGTAGGGTTTTTTCTTTTGTGTGCTGTTTCCGAGTTATTGTTTTTACCTTGTTTAATCCCATGTTTTATGAGATTGTTTCCTAGTGTAGTTCTGTCTTAGTTCAGAGGAGAACTAAGATGTCTATGTTGGCCAAGAGAAAGGAAAAGGCCTTCTTCCCCCCCAAAAAAACAAAGAAAACAAAAAAAAATAACCCCACTCTTTTAAATTTAGAACAAACTTTAATTAGAAAAATGTATATAAAAAGATAACAGTTCTTAACTACAATCTATCTATCTATCTATCCAGAAAAAAAAGGGACAAGACAGTTCATAGCGAACCGTTTGAACGAAGTCAGTTTTCTGCTCCACTTTGGGTGCAATTATATTTACGGGCAGCAGGTGGCGATGTCGCGGCTTGGCCAGCTGCGGGGTCTGCTTTTGCCAGCATGGGACGGAAGCGCCTATAGAGGCTGATGGAAGATGTGGCAGTCCTGACTCAGTTCCTGCAGGACCGATGGGGCAGGGGGACAATGGGGGGCCCCCTCTATGTAGTGCAGAGCAGGCACGTTCCAGTCCTCTGCTTGAAAGAAGAAGTGTTGAGCCAGGGCAGGAGGGCAGAAACAGCAGCAGCAGCAGCATCTTCCCTGCCAGTGTTGGCACCGTCAGGAAGTAAAAAAGTCCCTTGCAAATCCAAGGCACAGGGTGCCCTGAGCTGGGGTTGGAGTGGGACAAAGAAGAGCCAAAACTGAAGAGCCACTCCCTCCAAGAAGCTACTCCCACCACCAGCAGCCAGAGAAAAAAAAAAAGAAAAAAAAAGAACTCTCCACCTAGCCATTAGATCGGAATACAAGCATTCATAGTCATTTTTGTTAGCTACCAGCAAGATGTTGGGTGTTAGCTTTGAGCCCTGGAAGAAATTCTATAGTGAGATTCAGAAACTATAACAAGTTCAAGGAATGCAGCTGACTGTCATGCCTATGGATCCAAAGGCCACTGCAGTAGGAGGTGCAAGAGCCTAAAAGATAATGATCCTGCGCCCAGGCACCAAGCAGACTAAACACATGGAGAAAGCGCAGAAACTGCTGCTTGAATGGGAACGCTCCAAGCAAACAGAAAATATGGACAGAGTACTAAACAAACTGGCCAAATGGGAAAAAACCCAGAAGACTCAAACATAGTCTGATGTGTAAAGCTCATAATAAAACAATAAATAAAAAGAAAAAGGGGGAATTATGAGAAATAAAAAAAACCCCATGGTTTTATTACAAGCAAATGAATTAAACAAAGGACTTATGATCTCGGGGGTAATATTTTTGTTGAACTCATAGGCATGTCGTGAAGTTGAAAGGTGCCTGGTCCGGTTTGGAACAGGTGCCAGGGAATCTGCAGCCGGGAATAGGGAAATTATGAAATGGATAAAGATGTAGCTAAAGCAGCCACTCCCCCTGCCAAGTAGCCGGCCATGTGCGTAGATGGAGGTCACCATCTTGTCCGTGGCCCCATCCCCCAGGGCAGGGGAACACTCCAGGACCAACCAGAGAAAGGGAAACGCCCCTCCTGTTACATAGATGGGCTGAGACCTTGGAAACCATTAAAGGCATGGTTTTTGAATTGAGAGGTGTGCTTTCCGGAATTTAGGGACCTGAGTACCCAGCATACGCAGCATTAGAACTTTCCTGTTAGTTATATTTCTTTGTTTCACAGGTATTTGCCGTTTTTTTAAATTTAATATAAGAGATTTTTCTCACAATTTTGGGGGCTCGACCTGGGAGAACTGTCCCCTGACCACGGCTGGGGATCCCAGCACCCCTGAAAGGCCCACTCCACCCTGATTTTGACAGTGCAAGGGCCTGGACCCTTCAAGGGGTCAGTCATGGCAAAGAACCTGGAACAGGCTGTGAAACAAAGAAAGTGCGAGGAAGACCGGCCGGTATACAAATTAGGACTGTGGAACCCTTAAACTCTGTGCACAGAACCCGGTAAGAAACGAGTTATTTTTAAGCTTTTACTGGGTGGGTTGGGGGAGGTGTGTGTGTGAATAAGAGTGTCAAAAGACACAGAGCGACAGTAGAGTCCTTCTAATCGCGTTTCTGATCTCGTGCAGAAAGAGTCGTGGGAACTTTTCTTTCTCCCCCGGTGCAGATCGGTTGCAGGGGAGGGGGTGGAGGGGACACTGTTTCGGCAGCAAAGGAGGTTCCCTGGGGCAGCGGCAGGCAACTGCACTGGTTGAGTGGCAGGGATACTGGGGCCGGCCAGTATCAGGGCTGTCCCGGGGCTTCTGTGGCTGCTGCGGCAGCCGTGGGACGAGGGGGACGCCATTTCGGTGGTGAAGGGCTGCCCTGGCAGGACGCCCCGTTCCCGGTGCGAGTGCCAGCAGCGGCGGGCAGCTGCACTGACTGTGTAGCAATGGGGCAGGGTGCTGCCCTCACAGGGGGGAGGATGGGCCAGTTTCAGGCAGCTCCAGAGAACAGCGAGGTGCCCCTGTCGAGGAAACGGGGAGGGGGTAACCCCCCTGGGAAAAGCTGAAGCTTTGAGCTGCCTGTCAAACGCCCATGTGGAGTGGCGGTGGGGACAGGGACAGCCAGGATTGGGCAGTCCCTGGGGTGCCCCTATGAGAAATAGAAAGGTTGGTTTTATTACAAGCAGATGAACTGGACTGGTACTAACAAAAGATTTAGGGTTTTTTTTTGTTTTTTTCCTTGTTGCTAACCTATAGGTGCTCCATGGAAGTTGTAAGGCATCCAGTCCAGTTTTGGAATGCATGCCAGGGACTAAGCATTCGGGAATAGGGCAATTGCATATTAACTAGAAATATAGCTGGCACAACTTCATGCCACGTGGCTGAACATGCGGCCAGATGGAAGCTGACAAATTGCCTAAAACTCCGCCCCTGGCATGAGGGGGGGCACAAAAGAGCCATCCAAGAAGAAGAAACGTGTCCCCCCCCATGTCATAAACAGGGTTGGACTTTAGCAGTGTTTAAAAGGCAGGGATTTTGAATTGGGAGGTGTGCTCTTGGAAATCTAGGGACCTGAGCACCCAAAACATGTTGTGATTAAATTTTTCCTAGTCGTATTATTTTCTTTGTTCCGTGGATTATTTTTGCCATCGTCCTAAACCAAATATAAAGAGATTTTTCTCACAATTTTTGGGGGCTCGGCCGGGATATAGTCCACCAACCACGGCAGAGAGCCCGGCGCTCCTGGACAGCTGAGCAAGGGAGGACTGAATCCCAAGGAAGGGTTGGAACGGACAATCTTGGATTGACGGGCATTTGCGCGGGGCTTATGAAAGCCTTGCTGAGGCGGTGCGTGGCGGAAGCAGCTGTGTAGGCTGTGTAGACGGGGCATAGAGCGGCGCGGCGGTGGTGTGGCGTGTGTGGTCTGTGTAGAGGCGGCACAGGGCTGTGGCGCGGCGTGTGTGGGCTGTGTAAAGGCAGTACAGAGTGGCAGGGCTGAGGCGTGTGGCAAACCAGGAGGGTCTCACGTGGGCTCCCAGTGGTTCAGCGGGGGAGTTGGACCGCTTCCACAGGAAGTGAGTTCCGGTATAGGACGGAAGTCCAGAAGGGAACTCAGAACGCGGAGTTCCAGTATAGGACAGAAGTCCGGAAGGGAACTCGAAACGCAAGCATGGAATTCTGGGGAAAGTAGTCCAAGAGTGGAAATACCTGGTAACCAAAGAGCCTGGTGAACCAAGCTCAGTCCTGTAGTAACCCTAGCTCCCCTGTATTACTATTACTTATAGGGGTATAAGTAGACACTGCTATAATGGGTGGGAAACCAAGTAAGGAAGCTAAAGGAGAAGTCTCCAATATACCTTGTGATAGCCCCTTAGGTAGAATGTTGAGTGACTGGGAAAGGACAAGAGGAACTCAAGGAAAAAGTAAGGTCAAAATGATACAATATTGTGTGTACGAATGGAAAAAAGAACCAATCTATTTAGATTGTGTCTTTTGGCCCCAATTTGGCTCATCAGAAAGCTGGTCATGTCAAGCACTGAAAGACTATGTGAATAAAAAAGAGTCATCTGATCCTGAAGAAAGCTCGTATGCTGCCTGTTGGGTGAAGTCTGTTGGATTATTTCCAGTCTCTATAGCGAACAATGGGAAAAATGGTCGAAAGAAAAAGGTGGATCCTGGGTGGGATCCATTAGATATTCTCTCAGAAAACCCTCCTCCCTATAACCCGGAGAAAGATGGAGATGCGGGGGCACAAAGTCCTGACACAACCCCTCCTCCGAGTCCCCCCTGGACACGAGAAAGGGCCAGGAGGACGCAGCAGGTGGAAACACCTGAAAGACTTTACCCGCTGAGAGAAGTTCCAATGCAGGGGGCACAAGGAGGTGTAGGCTATGTGAATGTGCCATTGACCAGCGCTGAAGTGCAGAAATTTGGGAAAGAAATGAAAAAGTTGTTAAAAGATCTGTTGGGTTTGGCTAAAGAACTTGATCAGTTTTTAGGTCCCAATATTTTCACATGGGATGAGATGCAGTCTATAATGACAACTCTGTTTTTGATAGAGGAAAGAGAAATGATTAGAACTGCAGGAATCCATATTTGGGACCGGGATCATCCACAGGGAGTAAATGGGCAACAAGGAGAGCAAAAGATGCCAGTGGCACACCCGGGTTGGAACCAAAATACTGATGTGGGGAGGCAAAACATGGTTGATTATCGTAACTGTATTATTAAGGGGATTCGGGATGTTGTGCCTCGAGGGCAGAATGCAACCAAATCCTTTGATGAGAGACAATCTAAAGATGAGTCACCAAGTGAGTGGTTGAAAAGGTTAAAAAAGAACATGCAGCAGTATTCAGGAGTTAAATTAGGTGACCCAGCAAGGCAATAATTATTGAAAGCTTGTTTTGTAACCCACTACTGGCCAGACATTAAGAAAAAATTAGAAAAAATAGAAGAATGGTATGAGAAAGAGTTGAACATATTGTTAAAAGAGGCCCAAAAAGTATATGTACAGAGAAATGAAGAAAAACAGAAACAGAAAGTTAAAATAATGTGGGCTGCAATGAAAGAAGCAAGCAAATCTGAAGAAGGACAATTACAACAAGGAGAAGAAGTGGGAGCATCGCAAGAAGAACAAAAAGGGGGTCCCAGTGGTAAAAAAGGGCAAACAGGCCCCTGTCATAGGAGATCCCCTCAAGTAATGCAGAAGCCTGAACTGGAGACACCCCCACAGGGTGCACGAATGAGAAAAATAATATGTTATTACTGTGGGAATGAAGGGCATTTTAAGAGGGAGTGTCTAAAGCGCCAAAGGGATATCCAAATCTTCCAGTTACAGGAGGGCTCAGAATAGGGAAGTCAGGGGTTCTACCCTCTGGGGTCGGAAATAGGAAGAGAGCCCTTGATAAACTTGAAATTAGGACCCCAGGGGGAAGATACCATCTTTTAAGTGGACTCGGGAGCTCAACGGACCTGTATAGTCAAACCTCCCTTGGGAGTGGGAGTATCTGAACAAAGCATCAAGGTAATCGGGGCAAAAGGAGAAAAATTTTAAGTGTCTGTAGCCCCATCTGTACTAATAAAAAGGAATGGAAATGTAATTAAGGCAGATGTATTAATCACACCCCAAGCTGGAGTAAATCTGTTGGGCAGAGACCTAATGGGAATCCTAGGGGTGGGGGTAGTACCCCAAGAGGAAGGGGTGGGAGTTAGACTTTTCACATTAAGGGAAGGGTTACATATAGATACTCAAGTATGGGCTGGAGATGGGAATAGGGGAAGACTAGAGACAGAGCCCTTTAAAGTAGAGTTATACACAAAAATACCTGTCCGAGTTAGGCAGTACTCCATTCCCCTTGAAGGGAGAAAGGGTCTCTCACCAGTGATAGAAAGGCTAATACAAGATGGGTTATTAGAACCCTGTATGTCACCATATAACACTCCAGTTCTACCAGTGAGAAAGAGTGACGGGACATACAGACTGGTCCAAGATTTAAGAGAAATCAACAAAATGGTCCTAGCAAGACATCCTGTTGTTCCAAATCCATATACCATAATGAGTAGAGTACCTTCCGAGTGTGAGTGGTTTTCAGTAATTGATCTAAAAGATGCATTCTGGACCTGTCTACTAGATGAAAGTTCCAGAGATATTTTTGCATTTGAATGGGAAGATCCGAATACAGGACGAAAACAGCAACTAAGATGGACAGTTCTTCCACAAGGGTTTTCAGAGGCACCTAACTTGTTTGGACAGGCCCTTGAGACTGTGATGTGCAAATTTGATTCAAAGGAAGAAATTACTATTATACAATATGTAGATGATCTGTTGGTAGCCAGAAAAGAACAATTAGAAATAGAAAGAGAAATGGTAAGACTGCTCAACTTCTTGGGAGAGCAAGGGTTAAGAGTATCAAAAAGCAAACTTCAATTTGTAGAGAAGGAAGTTAAGTACCTGGGACATATTATAAGAAAAGGTGGGCGAAAATTGAGTCCCGAGAGGATAAGAGGAATCTTAGACCTCCCTCTCCCACGAACAAAGAAAGAAATAAGACAATTTTTAGGACTGGTAGGTTTTTTCAGGTTATGGATTCTGGACTATAGTAGTAAGACAAAATTCCTATATGAGAAATTGACAGATGACTCAGCCCTTGAGAGAGTTTACCAAGCAGAATATTCTTTAGAAGAAACAGAGAAATTCAAAAGGCTAAAAGAAACCTTGACACAAGCACCAGTATTATCATTACCAGACCTAAAGCCTTTTGACCTTTATGTGAACGCTACAGAAGGGATTGCAAAAGGAGTTATCACCCAAGACTGGGGAGGGGTCAGAAAACCAGTAGGATTTTTATAAAAAATGTTGGATTCAGTAATCAGAGGATGGCCAACATGCGTACAGGCAGTAGCTGACACGACCATCCTCGTAGAGGAAGCGAGAAAGTTGACATTTGCAGCAAAAATTAATGTCCACACCCCACATTCAGTGAGGACTATACTAAGTAAAAAATCTGGGAGGTGGATGACAGATTCACGAATCTTAAAGTATGAAACCATACTGATGGAAAAAGATTACTTAACTTTAACCTCCAATTCATGTGTAGATCCAGCCCAGTTTTTGTATGGTCAAGGGGAGACAGAATATAGTGGGGCTGAACACAATTGCCTAGATGTTTTCTATTACCAAACAAAGGTCAGAGAAGATTTGATGGATGTTCCCATAAAAGAAGGGATGCATCTCTTCACAGATGGATCATCGAGAGTAATAGAAGGAAAAACAGAAAAGTGGTTATGCAGTGGTGGATGGAGAAGATTTTGTGATGATAGAATCAGGGACTCTCCCAAGCAACTGGTCTGCTCAAGCATGTGAAGTGTATGCAGTGATCAGTGCGCTGGGCATAATTGGTAACGGGATGGGAACTGTATGCACAGATTCTAGATATGCTTGGGGAGTCACACACGTATTTGGGAAAATTTGGCATGAGAGAGGAAT
>JAWWLT010000092.1:42754116-42766397 GCA_035040995.1 Premnoplex brunnescens
TAGAGGGGGGTAGAATACATAGCTTTGGTTACCCCCACACAGTGATAACTGGTCCTACCTGCTAAACTAGGACAGGTAATAAAGACTGAATTACATTATGTATCAGATGAAAATGTGTATGATTTGTCATTCATGGTGCCATTGTGATGTGTTCTATTGTATTTCCCTCTGGGTGCAAATACAAAACACACATCTTCACTCACAAATTATTACCACTCTTGTGAGATTTTTTTTCAGCAGGGGTTCTTTCTGCTGATAGGGAAAGTCAGAACCATGTACAGACGTACACATACACACACACACAAACACACACATGTATAGATATACACACATATATATATATATATATATAAATATATATAAACACACACACATATATATGTGTGCTAATCTATGTATACTTATGTAAAAAAATGTAACTATATGTGTCTGTATGCAAATGTATTTTTCAAAAAAAATAGGCATCTATCACTTTATTATGAATTAGTGTGAATCAATCTCTTGGGGGTTTTTTTGTTTTGTTTTGTTTTTTTTTTTGTTGTTGATTTTTTTGTTTTATATTTGTTTTGGGAGTTTCTTTATTGTTGTCATTGTATTCAAATTGTGCACATCTGTGTTTTCTACTCCATTGCCTAGTGAGATCCTAATATGAACTTTAATTTCAGGCTATTTTATAGGTCTTTGTGTTTCTATGTTTCAGTTACATAATGCCAATGCTGTAGACCTTTGTTCTTCCATTTTCTAGACTGCAGAATGAAGACAATGAAAACACTTATATTTCCAGCAACACACTATTTCCATATTCATAATCTATGCCATTATTATTTTCCATCACTGTAAACTTATTTGCTTTTCTCTTACTCATTTCTGGCTCATTTTTCTTAGCTTTCAGGAAGTAGTTTGTGAACAGAAGGATGTTACAAATTGTTAAAACACATAGCCTGCAGAAGAAAGTGCTACTGCTGAGTAAATAAAGCTGATTTTATGGTAAAACTTTAAAGCCTGGAGAAGGTCATGCTACTTTTTAAAAAAAAAAAAAAAAAAAAAAAAAAAAAGGAAAGGAGAAGGGAAGAGAATGTATATGTATACAATTCCTGCAATTTCAGAGGTTTGATAAAGACTTAGACAATTCTGGGCCTGTTGTTAGTAGCATCTCTTTCTCCATGCTTTCCAGGATTGCAAAATGAAAGAATCGGTGTTTTCAGTCACTGAAACAAATACTGCAAAGATATCCTTACAAACAGCTTGTACCATTCACTTTCTTATAGTACAGAAGAGAATGAAGGAGTGAACAGTTTCAATTCTTTTTTACCAAGTAGATGACTGGGTACTCACCACATAACCCTGCCCTTTAACTAGGAAAATGAGTATCATCTTAGAATGAAGAACTGAGCTCCAAAACTGTGATAATATTGAGACCACACAGGAAAAGGTGTTGGAACATTTTTTGCTAGGTTCCTTTGGGAAATGCTCTGGAGAGGGAATGTAGATCAGGATTCAGAGCATTCAGTCTTAAACTCAGCAACTTCACTGCGAGTTAGCAGAAGTCTTGGATTGAGAGTGTTTATCATATGTATTTACATCATTGCATGATTATTCCAATGATCAGAAAAACAGCTTCCATAACTAAGGATTAGTTAAAATGATTATTGACCATCTGTTCTATCATCTTCTTTAAATTCACTATTAGTGAAGTAGAGAGATAGGTAGATAGATAGACAGACAGACAGACAGACAGATAGATAGATAGATAGATAGATAGATAGATAGATAGATGATAAGTAAAGGAGAAGCTGTACTTGTCTGTGATGTGGATACACTGTTTGCATATACTGAAACCACTTTCTTTAATATATTTAATAGTTAATACTTTTATTCACAAAAATTTAGATATGAAATTCTATCATATACATGTTCCAAGTTCATTTCAACATATCACCCAATGCCGCATGGTTGAGTAAACTTATGTATAAGATGATGTTTTAATATTACTAAAGCCAGCATATTAGAAAGAGAACACTGTATTTTTTACCCTGTTTTCCATGTTAGAATTTTGTTTTTTGATGTTGTTTTGCTTTCAATAGAACTTATATAAGAAACCTCTCAAAACAGAAAATGTTGAAAGGAAGGTTGGCTATTTGCACCTCCAAATAGGAACCATATTCAATAATGGAGACTATTTTTTCTGGCTCATTGATTAGCCATAAATATGTCTGGCCCAAAATGTTAATTTCTACTGGAGCTGAATGCAAAAGTACTATTCTCCTTTACCTCAGCTTGCTCCTACTATGTTCATTACAGTAAGAACACATCATTTTCATCAACACCAATTTTTTGGGATTCGTTTGCCCCTGAGAACTGCAGCAGTTCCTCTGTTTGGAAGAAATGGCAGCGTTCTTGCCTCATTATGTATAGGCACCTGGTTTCCCAAGAGAATATGGGTGACCAGGAAGAGAACATGTGCTTGTGCTCTGGAAAACATAGGGCAGAAGTCTATGAAAGTTAGTGAACATTTCATTTTATCATAGTGCTGAATTTCCTTCAAATACTGCCACAAGATCAAATAAAGTGGTAGAATATTGCATCTGTGAGTCAGCAGCCTGGAATCTCTCAGTGTTGTCATACAAGAGAGCAGTCCTCTGGAGTAACTTGAATTCATTCAATGAATACCAATAGCATTGTTCAGATGAAGAAACAGGTTGTTACATAGCTGGGAGCCATTTTTTGATACAACACTGTTTCATTCTTTTTATGAACATGCCAGGACTTAAGACCAACAATATTTGCTGAGTAATTTTCTGGACAGAATTCAGGCACAGAGACGAAAATTTATGAAGGTGTGTTTGTTTGTTTGGTTTGGTTTGTTTTTTAAAGATTGAATAATCATCAGCTACATCAGGTTTGTTTTTTCTTTTTTTTTTTTTTTCTTTAAACACGTTATTGGAATTTCTTTTGTTCTACCGGAATATCCTTGGCTGAAAAAAAACCCCAAACCTTTCTAATTTGCTACGTTGTCATACTCTGGTTCAGGAGTTCTAGGTTTATTTCGACAGATGCCACAGACAATTTACATTTATGTTTGAGCAACATTAATATATCCACAATGAATACTATTGTAACTTGATTTTGAAGGGGGGAGATTTAGTTTTATGGGAAGCCTCCCACGTGTCATTCCTGAATTCCTGGATATTACTAAATCTAAATAAAACATGAAATTTTGTGTAAAGTTGATACTATGTGGAAGAAAACAATCGAAGTAAAAGGACAGGACAGCTTGTAAAACCTACAAAACAATTACACTGAGGTTTTGTTACACATTGGATGAATTTTTTTTTCCAGGTCTGACATCTCATTTCAAGAGAGTAATCAGAGGAAGTACACAGGAAGAAGAAAAAATGTGATCTGTGAGAATATCTAATGCTTTGGTCTAAAGAAGCACCAACAGAGATGAAGACAGATATCTTTACAGTAAAAATCTTCAAGCTTCTTATCAAATAAGAACACAATCATTTCGTATCCATTAAAAATAAATAAACAAACAAACAAACAAACCCCAAAACCCAACCCAATACAAAACCACACCACGAAAGACCTCACAAAAAAACCCCAAACAACTAAACCAAAAAAAACAAAGAAAACCCACAAATATCTTAAAAGGCTTAGGATGTAAGCCTTGTAAACTGATGTAAGTTCCCATCAGATATCAGAAAAGATATATAGAAGACATATAGTGCAACAGAGAAAACCACTGGACATGCTAACTGGGAATGCTGATGGATCTGTGTGGTCGGTTCAGGCTGTAGATTAGTGGCTAATCTAAATTTCTTATGGAAAAGATGTGAAGTGTATGAGCTCCTTAGAGCCTACGTAGTTAACATATATTGTCCAGTCGTGCCTTCATTTCAAATAACTTATCTCAAAATAGTGATTTAAATGACTATATATATTTATATATACATATACATACATACATACATACATATATATAACATAATCTTCAGACCAGCATTTTTAAACACTTAAACACTTAACTTAAACACTTGCTTAAGTAATTCTGTGTTATACATATATGAATACCCTGTTTTGGACCAAAATTCCAATTTGTTTTATATTCTCTATTTTAGGAGAGTGTGGGGGTCTTCCTGCAAGAATAACAACAATAAATTAAATCTATTATCATAGTTACAGGAGGAACTATTTTATCTCAGACATACTCTGAGATACTCTGGAAGTACTGAGTTACAAAGCATTTTGCAGAAGGAAAGTAATTTTTTCCATAATTCTTACAATTTACTTGGCAACATAAGCTGCAGTTCCATTAAACTCTGGTTCAGGAGTCTCCAGTGTCAGCTCTGCATCGGTACAGATTTGTTGTACTGAATCTTCAGACAAAAACGAAAAACAAAAACGCATACTAAAGCAGACAAACACACAAAACCAAGCAAACCCCTCCCCCCATTTGTCATTAATTTACATAAAGTTGTTTCTGAAACCTGGTGATGGCAACTTTATCGGCACACTACTAATTGCTAATATTTGCATCACCAGGGTACAGGTGCAGTACTTTTTGTCCTGAGAAAACTTTAGAGTATGCAATTCTCTATTCATTTTTACATTCTTTGTTACCTTTGCAATATGTTCCAATTAAAAAACAAAAACAAACACCTCAAACAACAACAAAAGAAACCTCCAAAAAGATCCTCAACCAAAACCTAACCCAAAAACTAATCATCCAGACTAAAACAAACAAATGAAATCCCCCCCCAAAAAAAATAAAACACAAAAAAACACAACAAACCAAACATAAAACCAAAACAAAGGAATCTGCTATTAAGTTTTATAATAGGATTCTTTCAATGCATGTTCAGGAACATAGATTCCAAACTTTTGTTACAATTAGAAGTAAAACAGCATGAGTGGTCACCTTGCTACACTAGAAAGCTGTAGTAAGAAAGGTAGCACTGCTTGTTAATTGTGGTGCACTGTTATAATCATAATGATAGATATAGCCAAAAGCATAAATCAGGGTAGTTCTAGGGGATGAATTTCAACATTAAGATAAAATGGAAACATTTACACTAAATTGAATAATGGTTTATTTGGAAAAAACCAGCAGGAATTAACTTATAACAAGTATTATTACCAAAGGCAAATGATCTGCCCAGAGATGTGCATAAACTAATTTGATATAGATGTATAAGTTTTGTGTGACATATAATAGTTTGGGATCCACTAATACGTCTTCATTCTGCTTAAGAGTGGAAAACAATTTTATCTCAAAAAATTATATAAACATTAAAACAAAACATAACTTTCCCCAAACTTCAGAATGCAACAGATATCCAATGGATGCCCTATCCATTATATCCATGATTTCTGCTGAAAATATGCAATGTTCCAAAATGAGCAGAAGTGTTTTTAAGGGTTTCTTGTGGTTAAAGAATATGGTAAAGAGAAGAATCCCTGCAGTTTTGTCAGAATTCAAGACATAAATTAGTCTTTCCTTAATGGATTGCCTGATGTCATTTTTCTTGTGTTGGTTTGCTCTGTGTAAATTGTCAGAAGCATGCCATGAAATTGCACATGTCATGAAATTGCACATATCACTTTTAAATACTTGCATCTTTGTTCTACTGTGTGGCCTTGTGTAGTTGCAGATTCAAGTTTTCAAACACCAAAATAAATTATTTTATTTGAAAGAATCTCTTTGGGTATTTGGAGCAGAGTAATGCGTGTTCTTTCTCTGTCCTTTTTCACTGCCTGTTACTTTCATTTTTAGAACCTTTTGAAGAGGTCCTGCAGGCCTGTCTTAAATCAGTGTAAAGATTTATTTGCTTTAATTTAGCTGACAAATCACCAGAAATGCTATGCAGCATAAAAGTCTTAAGTTGATGAAGAAAAATATGCAACAGGATTTAAATAATCAAACCTTATAATTTAGAATACGCTGAACAATGTTAAACTAATCTAATGAAACTCTTAAGGAACTTGGTGTAATTTATAGAAAAATTGATGTGAATGTTTCAGTATGCAGTAACATCAGTTTTATCTTGGTATCAGAAATGCTTTCCATCAAAATATTATGCTATATCTGTCATTTGTGGGACTTATGGCTATCAAAATTGCAGGTCCACAAAATAACAAATAAGTTTTATAAATCGGCCTTAAAATGTAACTTAATATCAACAGCATAAACAGGACTGATCAGGAGGAAGCTAACTAGAATGCAGCTTCTGACTTCCCAGACACCTTGAAATCACTCTCAGGAAATTATACCTGCCCATGTACTCTCTTTTAGTATTGTATTTCAGGCCTAGGTGCAAAGTAATTGTTTGAATAAATAAGGTAAAAATGTTTGAACTGTAACTTGAAATAAAGAAGATTTAGCCAGTGTAGATGTGTGGCTGAATACATTTATGTCTCCTTATCTCCTTCAAATTAGTTATGTATAGACTGTTAGTGCAAAATATTCCTAGAAATGATTTGTTGAAAGCTTTTTTTTCCTCATAATTTTTTAGATCATGTCTTGTTCATGCAGGATAGCATGATGTTGAGACCCCAGAAGAGTTCAGTACTTTGGGATGGAGTATTAGAATAGCATTCAGTCTTTTAAAAGTCTTTGGGGAATTTCTAGTCTTTACATCTAAATGTTTTTCAATTACAGATCTCCTAAAACATGTAAGTCATTCTCCTGGTGACATATATTTTTGAAGAAACAGAAGCCACCATTTATATTCTGCGAATATAAAGGTCTCAAAAACATGACTTCACAGACATTAAATTTCATAACTTGATTATCAGAAGATTTGAATAATACTGGACCATACCATAATTTACTTTTTCTCCTTCCTGCTCCATTGAATGCAGTTTAAAATATCCTAGGAATAGAGACTGTCTAAGAAAATGCAAATTGCTGGACAGTCACTGTATTCCTGATGTGATGATGTTCACAGACTGGAACTTATGTTGTGACTCTTGCAGGAATTGGAGTTGCAAATAGATTTTTTTTCTAGGTGAATAGGTATTCATACATAAAAGTTAGAGCTCTAACCTGCTTTATAAATGACTAAACTAACCTGAAGTCAAAAATAAGTAGGGAAAAAAAGATACAGTAATCTTTGTTGAGATCAAGAGATAGTTTTAGAAAACACATTTCTTAAACCACTTAGGGGTTCAGTCAAAACAATAACTCACTTTCTGCAGATTTTCCTGGACAGTGTATATTTTTACTGCATAGTTAATTCTAGATGTTATTTATCTATTATCCCTTTCCATCTTAACAAAGAGGGTGTGAACGGGATTTAAAAGGGCTTTAATCTCATCCAATTTACCAAGATTAAGACCTAAAATGGAACACAGGCTTCATTAAGACTCAAGATGATAGACCAGTGGTGGAGTTGTAAGTGAAGTAACAAGCGTTCTGAATATTGCCCTGTTCATCTTTCCATATTGATCCTGAAAACAGACAGTTTCCCACATAAACCTGAGGAAGAAACAGGATCTCACATATGCCCGGGAAATACTTGCAATGAGTTTATTGATGCTTAAGGATTGTAATGTGTATTTTATAGCTTTTCATAGAGTTATATAAGCTGAATAAGTTTACCTAAGTTTCTCACATTTTAGGTGCTATTTAGAAGTTACTGAACACTTTCTCTCACATTCCTGAAATTCTATTAGACACACATTACCAAGGACATGCTGTTTTGAAGAACACCTGCAAGAACTCCAACTGAGACAATACGACAGGCTGTAGTCAAAACAAGACAGTCAGCTCAGAGCCCTTGGAGGGGCCCAAGGGGCTGCTCTGAGTTCTGAGGGTGGGCACCAGGGAAAAATGGTATCACAGGTTGGTTATGGTTATCAAATATGTTAATTGCTGAAAGTTATAAAAATGGTAACATCTGGCTAACACATGTGTACATACTTTTAGTGTGCACCTTAGAAGCTTCTAATAAAGGAACTACTTTATCTATGTCTACTAATGTTGTTTTGAAAGCCTTTTGTAGGGTTTAGGCATCATTATGACAGTTCTAGTGACAGTCTAACATACATCAAGTATCAGCACATTGATAATATGAAAGCTGAAAACATTGGAAAACACAAAGAAATTTTTTTCTCTCTCTTTGCACTTTCTGGATTTTAGCAACTTTTTCCAACCCTCAAAAGAGCAGAGTTCCAGCAAAACATGTTATCATACTTAAGATAAGGACAAGCGCTGCGATAGCACTTAGTAAGTGTACAGCTCTTTTCTAGGTGTCTGTCAAACCTAGGACAGATATTGGCTATGACCATGGAAAAGAACATGCAAATCAAATGACAGCATGATACAGAACTTCTGTTATCTAGGCTATGACTACAGTCTACTCCATGCCTAGAAAGAACTGGTCACGTCTAGAAGCAGGCTTATTCCAAGTGAGTAAGCAACATTATTTTTCCTCTCAGTGGAACTTTTCAGTATGACTGCATATTCTTCATTATAACTATTAGGGACTAGGATTCATTCCTCTTTCTGCTTCAGCATTATAATCTGCATCTGGCATGTGCAGCAAAATTGTTTCTGTTCAATGGTTCTCTACTACAGAAAATATGTCTGAATACAAACAACTGACCCCTGCAGCTGTGCTCTGTCCCGTGCCGGGTTCAGTACTGAATTTCAGCATCAGAATTCAGAAATATGCGTGTGTGAGTGTACTTGCACTGTTACACATCTTTGCAATTGAAAAGATGCAGCATGAATTTCAAAACAAATATGAAGACCATGACATAAGTGGGATATTATTTAAATCTGGATGTAGCTATTCTCAGTTTCTAATACCTCAAGAAAATAAATAACAGTTCTGAACTGCAAAAGACAGAAAACAGAAAAAATTTGTTCCATATGTCCTGTGGAATGAACTCTAACTTTCTAAAATGGATGATATCAGATTAACATAATTTTTTGACAAAAATAGACATAACATTGATTCAAATAATCTTTTCCTCTCTTGTGTGTCTTTATTTCTCCCATAATATATTTTGTTTATTTGTTCCAGTAGCTAACCTGCTAATACAAAAGTCATTTTTGTTGGGGCTTGTTTGTTGTTTTAAAGTTATTTAGCTAAATCTTGTGTATTTCTTATGAAGATAAATAAATGTGAAAAAAAGCTGTAAGATGAAAAAGAAGGCACTTGTCTTTATGCATTCATTCATAAAGGTGGCATATCTAAAATGGAAGGAAGATATTTTTAATTATATCCTGTTACTTGGATAAGCAAGTTTTTGCCCTGTTGTCAGAAAGTGACTGTACAGAGACACTATGACTTATTCTTTTTCAAATGGAAGACTCTTGAACTCTGAACTATGGGCTGAAGCATTAAATCTATTCTAAGAAGGGCAACTGTTCTGATCCCAGTAAATATAGCTTTAAAAAAGGGTTGAAAATCCAGATGACTCAGGAGATTAGTAATAGACTACAGAACCTTTTCACTTCTAAGTCATTAGTTCAAGTGCAGCCATGGCTGGCAGGGTTTGAATCACTGCTCTTTGATGGCAATTAGAAAGATTATATGAAGAAAATTCTGTAGTTTTTGTTCCTGCTTTGTTTTAGAGGATATCTCTTTTACAAAATCCTTACTAATTAAGAGGATATCTCTTTTACAAAATCCTTATTATTAAATATCCAATAGAAGCACAGTAAACTAAATGGTTTCTCTGTTTGAGGCCCTGGCTGTATATTGGGAAACTAGCTTTTTTTTTTACTTTATTATGAGATCTTTTTCATCCTGAAACCCTGTGCCAAAGGCAGTAGCATCTGCATACAGAGCAGACAAATGTCAGCAAATCTCTTTGCTCTGGTTTACTGACTGTAAAATGTAGACAATGCTTCTGCTGTCTCATTATTTGGCTTTTCTGTTCTTTTACATCCTAAACTCATGAAGACACAGAATGTTTTTCCTGGTGCTATACAAGGCTTAGTGCAGGGAATGTTTACCTATGAATAGTATTTATGGCAGTGGGATTCTTAGTTACCACAGTTGCCTTCCCCTGAAATGCAAAACATAATCCTGAAAGAACATAAACTAGATTTGATATCCAACTACATAAATCTCATTTTTAGTAAATGTGTAAAATGAGTTTCTTGTCTACATTCTTTGTATATATAGATTTGCATCTTGTTTGTACTTTAATGGGCAGACAAAAAGGTTGTATTTATTTAGAGTCCTTCTTTTTCTTAGCTTTATTGTGTCAGTGCATGTTTTACTTAACACATATTTCTATGTGCCTGTCACTAATATTTACCTAGTTCAGCTTAAGTGAAAATTTTACAACTCTGTCCCTGTCTGAATAGCTTATAGGTGTAACCTGCTTTCTTTTCTTTGAATAAATGTAATAAATCTGATATATATCATAGTTTTCTTAAGTACCAATTGCTAAAAGTGTATGTACATTAAAACAAATAAAAAGACCCCCAATGTTACCTGGTGAAGTAACTGGGGAAAACTGACCAAACAAACAAAACTAACCAGAAAAAGGTATGGTGCATTATCTTGACAATGAATATTAGTTTTAGATAAATTGAGGGCTGGATAGATATCATTACGGTAGGTAAAAGTAACAGTCACTCTTCCTTGAAGACAGCTGTAACGAACCACTTATGAATTGCACTGGAAGAAATAGCAGTGATCACTGGATGCACAGGTACATTTCACTTTCTACAATAAAAGTAAATGGGGGTGATAAGACCTTGTAGGCATTATGTTTTGATATGTTGGGGTTTTTTTGTTTGGTTTTAGGTTTTTGGGTTTTTTTTGTTGTTGTTTTGGCATGGTTGGGGTTTTTTTGTGTGTGTGGTTTTGGTTTTTTTTAGGTTTTTTGTTGTTTTTTTTTGGTTGGTTGGTTGGTTGGCTGGTTGGTTGGGTTTTGTTTTTGTTTTTAGTTTTTTTGGCTTTTTTGTTTGTTTGTTTTTGTTTGGGCTTTTTTTTTTTCCCCAGGAGAGAAGTGTATGTGTGCATGTGAAAAAGAGAAAATAGTTATGGAAGCATCAACTGAAAAACTTACAAAGAAACAGAAAGTCAAACACCTCTTGAACGGGAACTGAGAATGTGACTTAGGAAAATTCAGGACCAAGGAGCTCTTCTGGAAAAGTTTAGAATAAATGTGGAGCTTTAAATAAGGGAACATATTTGTCATTTGACTTCTCAACATTCGGGCAATGGGAATTTTAGAAATTGTCCAGTAGTCTTTTAACAATTATTATTCATGAAATGGACAAATTATGAGGAAAAGCCTTCAGCTTCTCAATGTCATGGAAGACAATGTTTTTTTTATTATAATTTTCAAGGAAAACATTGGCTCATAAGATTCAAGGCCCTGCTTAATTTATGTGTCAGAAATTACTTGGAAGCACAGGCTGATGAAGGCAGAGGAAAACATTTACAAGAATTTTTGGTTTTAAAATATTCCTTATGAATGTGGCTACCAAATGATTGAATTTTACGATGCTGAAGGAGACATGAAATAAACTGAAGCATTCTCTGTGAAGCTGCTAAGGTTGTCTGTTTCTTCTCCATAGTGACATCACACACAAAAAGTTAAACTATTTTTAACTTTGTCATGTATAGTGAAATGAAAGACAGCTTTCTTTATTCTCAGTCACATATTTTTCAAATTATTTAAAGAGAAGGGGAGCTAGACTTGATAGAAAACATCTTAATAACAGAACAAAAGCTGCATTGACACTGACATCATTTAAAATTAAAAAAAAATAAAAATACTCCCCCCACTCCCCCTGGCTAAAAGGTCTACTTCCTTTATTTGAGCAGAATAACAATGAATGACTTTATACTTGAGCTCAGTGATTCTTTTGGTCTTTAAAGCATCACTCTCTCTGAACATATTCGGGATCTCTTTGCAATATTTTGTATTAAAAAAATAATTCTGAACATTTTCTAGTACAGCTGCTTACATCCAATCAAAAGGATATTACAAGGTATACTTTCCAAAAGTGTACACTTAACAATAAGAAAGTTTGGCCAAAGAGAATGATTCATGGAGATTGAAGGCTGACAGAGATTGGAGGCAAAAATTGGTGAAAGCTAAAAATGCATCACAGAAGGAGCACATAGAAGAAACTGGTAGGAAAAGGTAGATTTGGGTTCAACATATGATTTAGAAAAAGATCTTAAACAAGGAGATCTGTAGTTTCTTAGCAATTTCTTTATTATACTTCTGAAAATCTATGCCTGGATGTCAGAATTTCAGTGCCTCTTTACTGTTCACTGAAATAAAAATAACAATCC
>JAWWLT010000092.1:42766497-42806695 GCA_035040995.1 Premnoplex brunnescens
AAACAAGTTATTCCAGAGCTTCTACACAGATCTTGTTATACGAGCCTAGCAGAAAAAAAAAACCACTAACTGTCTAGATGACCTCACCATTTAATTGACTCAGAACTACCAAATCTGCTCCTACACCCTCATTTACACAGGCCAGTAACATGCAGCTAAAACTTTTGTAAGGTTAATAGGTGGATATCCAGTTAAAAGACCAGAAGTTATGAAAAACAGGAATAAGAACAGAAATCTAGAAAAATATAAAAATAGCATGAAGCACAGTTATAACCATATGAAAATGTAATCATATACAGTAAGGTAAATTTAGGGCTGCTTGAAGCAGAACTGTAAGCATCTTATTGGTTGATGTTTCTAGCAAGGAATTGTATTATATGTAAACAACACAGTTTAGCATGAATTAAATCAGTTTAGCATGAGTTAAACTCTGGTTATAAATGGCATAGATCTACTAAAAGGTAGATAAAACAAATGTGAATACTGAAATACTTTTCTTCTTTACTATTACTGTATTATATTGAAATTTTAATAATATTGTAAAGATACGCTAAACTAGGAGGTACACTCCTTCTAGTATAGAAAACTGTGAATAGACTAGAGAGATGAATGGTCACTGACAAGAGTCAGTGCCAGATTTTCCACCTGGGATGGTGTAATCCTGGTTATATTTACAAATTGGGGAATGAGAGACTGGGAAGTAGCCCTGCAGAAAAGGATGAGGGATCCTGGTCATTAGAAGTTGAATATGAGTCAGCAGTGCCCTGGCAGCCAAAAAGGCCAACTGAGTCCTGGTGGGCACTGGGTAAAGCATTATCAGCCAGTCAAGTGAGGTGATTGTCCTGGTCTACACTGTGCTGGTGTGGCCAGCAATTGTGGGCTCATCAGTACAAGAAGGACATCAACCTATTAGAGTATATCTAGAAGAGAGTGATCAAGGTATTGAAAGGACTTGAGGCCAAATCATAAGAGCATGGCTGAGGTCACTTGGTTTGTTCATCTTGGAGAGAAGATTGAAGTTTTCTCTCATTGGAGTCTATAGCTTCTTCATGAAGGGCAGTGGAGGAGGAGGTACTGGTCTCTTCCCTTTGGTGACAGCGATAGGACATGACAAAACAGAAGGAAGGGTCGGTTTATGTCGTACAATAGAGAGAGAAATACCTTCACAAAAAGGGTGATCAGTCACTGGTAGAGGCCTCCCAGGGAAATGGTCACAGGTCAGAGTACAAGTATCTGGATGGCGCTCTTAGTGGTATGGTTTAGTTTTAGATAGTCCTACAAGGAGCAGGATTACAAGTCTCCCTTCCAATCTCAGGTATTCTGTGAGTCTATGTTTTATATTAGGTGGACTCAACAATCCCATTGTCTATTGTTTATTTATTCTGTTAGTTTTGTGGTAGTATGTAGATAGAATTTTCCACTGCCTGAAAAACAACAACAACAACAACAACAAAACAAAAACACAAAACCCCCACACAAAACCCCCAACCAGCCAAACAAAAAGACCTCTAAAACCAAAACACACACCCACACACCCACACACCCACACACCCACACACCCACCCCACAAAAAGCAAAAACAAAAAACAAACAAAAAAAGAAAACAAAAAAACCAAAACCTCACAAAAAAACCTCCACCACATTTTCTCCGTAATAGACTGACAGGAGCATGTTCAGTGATAAAGCTTTAAGTTACTGTATTTACCTGAAGACTGCAGGGTTCCTCCAGGCAACAGTGCATAAGCAGTGCAGAATAAAATTCAGATGACATCAACAGAACCCCATGTGCACCAGCAAAAAACTGTTCTTTGCTGTCCTATTTCTGTCAAGCATTGCTGAGCTAATGGGAAAGCATTGACTTGATCTATTTGCTTTTCCCAGTGATTGATTTAAATTCCCCAACTTTTGTGGAGGTATAAAACACATTTCATCAGTCCAGCCAGGCACCTTATGTAATTTAAGTTTGATATTTTTGAGAGAGTGTTTACCATGGTCTAAATCACCAGAATAATTCTATGTGCTCAGCCCTGTAATGTTACCCAAAACAGGCACACATACCCTTTGCATTTTTTGTTTCACAATAAATACACATTCTGCATGTGAATTGAATAGGATCATTTAACAGTGAGCATTAGCAACAACGTGGCCTCATTTTGCTTTTTTTATATGTTAATTTTACTCAGAATTCAATGGCAGTTACTCTAGATTTACATCACCCTAAGAGAGAAACATTTAACCCTTGTCTAGCTCCTGACCAAGGTGTCACACAAAATACGCCAATTGAAAACTACTACAGTTATAAATACTTTGCAAAATATCTGCACAAGATTTATGAATATCTATGCTTCCATGCATTCCTAATAATCTATAACAATGCTGCTTTTACAGAACCAGATAGTAAATCCTTTATTTCCATTAGTAGGCACTCAGTCATGCATTCATGCATATTCCTGTGATTAACAACTCACTAGTGGAATGGAGAGATCAATATTCTCAGCCTTTCCTCAAAACACATGTAATAGAGACAGTTAAAATTTCTATAATGAAGCAGATGTTACAGCAAGATTCTTTGGATGTGTCAGTGCTTTTGATAACACATATAGGGGGAAAAAAACTAAACAAAACAGGGAGTACTACTAATTTTGTTTTCTTCAAGATTGCTTGGACTTAAAAATGAGAGAGGAGAGCAACATGCAAAGGTAAAATTGTATTTACAGGAGAGAAAAAAATCCTTAAAGCAAAAGGATCATCTTTTTTGGTACACTGAAATCTGTGCTTTTAGCCTTTGAACATATGTGCAGCCTTATTTCATATAACCAAATTAAAAAAAAAAAAAAGCTGCATGTAAGTGAAGAAATATTATTTTGCTGTGACACTGTCTGATTATTGCCATGGTAAGTGGCAATCCTGTCTTTCTTTCAGTTCATGCTGTTGAGTGGTTCACTGTTTCATCACACTGCTGTATTTGAAAGGCATATTGTCAACATCAATCCTGATTCTGTTTTAAAAAGAATGGGCAGGGAGGGGGCTAGGAAGAGAATGCATAGGAAGAAGCATTTGAGTATGCAGGTTTTCTGTCTTTGTCTGACTTCTCTGTTTAGGCTTCTATGTTTTCTAAGGCAGTCACTGCGTCTTCGTTGTGCTTGTATATTCCTAGCACTATTTAATTTTCATCTTGGCTGGAGATTGTAAGCTATGCCACAATTTGTGTAGAACAAAATTAAAAATAAAAAGGCTCTCTCAGTATATGAAAATGACAAATTTTTCATTTGGCAGTGTTCTTTGGCTTCCTTGATGTAATGGCTTCTAACAGCGACCAGTAAAGGGCATCCTATTAATGTTGTTTAGCAGAAAGAAATAAGATAATGGCAACTAGAGGAAATGGTTTTATCTTCCCTTGTAAGATTTTTCCATTTGATATTTAATATAAAAATATTTTTTGTCATCTCAAGTTCATAATGTATTTAAGGAGATTTTTTGTTGCCTATATATATTTTCTCTTCTAACCTCTGGGCAGTCTATGGTAATTTAAAACAAAAATTGAATATTTGGAAATAAACACATGAACTATTTTAATATGTGTTAACCTAAATATCAAGTTAGTATTGTGTAAAATTAATCTTCTTTCATTTACTCTGAAAAAACTGGGACTTGATAATAAGCATTGTTTTATTTCAGTAACATAAAAAATGAGATGTGCATACATTAGAGGTATAAACTAGGTACACATATGATTGTTAATAGATTTGAAACAACATTAATTATTTAAAGCTCAGCTATAACAAAAGAATGATTGCAGATACCCTGATGGCAACTGGACAATAATAAAAAAGTTTGACTTCATAAAGTCAAACAAGAAATACAGACTTGTGTTAACTTATGGAATGACAGACTTTACATAAGTTTAAGCAATTACTATTATAATTAGGGTTCAATTCCTTTTCCTAAAGTCTGCATATATTCATACAAACAATTTGAATGGATTTTTTTTTTACTTCAGGAAGGGGGAAAATTGCATAAAATTTAGGCTATTAAAAACCTGCTTTGTCCTGTGTTTTCTTTTGTTTACAGACCAACAGAGAAGTACATTTGTAACATAATGCTGGAAGTAATTAGCTTATATTGAAGTATTGATTTTGCATTAAGCAAGATAAATGTTAAAATATTGACAATGGAACGTGCTTCTTATTAAGATCGTCACTTTCTGAGATGAAAAGATGCTGTATTCCAGACAATCTTCTTTGTAGCTTCAATATGGAAATTACTTAAAACAGGCAGAACTGCTTAGTCAGGTGTAGAGAACTTTCAGCACCCTCGTGCTAAATAAAGGTCCAGGTCAAAATGCTTGTTTGGATTAAATATACTAAGGGCCCAAGTCAATGTATGAATCACGTCAAATCATACTTCCTCAATTTTACAGAAAATCAATCATGTGAAAAGCATGTAGACATTTTCATGAGGCAAAACATAACCTTCCACTAGACCTTACGAACTTGCTGCCACTGTGGTGATCACAACTAGAGCTTTTTTTCTTGGCTTCTTTCTAATTCTCTTTGGAGATGCAGAAGACTGAGATGCTGCTGATCTAATAAAGTAGGTTAACCAAATTCCTCTGGTTTTAAGGTAAATTTTGTTCTTATGACAAAGTGGAACTATACCTAGGAATGACAAAGAAAGGCATTCATCTTCTAATTTTTGGGATATGATTTTCCATGGCAGCACCCACACATTTTTGCAAACGATACATTTTACCGGTCTACTTGAAATGCATAATACTTGTTTCTCAACTATCATTTTAGAGAAGACTAGGATTTACTGTTTGAGTAACAAATAATCAGCCTTGGCAATGGAGTTAAATCCTCATTTTTGTGTGACCGTGCTATTGGTACTGCTTCTGTAGGTTACTAGTATGGGCAAGTCTGCTCAGAGAAGAAGATAAAATTATATATATTTAGCAAACTTAGGGGCAATGGGTAGTTTCAAGTGCAGGCTGGACCCTGAAGAGACACAGATTTTCAGTATATTTGTTTGTACCTTTTCCTAAAGATAGGTACTCCAAAAGCACAGAACTGGTTTTCAAACCTTGAAGATACATGTTATTAGGACAAATACAAGAACAGGATAATCTTTCAAACAGAATAAAAGGTAAAATTTACTGTCTGACATACATGAAAATAAAAAGAAGATGATAAAAAATTGTCCTTGGCAAATTTGTCTGAGCTTGGTCTTTCCCTCTAGTCATGATTTACAGTTCAACAACTCCTGGTATCTTCATGGGCTGAATCAAAGTCCTCAGGAAAACCTTCTTCTGTCACCCTAGGTGCATAGTGAGTTTCATCCTCTTTATTCAAGCCTGAAGCTCCTTCCCACTTTCCCTTTCTTCCCCTCTGCTTGCCTACCTGAAAAGACAGAGTCTTGGTTTGCTTGCAGAAATTTCCACCTAACTCAGTTAGCATCAGCTAACCTTAGGGCAAAGGAATCAACTATATGCAAACACATCACATAATCTGCAGGCATGTAAATGTAAGCAAATGTCATTTGCAGTTCTGTCCCAGAAGCTGCAATAATTCACTTGATGTTTCTGTTCTGTGCTGGCACCTAGAGAGGAGCCCAGTTTTCTTATCTGCTCAGCAAACAGAGGCACTACTGGAGGGAGACTTGCAGATAATAAAATATTTTTTTGTGTTTGTGTCATCTGGGTCCCTGTGCTCTTTCTGTTGAATCTGGTGGAAGACATCAGGTATGGAGAGGCCTGTGAAGGTTCACCTTTGGTCAGATTTAGGTGCATTTCTTCTCGGCTTTTGAGAAACATAAAAATTACCAGAAGATTTTAAAGATATTTATGAAATCACTTATATAAATGAAATTACTGTCATAAAAATTGTTCCCCTAGCAAGCAACAGCAGAGAAGCTGCAGCAGAAATTTTGGTTGGTATTTGTTGTGCCAAGTAAGTAGAATCATGGCCCTCTTTATGAGGTTTCTTTACACTCTGCCCACTCAAAAAAAACCCGAAAAAAACAATCCAAACCAACAAAAAAAAAAAAAAAAAATACAGCAGCATTGTACCTTAGGTGCAATGCTTCTAGGTGTGGTGAGAAAGCACAAACACATTTTCCTTGCAGTTCAGCTCATGCCATCTGTCTTCCTTGAAAAGGCATATTCTAACAAAAAGGATGACTTTTAGACCACAGGGAGTGTATAGAATATCATTGTCCTAGATCTTATTTAAAAATGAGATTGGGTCTGTTTGAACCCACACCCACATCCTTTTTTACAGAACCGGGTACAAATATATTGTCATTCCCAAAATATTATTATTATTATTATTATTATTATTATTATTATTATTATTATTATTATTATTGTTATTGTTGTTATTATTATTATTATTAATAATAAAATAAACCACAATTGTTTCTCCTCTTGTTTCACTGTGTCCTGCACAGATTTTTTTTCTCTAAAATGAGACAAGGAAAAAAAAAAAAAAAGAAAGAAGAAAGAAATACTTCTACACAAAGCCAGAGATACTGTGACCCGAGAACATACACTTTTATAGAGCATACCATATTTCCTGCTCGTTCTCTTTCTCCTCCATTTCACCTCTGTGGTGCATTGTGTTCAAACACAGCTATTCTGAAGCTAAAATAACCATTAAAGACTTATCATTCAGGGCTAGACTGTGAATGCTTCACAAAGCATTTTTCAAAAATGAACTTATTTTACCCTTGTGAGATACAACAGTATGGGTGAAGAGCTGTAAGACTGAAGTGAAAAAGCTAGGATTATAACAAAAGAATCTAATTTACAATCTTAGATTCTGCTAGTTGCATATTAGCTCTCCATCCCACTCTGAACTGTACCAAACCCACATATACTCTGCTTATAAACTGAAATAAAAATATGATATTTAACAAGTATTATACTATTAAACTAAACCAGGTATTTTATGACAATGCCTACATATCTTTATAGAAACAAAGAAATACATCTGAAATAAAAAAACTGCAGCACTAATTACAAAGTAAAAAAAAAAAAAAAAAAAAAATTGGATGCACACACACACATATATATTTAGCAAATATGAATAGTCTCTAAAGGTATAATTATTAGAGAAGGAGTCAAGTATTTTATACTAGGCAAGAAACAGACCAATTCAGCTGAGATTTCTTACTGTACTGACAGCTGGCTGAATCGTTTTATATGTTAGATGTATTTGTACTAGTGATTTATCTGTCTTTCTTTCTCTAACAGATTTTGTATCACAGTGTAAGAGAAAAAACTTAATAATGAACTTTATAATGATCCCTAAACTAGATTTTTCACTTGTGTATTTCTTTTGGTTTTTTATTGGTTTGTGGTTTTGTGTGAAGTAAAGCAGATATGCAGAAGATATCTGTTTGTGAAATTTGTGTAATCCTAAATTAAATTATTCTTAACGAAGACCAAAAGGAAATACTGTTAGTTCTTTTCAGATACAGGAAAAGCTTGACTGTCAAGAATAAAAGTATACTGGAATATTTGCATAACCTGATGATTTACATCAGGTCATTAAATGAATTAAATATATTCTTCACCTGCTGATATTTATTTAACAAATAACTACATATTGTGAAAATATCATAAAATATTAAAGATGGGTCAGATACACTTAGTAAATTAAATTGAATCTTATTTACACCTTCAAATAAGAACTGTTTCACATACTGTCATAATACTGAGAACTCAACCTGCACATATTCAAGAATCTTTGTCATGTGTTTGGTGAAAGTGATGGTCTATTTTTGGTCAGCTTTTCAAGGTTACAGATTAAAAGCCTTTATTTAGCTTAATCTGGCACCTTTATTTTGTCTACTCAAAGCATTCTAAAGAACAATATTCTGTGAAAGAAAAATCTTTTGTGAGGTCACATCTGCTAGATTCCAGCACTGCCTCCATACAGAAGTGTATGCAGTGCTGAAGCAGGTGTTCCACTGTAATACAGGGTTAAGCAGTCTATATCATAAAGACAGCTGATGAGCATGTAGTAACTGTGAAAAGCATCAAGAAGGACTGTCATTATGATCTGTTGAATAGACCATAGTTGGTCATAATGTAAATTTAGGGCTCTGGTCCCAGACCTAAACCTAGGAGTTTCCTCCAGGGTGGGGGGCTGATATGAACTACACAAACCTTCCAGGGCACAACCTCAAAAAGCTCTGTCCTCTCTTTTCCCCATCTCTATGCCAGATGCAGATATGTGCCAGACAAATGAGGCTGTGCCACCCACTATGACTGACCAGTTAATTTTTTTGCATAGGCTCAAAAGAAATTTCAACACTTGCTTCAGATGGAATAAATAGCCACCAATTTTCTTTTCCCTGTACCCCACTATTTCATAGTCATTAAACTGATTTTGTTAATTTAATCTTGCCATTTCTGAGCCCTTGCTCTTTGTCATTCACTATATGTTTCTTTATTATTTTTATCATATACAGATTCCATCTTGAATCAACTTTTCAGGGTTCAGCCAAAAGAAGGTTAAGAAATAAATAAAACACATCCTTGTGATCTCATCTGCTGTAACAGTTTTCTGCCATTTCACTCAACTTCCCACACAGGCCTCAGTGCTGTCCTAAATATACTAAGTCGTTCTTGGGTTAGTATCTTCTCACAGCTAAATAGACAACATAGCTGATTCTGTTATTGTTCTACTTTCTCTTTGATATTCTCAGCCTGGTTGACTATGACTTTTTGGATTTTTAAAATTGCATATTTCATAAATTATTTTTTCTCTAGGATTTTGAAGATTTTCTCTCTCACACAGATTTTTTCATCCATTTCCATTTTTTACAAATAACACTGTTTTCCCCTTCTTGCAATGATTGACTATTACTGCAATATGTAATCACCACAAATATAATGAAATACACTTTTTGCTCTTATTATTTACTGTGAATTTTGAACATCATTCTCACTACTTAAAAGTCATTGTGTGGATTGACACACACAAATACATACTGTGATTGTATAATATATTTCCTTGAAAACTCATTATTCTTTATATACTTTGATTGACTGTGGGTCAGTAGGCTATATTAGATTTTTCCTAGAAAGGACTCTGGCATAAGACATCTTTGGTAGGTAATTGATTTAAATATCAAACACTGAATTTTTATCAGCAGTTACAGTGGTGACACCCATTATTTTTCTGGTAGTAACAACATGGTGTTCAATTCTGCATGCCATATCATACTCACCCACTGTAACTGGAAGTGACAACTTGCCTTGCCTCAAAGAGAGTGTTTTATCTCCCAACAAGGTGAAAAATAACTGCAAAAAATCAGGTTCCATTGCAAATGGAGTGTATTTTCTCAGTTAAGTAGAATGAAGAGAGGGGTAGTACACATTTATTAACTGTAGCACTCACACTTATTGAAAAACTTATGCATTTAGATAAGATCAATGTTTCTAATACATGACACTAAAAGCATGGACTGCATTCTTCTCTACATAGACTGTAATCAGTTTTAATCCTCTCAAATATATGGGAAATGGTATATTCAGAAGCAAAAACCAAACAAGCATAAATTAAAAAAAATGCAATACAGAGCATAAATGGCGAAGAACTACATGAAACATAAGTAACAGTTTGAAAATTAAATGCTAAAACATGAATTTGTGTAACAGTTCAATATGTATAAGAATAAGGTGAAAGACACCCTATTTTCCTGTATTATGCAAATAATATATTTTGAATCATATTTCAGTCTAAAGCACCCAAAATCCATTAAAAACATACACAGAAATCAGTTATTAAAGCAAAGCACTTTCTGACAAGAAGAATGAGAAGAACTACATATTTGAAAATTATGGTAAGCTTTATTTCATCTTATGGCAGTAGGTAAAGGGCATTCTATTGCAAATGAGGAAAATTTAGTAGATATGACTTTATAATATTCAGCAATGTGCAAAATTTTACATACCTTTTTGGCTTCTAATTATGAACCAAGTTTATTTCCACACCTAATGATGTATATGGATTTAAAGTTCATTAGGCCTATCAGAAATTAATACTGTGCCCTCCTCAAGGTTTATTTGACAGTATTCAGTATTCAGACTTCCAGCTTGCACTGTCAAGTATTCTTTCCCGAGGGGCCACCTCATCAATGCCAAGGACAGGAGGATGATCACTGCCCTAATCCTGTTGGCTACACTATTTCTGCTACAAGCCAGGTTGCCATTGACCTTCTTGGCCACCTGGGCACACTGCTGTCTCATGTTTGGCCACTTTCAGCCAGCACTCCCAGGTCCTTTTCCACCAGGCAGTTTTCCAGCCACTCTTCCCCCAGCCTGTAGTGTTGCATGAAGTTATCAAGACCAAAATGCAGGGTCTGGCACTTGGTCTTGTTGAACTTCATACCACTGGCCTTGGCCCATCAATCCCGCTTGTCAAAATCACTGTGTAGAACCATTAGATGTTTAGTTGTGTTTATGTTGCATTTGGACTTGCCTATCTTGCATCAGCCTTTTTAGCCATCAGTGCACTTGCAGCAAGCATGGGTAGAGCCCTTCCCAAATCTTCGTTCACGAAGCCTAGCCATGATGATGATGATGATGATGATGTGTTTGTGTTTAGTACCTAATTAAGAAATCTTGTCTTATTAATAGAATTGTTTTTTCTCTACATGAAGATAGAAGATGGGTCCCAAGAGGATGTGCCCAGTGACAGGAGAGGGAGCAATGACCATTAACTAAAACAGTAGTTAATGTAGTAGTTAACTAAAACACAAGAAGTTTCATCTGAGCCTGAGAAAGGAAGGTCTTTTTTATGTTAAGGATGGCAGAGCAGTGGAACAGGCTGCTGGGGATGTCATGGAGTCTCCCTCTCTGAACACACTAAAAACTCATGTGTACACGTTCTTGTATGACCTGCTGTAAGTAAGCCTACCTTGGCAGGGGGGTTGGACTAGGTGATCTCCAGAGGACCCTTACAATCCTAACAACGTGGTGATTCTGTGACTCTGTGAAGGTGACAACTATTGCAAACAGCACATTAACCCTAGTAAGAGAAAATAGTAGAATCAAAGGGAACCATTTCACATTTAGTATTGTGCATTACTTTGACTTTCCAGGAGTATCTCTTTGGGTAATTAAAGCAAGGCGATTGTGCTTAATGATTGGTTAATTACTTTGGAAGGGCTGGCATATCTGTGAGAGCTTTTTTGTAAGTTATATATATCTAGCTGATTTACATTGCTACAGTGCTCAGAGATATATAATCCCCTTCTCTGTGTTGCAGTATACTACAGTCTAGGACTCCATCCATTTTCTAATAGTTGCCAAAGATCTATAAAAAACCGCAGTCTGTCCATGTGTGTATATGTATTTGTGTGTCTGTGCACACAGTCATTTCTCAGGTACACAGATATTAGGTAAAAGGTGTGATAATCAGAAAAGTTAAATACATGGAACTCAAAATTTTCAGGGTGGTACACATCACGTGATACATTTTGTTGGGGAAGAAAAACAGTTATTAACATAAGGAGATCTGAAGGGATTGTCCAGCAAGCCCTGGGCAGCAGATACTGAAAGGAGTTCCTCCCTTCAAAGAGACAGGAGCCTGCCACAAGATACCTTGGGGACTGTGGTGGTTTAGTTTTCTTGGTTTTAGTCTAGGCCTTCCCTGGTAACAGGGTTATAACTAAGGAAGTATTCCACACCATTCCTTTATGTAATCAGGTGTATATAAGACAAGGAGGGGAGGTTCTGCTCTCTCTTCCTTTCGGGTGCTTGGAGGACAGCAAGTCTCAGTGTGTTGACCTCACTCTTATCCGTGTGAGCTGAGGCCTATCTGAGAAACTGTTGTCCAAAGCCACGCAGAGGTGAAGGAACTGATATATTGAGGGAAGTTGGTGAGATTTTATTTTGTTAGTTATTTTGTTGAGCTATTCCCTGAGTTTTTGAGTTTGTATATCTGTTCTGCATTATTTTTACCCATTTTTTGTCCTATTTTCCCTTCCCCTTTCTCCTTTTGGGGTTGTTTGGGATTCTTATTCTATATATTCATAGTGTTTAATTGTATATAACTGTAATATATGTGAATATATAAATATATATTTACTACAAATTTTCTTTTTGGTATGTTTTTTCTTCTCTTTCGGGAGGGGAGAATCTGTGTGACCAATGTCTGGGTTTGGCAGGGAGCCAACACAAACCTACACAGGGACCAGGATTGTTTTCAGCTATCTATGTGTATTAGCCCTGTCTACCCTTGCAAGATATGGAGGATGTGACAAGATATCTAGAAACCCTTTGTTTCTCCTCTCCACGTGGTCCTGATGTGGAGAAGTGCTTACTGTATGATGAAATATGGAGACTGGATTTCCTAAGCCATAGTTAACATAACTTGTCCCCCTTATTAACATGTCCTACCTCCTCATTAAAATACCCTGCTCCTTGGTTCTGTATATTGTAATGTGAGTGATCAATAAATGTCTCAGTTTCTACCCCCAAACTGGGATTGTGTAGAATATTGACTGGCCAACAACATTTCAGAAGTTAATACCCTTTATTTTATGGATCTGAGAACCCACATTTCCAAAAACAAAACCCCAAGAAGTTCCCCAAACTGAGTTTTTCACATGATCAAATGACTATTATCTCATCAAATGACTCCTTTTCTTTAGTTTTTTGCACTATATTTTAGAGGAAGCTAGAAGTAACTTTAAGACAACGTTTAGCAAGGGTTATGAATCTAGCTGACAGTGGAGGAGCACAAAGAACCATAAAGCACGTACTTAGATGCCACAGAGGATATGTGGGTTAGTGATATTTCTGTTCTGGACAAAAAGTATGTGTCTTGTAAAATATTCCTTAAGAGTTTTAGCATTAAACGGGGAGCAGATAAAAAGGACCATCAAATAAGGGAATTGATGGTGCTCATGTAACATGGATTATTAGCTTCTGGAAACAGAAACAGAATGAAAGAATGCAAGGAGAAAACATTTTTTCGTTTGTTTCTTGGTTTTTATTTTTATTTTATTTTTTACTTTTTGTTTTTTTGTTTGTGTGTTTTTTTGGTTTTTGGTTTTTTGTTTGGTTGTTTTTTGGTGGATTTTTTGTGTTTGTTTTTTTTTTTTTTGGTTTTTATTTGGTTGGTTTGTTTTGAGGTTTTTTATTTTTATTTTATTTTTTCAAACTTCATGTGTTTCAGTTGACAGGCAGAAAATAAAGAGGTCATTGTAATGCAATAGTGTTTCAGCAATCTTTTGGTTTTGGAGGCACAAGCTTTATTAAGATTCTATAGTACTCTTTTCTAGGAACTGACTGCAAGAAGACATAGAGTTGGGGGTTCAGCTTGTTTGTTTTCTGTTGATCTTCACTTAAGGCTTCACAACATTGTTGTTGTTTTTTGATGCCTTTTTGCCCTCGGGGAAACAAACAAACAAACAAACAAACAAAAACTCCCAAACAAACAAAAAAAACAAAACAAACAAACAAACAAAACTAAACCAAACTAACCCACAAACCTTGGAACAAAATATTCCAGGATAACTCAGTTTCAGTAGAGAATGGTGTACTTTTTTCTTTTTTGAAGCACTAGCTATTCAGAGCAGTTTTTAGCTATGCAAAGGCCATCTCAAATGTTAAACAAGCTACAGAAGATCATGATAAAATCCTCATGTGGATTGTGATATCCCAAGAAGTAAATTCTATGTTTCCATTTACAATTATATATACTACATAGCCTGTCTCCTTCATTTCTTGTGAGCAGCCCATGAAGATTTGAATATTATAAAATATGTAGTATGGCATAGAAAAAATAATAATTAAACTTGACAATGATTGTGTCCAAAGAAAGAGGAGAGTAATACAAAGAAGTTCTCTAATTTTGAAATTTTGAAGCTTTTCAGAGTTTCCAGAGGTTTATCTCTCTAGTCACCATCTCAGAAATGAGTCAATGGATGAGTAAGATAATATTAACAACCTCTTCACTCTCTACCCTCCCTTATATTGGTGTGTTTTTTGCCAGGAATTTGCCTTCTGACAGCTTAAAGAACTCTTCTCAATTATTTTCTATCTATTTTTCTCATTTTCTGACATGCTGGCATTGCTTTCAGTATTACTTAAAAATTAACTTGGTATGTCTATGGTCTGTTTCTTATTTATACTATGATCCCTTTATTCTTTTGGGAAAGGCTGAGGAGCTTTAAAGAGGTATAAGTTTGCAAAAAAAATGTTGTTTTTTTTTTCCCCCCCAAATTATTGTATAAGTTTTGCACATGTGGTTCACTTTTCAGGGTCTTTTTAAATTGAAAGGACAGATGAAAGTCTGTAATTTATATTCACTATTAGATATTTTAAACTCTTCAAGAGGTCATCTCACACTGCATTGCACTGGGAACTTTGATATGGCATACTGCTTCTGAACCTCAGCTAATCCATCACCTGGTGGCAGGCTGCAGACTGTTAACATTACAAGAAAACTTCATCTGCAAGATTCAGATAAGCATCTATATCTATCTGTTTATTTTAATAAACTTTAAAACCCAGATATAAATAACTACTACAAGACACCATTCTAAGGGCTGACATTATTTCTCAGTATACTACCAATTCACAGTTATCATGTCATTAGGCATTATTGACTTTTTCCAACACTTACACAATGGTACTTCAAAATATGGTTTCAGCTGCTACACAAAGTGTAGCCTTGCCCGTACAGACAGCATCTTAATTCCGTACTAGTGCTACAGAGAATTAATAGAATTAATGATGCCAGATAACTCGACAGTTGCTGTCAATATTCATGAGAGTTCTGAGTATGAGAAATGAAGATCCTTTTTCTTTTTCATTAAAGACAGTTAATACTTAAATACATAATAGGAAAGCATTATTTGTCATACTGATCTTCTAAATTGTTAGCTTAGACGGTTCAAAAGAACTAAAATGCTATGTGATACAAAGCTTAGAGACATCAAAGATCTTCTGCAGTGGTAACAGCTCCCATATTTAGTGACCAAAAATCACATTCACTAAAAATGGTAAGTTTTGTAGTCTCAATATACTCCTCAGAAGGTCCCCAAACTGATGAAAATATATTTGATATGAAATTCCATCTCTTTGGAGGTAAACCTCAAAAGAACTCAATGTCAAATTTGCATTATCCCTGATTCACTACTAATCTCCAAATCTGATTTTTATTTTTATTTTTTTTTAAATCCTTATCTTCATCTTTTGTGTGGTATTAAAATAGAAAGAAAATGCTCTGTATGAGAGCAGAAGTATCTGCATTTGACAGGAGTCTGCCTTCTGATAGTTCAGAACACTCTCCTCCAATATTTTCCATCTATTTCTCTCCTTTTTCTGACATATTGGCATTATTTTCAGGGTTCCTTACAAATGAAAGTTAACTTGATATGTTTATGATCTGTTTCTTACTTACTATGATCCATTTGGTCTGGAAAAATTCTCTGTATTGGAGCATTTTCATACCTGCTTCCTCAGATATGCACAAGGTTTCATCTGTTAGTTTCTTCATATTGTATTTCATACAATTTGATAGATGTAATGTCAAATCACTGTGAACCCATCTCAATTTAAATATGAAAAATAAATGTGATGCAAGACTGATTATTGTTCTCTTATTTTCTGGAACACTTCTGATCCTTTAAATATTCAAGTGTATCTTAATTTTGTTTTTATACCTACTCTAAATGCCAGATTTTGAATACCATGAAATGTAAATGTTTAAATATCTTCTTAGTTAGTGTATTCAACACTTTTGATATGTGGGCCATTAGTGGTAAAGGACTTCCTGTAAATCAAAATTTTCCATTTCTTTCCATGTGATTGTGTTTTCTGTGTGAACTAAAGAAAAATGTTTCTGAACACAGTGTTTTGACACTGGATTACTGATCAGTACATACCAGAGTATGTATTTGGGCAGGACATTTGTTTCACAAAGCATCACTTTTCATTTTGGGAGACCTACTACCTGGAATTATTGGTTGGACTATCAGAAACCAAAACCATCTTTTGAACTGGTCTTTATGTGGAAGAATTCCTAGATTCTGCTATTTACAAAACAGTCTGGTTTTGAAAGAAAAAGAAATTTTATAGTAAAGTTTTTAGGTAAAGACTGATTCCTCATTAAGAACATTCTGAAAAAGATAAAACACAAACCACTTTTGTTAAAGCTCTACAAACTCATAGGTCTGAAGATTACATATAAATCAAAGAAACAGTTTGCGTATTTGAGAAATATGCCTAATACCATTGACATACTTTGCTCTTTTTCTTTTCCTTTTTTTTTTTTATTAATTAACACATTCTTTTCATGTGTGTTTTTTTTTTTTTTCCTGAGAATCTTACCACAGCAAAATGTTTATATTAAAATTATGATATCTTTCATCTTCATGAGAACTTAGTAATTTTTAAAATACACTTTGAACACATTGGTAACACCATTTGTGTGTTCTTTCTCTACTTTATATATTAGAAAGCAAACAGCTTTCTTAGATAATGCAACTGTCTTAACATCTTTGCCAAGATGGTGCTGGAATTGTACCTGCCAACAGAAGGTCATTGACAAGCACATAATGTAATGTGTATAATTGCAAAAGTTATTCTAGGGAAGAAAAAAGTAATGTATTTGAAATTTCCATTTTCTATCATTCACAAAAATTGTGAAGTATATTGCTGAAATGGTGGGGAAAATGTCAAAACTATAATAAATTTTGTAATTCTGTGCATATGCAAGAATATTAGATTAGATGGATGTAGTATACAGAGGAGATACTGACACTGCAGAATGAGGTAGAGAAAGATTAGTAACCTTCTTTACTAAAAATAGTATTCCTGAGTGTCAGACCATGACATAATAGATTTCCTAGACTACTTATTTCTAGGAAATATCATCCCAAGACTGAACCCTGCTTCCTAGTTGCTTACATGCATTAGATATTACACTATATAACCACTGAATAATTCTTAGTGCTACTTTTGTTTGGCAGTAGAGTCAACCTTTTTTCTCCTAAATGGTTGTAATAAATAATGGGGTTTTATGAGTAAAAACTCTGACGTCAGTGTGTACTCAGGAGAAGACTGGTTTTTGGTTTGGGTTTTTCTTGTTTTCTTGCTAGCAAGGTTTCATTTACTATTGGATTAAGACCTGGAAAATTACAATTCCTCATGCAGGAACTTAGTGACATGACCTGCTGATCAGGAATTTACAAGTCAGCTAGAGAAGTTATGAACTCTTGATGACATAATGACTTCTATCCCTACCTTGCTATGTTGCTGCCTTTCAGCTTTGCATTCTTCTGGACCTTTTACCTGTTCATGACTATTTTTCTCCTTAATATTGCAGCTGACTCAACAGTTCCAGTCTTTCGCTTCTTCCTTTTTCTGGTATTTCATGGTCTTAATTCTGATACATATCTAAAGCTCAACAAATTTTTCTTAAAGTAAATCTAAACTGAGGGGCCAAGGCTGTGGTTTGGAAAACTAGCTTTTAGGCCCTGTCATGTGAATACTAGCCTCTAAGGAAAATAGAAAGTGGGAAATCAAACATACGAGTTGGCTGCAGTTGACTGGACTTTCCAAGGATGTATTCTAAAGAGAGAAAAGGCAATGTTATCATCCCTGCAGATCTTCATCTCCAGGTCTTCAATTGTCCTCTTTGTTCTCACCCTGTAATAATTATTCAGACCACAATTCAGTCATCAAACCCTCCTGCTTCATATTTAATCTGCTTCTTATAGTATTTCCAGGTAGTAGTTGATGATGTTTTTTCACTGATTATTGAAGTACATTGTACCACTACCTTGCTTTGGCTCATTGCACATATGAAAGGAGGCTTATGTCCAGGAGGAGAGTCAGATACTATACGTCACCAGTTTCACTGCTACAGTCACACTTCTTTTTTCTTTGCAGCTAGCTGCTTATGCCTTTGGCATCTCAGTATTAGGATATTTAAATATACTTTTAGATCCTTCTACCACCAGATCAGCCAGTCTTTAAATTGCTTAGGATTTGGTTCATAAAGTGATAATGAGACCTTCTGGCCTCTCTTATCTTTTTGGTTTTAAATAACTCATATACATTTTTATATTTTTTTTCCCCTTCCTTGAATTACATGCTGATAGTTCTAAAGAGTCTGTATGCTGATGTTTATTGCAGGACACCACTGAGATCACAAAATGTAATGGATTGATTTTCCTCAACAGTTAATTGCAGAAAAAACAAGATAGTCAAAAGCAGCACTTCAAGCAGAGACATAGAGGATTTTCTGCTGTTAATTTTGATGCTAACACCTACAGAAGCATTTTATTCTGCTTTTATAACCATTAATTATGTGCTGAGAATTTTCAGAGAAACTTGGATTTTTTTCCCCAAATGTTTTCTTTGATTTGGCTAGGCATCATTTTGTCGCAAATGTTCCAAAAAAAAAATATCATATTCTATTCCTCTCTCTCCCTGCCCTCACTCCCCAAAAAATGCTTGAAAAAACAACAGCAACAAAAACCAAACACATCAAAACAAAAAAACCTCAACAAAAAATCATGGGCTTAAAATAGTTGGTTGTTCTGAAAACAAATGTGTTGATTTATTTTGTTCTTCCTTTTAGCATGATATGTGTGATGTGCTATTTCTAAATAAATGGTGCTATAAGACAAGCATATGCTGTTCTATACCATGCACTGCAGGTGCTGCAGTACAGGCTTACATAATGTGCCACCTGAAACTCAGAGAAGCAATTTTCTTTAAAATGCCAGATTGTGGAGGCCTAGCTCATGCTGATAAGCACCTACCGATGCAAGAAGTTCCATTAAAGCCCCTCCCTTCAAGTAAGTGCTAACTTACATGAGCAAGTTTTATAGGTCATCTCCTAGCTTCCAGTGTATTTTGGTATTAAAAAAACCACACACTGACTCATATATTTTTAGATCCTCTATCCATATAAAACTATGTAGAATATGGAAGGTATTGGCAAGTATTTAGGATTTAAAACATTATAATATTTATTAGATAAAATCTTAAAAGTATTAAATAAGAAAGACCTCTGCTATAAGTGTAGTCTTTTACTTGTAATAATGTTGAACCTTATTGATATATAGGTGAGGCAGTTGTTTAGGTGGATGACAGGGCAGAAGACTTACATGTATTTACCATATATCAAGGAGAGCAGAATCTGAGGCAGATGGTAACAACATCTAATAGGGAAGGTAGGTAGGAAACTGATGGTGGTTTTCTGGCCCAGACATGTAATTTTAACTTATAGTATAAAATACTATGCTTCTCCATTTATAGAATGTGGAATTCTGCTGTGCTGCCTGTGATATAAGTGTTTTAATCTGTACTGAAATATTTCCTGTTTAACTCTTCCCCAATCTGCTACTTTCAGAATCTGAGTTCCTTGTGCTAGAGACCAATGCAAATTTATTTAGTGTGACGTGACTTTTCTGGCTACTAAAAAAAAAAAAAAAAAAAAAAAAAGACATTCTAAAATTATGATTGTGTTACTAGGTTTTGCAAATCTCACACCAGTGGTGTAGACAGTTGTGGAGGAAACTAGACCAGATTCAGACTGAATTAGTAAATTTCAGTTGCCTAGATTCAGCAGCCTTTTAAAGAAACCACAGTTCTCGAAGCTGTTATCAAAATGAGGGGACTTCACAAGGTCAACAGGAAGGTATAAGGATTGTAATCTTAAATGAGGCAAGCAAGCATGGGTACAGTTTTTAAAGCTGTGGGTAATATAAGCATTACACAGGAAAAAATGAAAAATTCTTCTAGACTTCTCTCGTGCTTCTGATGGAAGACTACATGGCATACGATCATCATTAATAGAAGAACTTAATACAAATTGTCTGGTGCAATGCAGACCAAACATTTTATACATTACCTAAGTGACATAGTATTGCTTCTTGGATGATAATTGCAGGGTTAGTGTACTCAGGTAGATTTTGACAATGGTTGTACAAAGATGTCATTTTTTTTCATTCTCACATAAGGATTGCATCACATGGTATATGGTAAAATGTATAGACCTTCTGCATTTCAGTAGGATTTCTCTTAAAAGAATATTCTGTCTCAACTATTCTCTCTCATGATTGTGCCCATATATGTTCACAAAAAACCTTATGTGTACATTTATATAAAACACAAAGTATCTGTGTAGTATGTGCGCTAGGTGTAAATACTATATATACATATTTGCACATATGCTTGTATATGCTTACATACTGTCAAGGAAACTTCCCTGTCCAACCATCCAGGAGCTACTCTAGCCGTCATGCTCACACCACTTGGGCTGCGACCGAAGTCCCTTCACAGCTACGCATCCCACACTTGCACAGTCAGAGCCTTACTGATCAGGTTTCCTTACTGTCTGGACCCCCAGTTTCCCATAGCATAATCTCAGACATAAAGATCCTAAAATAATTTAATCATGGTGCAATAACTAAATAACAAAGCAAAAAAAAAATAAAAACAAAACAAAACAACTCAAGCTGGGTGCTTCCCAGGAGGGGCCCCGAAGAGTGAACCCCTGGGCTTTTACACCATGACAGTCCAAGTGCAGGAAAATCTGGGGGATGTTGGCTCCTGCCCTGTCTCTGACTGTCTGGACCACTGGGCCCCCCACAGGTCCCTGAAGGCTTTGTGATGCAAAAGCTGGCAGTTCATGGCATCTTGCCCCAGACTCAGGCTTCTGACCCCCAGAGCTCAACCTGCAGTTCACACTGCAGCTTGAACACTGAGCTACCTGCTACCTCAAAAGTACATATGTATTTATAAATATATATACATGCATATATATTATATATAAAAGTTAAATCACTTAAGTGAACCCTTACTGCAAGTTGAATTGAACAACAACAAAACAAGATAAAACTATTAACTGCATACTTTTTTTGTTGGTGGTTGATGTGGTGGTTGATGTGATAAAAATAGAAACATCCTATTCTAATCTTCTATTTGTAGTCTACTTTTTCCCTAAAGCATAAATTAGGGTTGTCATCATCAATATCATCTGTGGTACTGCACTTAGTTCCCAGCAGATGCATGATTATTTCACTACTTCTCACAGAATCACAGAATCATTTAGGTTGGAAAATATCTTTGAGATCATCAAGTCCAAACTTTGGCTGATTACCTAAGTACTCCATCTCCTTGAACACCTCCAGGGATGGTGACTCTTCTGCCTCTCTGAGCAGTCCATTCCAGAATGTTTAACAGGCCTCTCTATGAAGACATTCCTCTTGATGTCCAAACTGATCATCCCCTGGCACAGCTTGAGACTATGTCCTCTTCTTTTGTTGCAAGTTGCCTGAGAGAAAAGACTGACCTCCTTTCAGGAAGTTGTAGAGAGAGATAAGATACCTCCTAAGCCTTCTTCTTTTATCCAGGCTGAACAACCTCAGCTCCCTCAGCCAATTGTCATAGGACTTGTGCTCCAGACCCTTCACCAGCTTCCTTGTCCTCTGGACACACTATAGTCCCTCAATGTTTTTCTTGTTATAAGAGGCTCAAAACTGAATGCAGTACTCAAGGTGCAACCTTACCAGTGCTGAATACAGGGGAACAATCACTCTCCTGATTCTGCTGGCCACATCATGTTTGATATTAGCCGGGATACCACTGGCTTTCCTGGCCACCTAGACACACCACTGGATCATGTTGAGCCAGCTGTCAACCAGCACCTGCAGGTCCTTTTCCAGTGGACCCCTTTCCAGTCACTTTTCCCCAGACGCTGGGGCTGTTGTACATGAAGTATAGAACTTGGCACTTGGCCTTGTTGAACCTCATGCCATTGGTTTTTGCCCATTGATCCAGCCTGTACAGATCCCTCTGCAGAGCCTTCCTACCCTCCAGCACATCAACACTCTAACCCAACTTGGTATTGTCCATGAATTTGTGACCGGACACTAATGGGATGCAGCATGATTCCCCACCACTCTCTGGACCCAGCCATCCATCTAGTTCTCAACCTAGTGAAGCATTTACCTGTCCAAGGCACGAATTGCCAGCTTTTCCAGGAGAATGTCATAGAAGTTAGTATCAAAGGTTTTGTTGAAGTCTAGGCAGGCTACATCCAGTCTTTTCCTCATCCACCAGATGGGCAACATGGTCATAAAAGGAAATCAGGTTGCTAAGGCTAGATCTGCCTTTTCTAAATCCTTGCTGAATGGCTCTGATCCTTTGGCTGTTCTGTATGCACTGGGTGATCTCACTGAAGATGATCCATTTCTTAATCTTGCCAGGCATTAATATTAGGCTGATGGGCCTGTATTTCCCTGGATCCTTCCTGGCCCTTCTTGTGAAGGGCATCTTACTGGCCAACTTCCTGTTATATGGAACCTCCCTGGTCAGCCAGAACTGATAATAAATAATGGAAAACAAGTTAGGTAACTCTTCAAACAGCTCCCTCACTACCCTTGGATGAGTCCCATCTGGTCCTGTAGAATCATGACTGTCTAAGTAGCACAACAGGTCACTGCTTCCTCCTGGATTGCGTGGGGTCTCTTCTGGTCCCTGTCCCTGTCTACTGGCACAGGGGAGTGTTTGCCCTGAAGATAACTAGCCTTTCTGTTAAAGGCTGAGGTAAAGAAGGCATTAAGTACCTCAGCCTTTTCCTCATCCTTGATGACAATGGTCCTCCTGGTATCCAATAAATAATGAAGGTTCTGCTTAGCCCTATTTTTATTGTAAAAGTATTTATAAAAACACTTTTTATTGCCTTGTACAGCAGTGGCCAGATTGAGTTCTAGTTGAGCATTCACCATTCTAATTTTCTTTCTTCATGACATAATGACATTTTTGCACTCTTCTTGAGTTGCTTGCCTCTTTTTCCAATTGTCATACAATCTCTTTTAACCTGAGTTTCTGTGAAAGCTTCCTGTTCAGCCACACCAGTCTTCTTCCCTGCCACGTCATCTTTTAGTACCCAAAGACAGCCTGCTCCTGCATCTTCAAGATTTCTTTCTTCAAATATGTCTAGTCTTCCTAGACCCCCTTGTTACTAAGAACTGGTTCCCAAGGGACTCTCCAAACCAGTGTCATAAATAGAACAGAGTTTGCTCCTTGAAAGTCCGAGGTAGTAGTTTTGTTGGCCTCTTTCCTTACTTTATCAAGAGTTGAAAAACTTATAATTTTGTGGTTGTTGTGTCCAAGATGGCCTCTGACCACCACATCTACCACTAGCCCTTCTTTTTTTGTAAGCAGCAGGTCTAATGGGGCACCACGCCATGTAGGCTCACTTTCCATCTATGTCAGGAAGTTACATTCCACACATTCCAGGAACCTTTTAGACTGCCTCCTCTCCATTGTGTGGAGTTTCCAGAAGGCATCCAGCAAGTTAAAGTCTCCTACTAGAACGAAAACTAGCAATCAGCCAGGGGCTTATGGAATAGTTCATCTGCCTCTTCAGCCTGGTTGGGTGGCCTATAACAGACTATCATGAGGATATTTGCCTTGTTAGCCTTCTCCCTCTCTCACCTATGGGCACTCAACCTTATCATCACTGGCTTTGAGCTCTATACAGTCAAAATACTGTCTAATATGCTCTCACCATGATTCCTTCCTCACCTGTCCCTTCTTGAAGACCCATTGCAGCACTTCAGTCAGGTGAGTCATCCCACCATATTTCTGCAATGGTGGCCATGTCATATCTTTCCTGCAACACAATGGCCTCCAGCTCCTCCTGTTTAATACCCATACCGCATGTATTTGTGCAGATGCACTTCAGCTGGCCTTCATCTTTTTGCTTGATAAATAATTTTACTTTGTGGGAATCTTTCCATCTTAAGGATGTTTCAGAGGATGCAATAACTTGATACCTAGTGATACCACATATGTTGTTCTCTGTAAACTGTTTGAATATCTATTCTGCAATAATTTTATTCCTCTGCTTTCCACTAATATAACATTGAGACAATTCAATTGAAAAAACAGAGATGATGCTGCTGTTCTAGTGAATACTTTCACAAGGGAAATGTGAGCAATTAAGAGTATATTTAATTTATTTATTTTATTTTATTTATTTTATTTCTTCTTTACCAGGAAGGGTATGTTAAAAAATATTCAGCATTTAAAAAAAAAAAAAATAAGACTTGTGGTCCATTGGAACTTGAGGGTTTTTTTTATTTGTTTGGGTTTTTTTGGTTGATTGTTTTTTGTTTTTTGGTTTTGTTTTGTTTGTTTTTCCTGAATTTTTTTTCTCACTGTTTTGTAGATTCAAGTAACCTATGACACTCCTGAAAGAAAGATTCTGGTGTAAGTGAATGTAGCACTGTTCTATTTATGTGTCGGAGTGTAGTGGATCTTGAGTCTCTGAGAGTCTGGAGTGTGTGGCTCTTTCCATCCCCATCTGGCATACAGTAAAATCCCCTTTCTCTGAAAATCAAGGTCTTCAAAAGAGAATAGAGCATACCCCTACTTTGTCCTAATATGACATTAAGATATGACAAACTGATTTGTGTTTACATCTGAAGCTCCGAAGTGCAACCACACTTTCTGGTTTACATACAGCCACAGGGAAACTTGTGGAACTGGGTGTACTATAAGGCTTGTGTTAGTCAAGTAGTTTGGCCACCTGAAATCTTATCTAACACTTGTCAAAAATAAATCTATCAGAAAAATTTTTATCTGCTGCAAATAAATGTAAATTCAAAACATTGGTCAGTCATACCACTTTTATATAAACCCCAGATGTAATAGTCTAGCAATAGAGTCTGCCTCTGTGGTTTTTATTAGGACTTGCCATATCTGGCAGATGGCTGCAGGTGAGTCTGAGCACATACTCCCAGTGAGCATATACAGAAAAACACATACTCAATGCAGATATATGCCCATAGACCAACCAGCACTAACAGAGCGCCACAGCACTCTTGCAGATACATAAAAACAACACTTATGACCTCATCCCAATTCCCTCTCAGGCAGGTCAGCATAACATTTAGTGGAAATATGTATCTGTACAATATCCCTTCATCAGCAGAACTCAGACAGTCTACCTAGAGTCATCCCGGTATTGCAGTCCCCCCAGCTGATGCTTCCTGGACATGTTAACACTAAAGACCCAGATCTGCCCTTGGCATTGATACAGAGCCCCTTGAACAGGCACACAAGCAAGTGTGAGTCTCCTGGTGGTTGTGTTTAGACTTGCAGTCTATCAGTGGACTTACCCTGGATTCTCCTGTCTCTCTCTCCCACCCATGCATGCACACACACTTGCACACACATACACACACATCCACCACCAGGTCTCTCAGTTGACCTGCATCTCCACAGTTCCTCCAGCACTCAGCTTGGAATTCTGGTCCTTTCAGGAGTCAAGTTCTCTGGATGCTTCACCCTTGAAGACATACGCTGTCCTGGTCTGGGCTGGTCGCCCTCTCTCTGTCCTGTTGGGCTACACATTTGAAGATGATCACAGACTGGCTCGTGCAGCTGTGACAGCTCCAGGGCTGCCACCACAGACACTTGCACCATGACTCACAGTCCTTTTCCAAAGCCACAAGTGACAGGATTCCTTACCCAGGAAACAGAAGTGGAGATCAGAGAAAAGATAGGGTGGATCACATGGATTGGGTACTGGGCATGGCCCCATGAGAACACTAGTCAGCTCTTGTGCACACCTTTCTGGTCCTCTGTATCACCTTTCCAACCTGCTTTCCCATCCTTTTTCTGCCTTAAACCACCCTGATCCCCAACTGTCTTTCCTCTGGTTACTCCCTTGAATCTCCCACAATAAGGCTTGTGCACCTGCACACCAAGAAGCATCCAGCACACATGGGCAGTGACCCCTCAGTTTGTGGTGAGATCTGGAAAGCCCTTCCACCTCACAATGCTACTCTCAGTCCAGTGGTAGAGGCTCCCTGGAACATCCAGTAGGTGCTGAAGGTGCTGTCTTGAGTACCAAGACCTCCTACTCTCACCCCATGGTGTCTCTGGCGCCCTTCGTAGGAGTGGTGGTGTTATTTGGATTTCCAGATGTCTTTTTTGTTGTTGTTGGTTTTTTGTTTGTTTGTTTGTTTCTAGTTTGGTTGTTGGTTTTTATTTGTTTTTCTTTTCTCTGTGCTTCTCTTTACATGGACATAAGCTGTTTTATGACATAACATTAATAGTTTTTCCATGATAAACCAGAAATATTCCTTATAATATATGTTGTGTCCCTGTGCAATAAGATTTAATTTAAATTCAAAGTGCTTTGCAGTTCCCACATAAAAATGATGAAGGTAATATATGGGGAGTTTTATAAGAAGTCTACATTGCATATGGCTTCACTTGGAATAACAGTATGTCATTTACATTGTAAAGATGTTTTAGAATCATGAATTCATATGCTACATTAAAATTGTCTAGTTTTGACTATCTAGGAGTGCAATGGTCTGACTTCTGATTTTTTAATCTTTAAAAAAATCTACTGCAGGTATAATATGTCCAAACAATACTGAAAAGTGGGTTATAGTTTGAGGACTATTAAAGTCAACTCACAAAAGCACATCTGAGACTGATCATCAGAGTTCTGTTATATTTCTACTCTAGAATTATGACCTGCTGTTTTAAAGAGTCTCAGACTACTCTTCTGCAACAGTAGCAAATAACACTAAAATGAAACTTAGTTATTTCAAATGCATTTTACTTCAAATACTCCTTGGTGGGCAGCTGAGATTTACTGACTCCTTTGCAAAAAATCAGAAGCCCACATTAGGTCCTTGAAGACACAAAGACCTCATTGTTTGGTGTGAGCTGTTCTACACTGTCAGCAAGCTTGAATTTCATCCTGATTGACCTGAGTGGCAACTCCTAGGCTCCTGCTGGCAGGAGTGAGAGAAAAGTGTTGCATATTTATGCTAATGTATAGGTTATGGTTACTTCCCCTCCCTCTATCACATATTTGCACATGTACATTCTTCACAGGCTTCTCAATTTCCTCCAACACTTATTGAAGAAACAGACTCCCTGTGCTGTGGAGGATTGGGTGAAACATCAAAAATCTGATTTTAAGAAAGCTGTTTTAACCTTGTGCTTGTTGATGTGGTTTTGTGATTGAAGTAAACAGAATCAGACCCTACCAACATAATGACTTTTTATTTTCTTCTTTAAAGGGTCAATACTTTGTCCTGATTTATGCTTGGTGGAATTTAAGGGGCAAGAGCCATAACCTACTTAAACATTCTGAGACAACAGACATTTTGTTTATGGGATAGTTAACAGCTACAAAAGCTCAATAGAGACTCCTTGGAAGGAATATTCTTCCTCAGTTAATTTCTCAATAGATGAGATCATTGCCTGGCTTGGGTACAGTCCAGGCAGATCTGGAGGAAGGTAGTTTGCTTCCAGAAAGTCTCTCAGCAGTTAATTTTTGGCATTGTAATTATACTTCACAGTAAAAAGTTTATTGCAATACATATATTTGTTTCCTTTCTAACTGTGTGATGAGGACTGCAGATTTGTAAAGATGACTGTCAAAAGTAATCCTTGTAAACAATCAGTCTGGACTGAGCTAGGCATCAAATGCACAGGACCTAAAATATCTTATTTCAGGAGTATTATTCTATTTTTATTTTTTTTTTATTTACTGTAATTTAGAAGATATATATGGTGAATGGTCTATTTAGGTGGAAACTACAACATTTATCATGACCAGACAGACTTGACAAAGCAGCAGTAACCAGCAGATGATTATACCCTCAGCTGGTTCTCCTGTAGCACATTATGTTTAAATAGTGTTTTAATATAGACACCCATTTTGCACACAGACATTTTAGCTTATATTAGCTTTCAGTTCAATCATGTCTTGTTTTCTTCAACATTGTGTGAAAAAGAGACAGGTATTCATTCTCATTGTTACAGTCATATGTTTCTGAGGAAATATTTTTGTAACATTTTCATGTAGACTCATATATTTATATGTACACTAATAGGTTCAAGAACAGAAATTGCTTCTGCAGATAAAAGTTGTTGTGGCTGGTATGAAGAATAGACCCATTCTTGGTTCCTGATGTGGAGGAAAGCCCTGACAGAAAAGTAACATATCTGAGCTAGAAATTTTTAGATGTGCTGTACTTTAGCACCAAAGCTCTCAACAATATATGTACAGTTATGCCAATGCATAAAATGCTGTGAAAAAATGGTGTCAATTCCCAGTAAATGCTGTGAATACCACTCAAGTATAGTTAGGAACTTGTGCAGAAATGTTCTGTTAATAATATTTTGCATTAAACTTTATAATTCACTCTCTTATGATATCAAAAGCCATTCAATAAAATATGCTCTTGGTTGAAGTGGTTTTTATTATTATATTTGAAGCTTTCATGTCTCAGAAAAACACAAGAAAGTATTAATGGGTTCCACCTTGTTGTGGCAATGAAGCCATCTGATGAGAAGTTTAGTATGTGTATCTTACATATGCTTTATCTTATTTGTATTGCTTATGTGGAAATATATGTTCATCTGATACTCTCTCAATGTATGTAAATAAAAAACATTTCTTTTTCTTCAATTAAGATGCTTCAGCTTGTTAAATTTGTCTAGGCTTAATGTATTCTGTATGACAATTTTAAGCATTTATGAAAAGGGAGTTATGTGTAACTGCAGGTGTTCACTGGATTATGTTCATAAATTGCATCTTCAGATTCCTTACCAAAGTGACCCCAAGTAATAACTTGTCTAACCAATTTCCATTGTTATGCCAGACATTTTGGTATTTGATGTAGGAAATGCCATCATGACTGTGAAGAAACAGTACATATGGATCACTGCAACAATTAGGGTTTTTTGTGTAAGAAAATTAATCTTCTGGAAAAAGTGAATAACCTATAGGACAATAAGAAGACATGTATTAACCCATTTTATTTATTTTCATAAAATATCTTGCAGATAGTTTTCCTTTATAATCTGTTGTTTCCATTTATCAAAGTAATATTTTTTTTCCATTTTATATGTGTGACTAGTATGCATATCCCAGGGAGAGCAAAGGTGAGAACTCCAGAACCTAGGAAGCTACAGCTTTTAAGAAGAGTACAGAGGTGTTTCTAAATTACCTGTGTCAGAGCCTTATTTACACCAACAAACCTTGCAATGCTCTCCACTCCCTATGGGTGTGCCTGCTTAGACCTAAGGTCAGTTCTGATACAGTGAAGCTGTGTTAATTTGGATGAGACCTCTGTTAAAATAGTGAAGTTGTGAGACAGAGGTGTATGATAAGCCTTCCTGGGTCTTGAGGACTGCTTCGAGGTCCAGAACCTTGCTTGGTGTTCCAGAAGAGCTGTGCCTCAATGATCAGTCAACCATTGCCTGGCTGTGCACCAGACATGCTAGCCAGACCTTGCACCTTTGGTATAGTGGCAGTCTGGTCTGGCCCTACTTGCTGTGTGGTGGAGCAGCCATTGGAAGGCATGTCCCCCTGCTGCTGTATGTTGAAGCAGGGGGACGGAGACTGTGCTACCATTTCTAATGTTTCAGTTTTCAAGATGAAATTGTGGCTGGAAAACAGTCTGGCTGAAGGAAAAATAGAAAAATATTGCTTAAAGAGAAGAAAGTCTAATGGGTATATATGATGAAGAAGAAGCTGTTACAAACAACTGTCAATGATGAAAAAAATAATTCTTCTTCCTGGCACTGGATAATACTGTTCTAACATGAGACCACATCTGACCATCCATATTTGAAACAGTTAATGCCCCAATTATTTCTCAGGATCTGGTCTGTCTTCCTATCTAACCTGTCTTCCAATCTGCCATCTATGTTGCTTATACATCACTTACAAACCCATGCCTGTCAAAACCAAGTGGCTTAACCTAAAAATTTGAAATGGTTGGTCTTTACTAATGAAGCCCATTTTGATGGAAACAGCACAAGAAACACTCACACAAACAGCTGAAGTGACTTATCAGAGGCTGATAAAGTGTTTGGTCTCTAAAATTAAATAGCTTTAATAGAGTTAGCATTTTATCCAAGTGGCCAGTGCAAATTTGAAAGAGATCTAGTGGAAAAAGAAAGTATAGGAAGTGAATAGAAACAGATAAGGAGAGAGAACAGAGTACGCTAAAAGTAATGCTACAAAGTATGAGCTGAAAACACTGGGTGTATTCAGCAACCACATTCAATAGATGTCGTTGTTTTATAGTGCTATGCCTTCTCTTGAAAATACAAAAAATCCCTTGATGGATTGCAACTACTCATGGGTACAGGAAAGAGAAATTTAATAGATGAGATTTTAAATCTCTAAGGAAATACTCTTAAAAAAAAGCTGAAGGTCAAAGAAGAAAATCTCAGCCATAGCAGATATAGCCTTCAGGCTGTTCCTGGACACCCTTCTCAAGAAATGAATGGTTTGCATACTAGTGAGAAGAAAATGTTGCAATAAATAGTGACATTAATGTTTCTGCAACTTAAAGAAAGACAGTAAGGGTATTGTTAGACAGAAGAAACACACCTTTAGAAAATTGTTATTCTGTCTTGAAGAACCTAGAAGGTAAATTATACAAACAAACATTGAATTCTAACATATTACAAGAAAATATGGTAAAAAGAATAATTTTAATATTAAGGTTAATTATTGAAATAAAATTAGTTTCAGAAATTTGATGTGTTGATGAATTCTAAAATTATCTATGGTGTTATGAAAGGAATCTGTCTCATTTTCTTCTACCTTCTTTTCTTCTCATCCTTCTACCTCAACATCTTTTTTTTTTTTTTCCTGAAATGCTATGTAAATATCCATACATCAGCAGATAATTTTTTGAAGTCAAAAAGAAATTTTCATAGAAATTGAAATTTTTACAGGGAAACATTTAGAGTAGTTTGAAATAACTACACAAAACTGTTTCTGTTGTCTTCTAAGTCAAAACAGCAGGCTAGCTATATTACCTCTATGAAATACTGATCAAGTTTTGTACTTAATTGGCACTATGAAGACTTGACTATAATAGATCCATTGATACCAGAAAAGAAATAAAACAGCTAGTTAAATCAGAGTATGAACATTGAAAAAACCTGTTATAGGATGCAGTTTTATTTCTATCCTTGAATTTCCTTTGCAAAGGAAACGAAACCATTCTGATGCAACCCAGAAGTTTCTGTTGTGTTTCTTCTGTCTTCAGCTGAAATCAATTAACCACAAGCTGAATAAACTTTCACGGAGAGAAACATGATGGAAAAATGCTTAAGCGAAAGGCTCTTCAGTAGTGAACTCTTCTCGTCATGTAGGATTTGCTAACAGACATATTTAGGATAGTAACACTTTTAAAAACTCCCTACATTGCAAAACATTCATAAACATCTTCATTTTTCTGTCTACCAAAGACAATATCATGGAAGAAAATTATTTCTATGAAACAAGAGAAACTGTAATATGTATGTTTTGTGGAATTATGTCGAGTGGAAAAGTATTTTACTATGATTCACAAAACTAAAGAGGCTTGGTACCTCCTAAAGTTCAATATCTGCAAATTTGATACCCACATCTGAAAACATTGCCTCTTTCTAGTCAATATAGAGTAATACAACTCTAAGGATAGAGTAACAGAGTCCAAGGAAGTAATTTGTCTTTGTCAGATATCTACATCAGGATTAAATGAATTGCACTCCTAAAGTGCCTGTTTCTTTTATTGGTAATAAATGGACTCCTAGACCACTACCAGAGCACATGAAAAGATCATTGCTCTCTATTGATTTTAAGGAGAACCTAGATGACCCTTTTCTTCAAAATTTTCAAATTTAAGTTATTGAAAATAAGGGATTGTTAAGTGAAACTCATACAGTATCCACTCCATTAGGCTGGAGTTCAAAAATCTCTTGGGAAAAAAAAACCTAAAAGCAATTCCAAGAATACAGCTTGCCAGTTATACAAATCAGTGTAAAATGGAAACTTCCTTCAAATTTACTCTTTTTGCTTTCTTGAAGCATGAAATGACCTGTTTTACTTAATTGTTGTCTTCAAGCCATGAAGAATTTAAGAAGGAAAAAGGAAAGAAGGTATGAAAGGAAACATGCTTATAAGGTGTTTTAATTAAATATCTTTAAAAAAGGAAGGATCAATGAGAAACAATGAGAGTCAAAAAGTGAGAGATGGCCCAAAGAAGTTTCCCTTATGGGAACTTCCATAAGTTCTGTGGACACTTCCCGAATTGTTTGTTTGCACAAAGCAGGCAGAACAGGAGCCTCTTCTTATTAGTGCCTTAGGGTACTAAAATAGCGTAAGAAGAACAATGAAGTGCACACCATATCTTTTACCTTCATTTTTATCACCCTTGTCATCTGTCTTTTTCCTTCTCATTTTCAATTTGAAGGGGAAAAAATCTGCTGTTAAATTACACCTTCTGATCTGCACCATAGAAGCCCAGAGGGACTTGTTCGCTCAAGCTTGTTGGTGTTATAAGCAGCATGCTGCAGCTCATACATTTTTTCTAATTCAAAAGTGCATGAACACCTAGCTCTCAGATGGCTTGCAGCATGTTGTATAAGAGTGGATAGTTTCACACAGCTCATATGCCTTGTTTCATCACATTTCATGTAAGAATGAAAAACATTCCATCCTTGTCTTTTTGCAAGGTGTGTCCACAATTTATTCTACAACTATTCCTTTCAATGTGTTAATAATGAGTTTCATACATATGCCCTTTGGCAAATTGTATACACAGTATACTTACTGGATCGTTCTGCATTGCAAATTTAAATAATTTCAAGCACAGCTCCGCAGATGAATGGCCAGGTTTGGTAACCTCAAAATCTACATGAAAACTCAACTCATTAACTGAAAGAAGCTGAATCAACTTTTCTGAATTTCAATGTAATACCTGATCTTGTTTAATTGAATTTAATTTAATAGAAATAATCCAATAATTTTCCCACCACTTCTTCACTCCTTTACCTCTCCCCATAAAGCCACAACTCACGGGAAACTTGCCCTATTTACACATCAACACCTGCACACCTCCCACTTTTGATTTTAATTTCATTGTACCTTGTAAGTCATTAAAAATACATGGCATTTATCATAATAATTTTTGTTCTTATGAGCTGAGTGACAGGATCTATAAACTTAAAAAATACTCATTTTCACACAAGGTATGAAGTGCCGGAAACAAATTGTCAAAAATGAGAATGTTAAGACCAGAACAAACTCCATATCTATATGGTTTTGTGTGTGGGGAGTGGGTAGGGAATAGACAGAACTTTGGTTATTGCTTTAATCTGTTTGAGTTGCTCTTTAACATCTGTGTTGATACTTATTTTAAGGACAGCAATGTTTTGGTGGAATGGACCATAACTAGTACAGCAATCCTTTTCTGTTTCCTGAGAATGAAGAGGAAAGAAAGAAATAACATAAGCTAAAAGGTATGCCTGAATTATTGTGTCTCCTGGGAAAGACCCTTTACTGATGCATTTTATGAACAAATTCTTGCTTAAGACATTACATAACTTATAAGTTTAACCAGAAAGCATTAGTGAAGAATTTTAAATAAAAAAACCATGATGTTTCCCAAGTATGCTGAATTTTTTAGAACAATATATTTAGTCTTTGCTAAAAATCCAGAAGAATTACGAGAGAATCATAGAATATACTGAATTGGAAGGGACCCATCAGGATCACTGAGTCCAGCTTTTGGCCCTGTGCAGGATATCCCAAGAATACCACCATGTACCTGAGAGCATTGTCCAAATATTTCTTGAACTCAGACAGGCTTGATGCTGTGATGATTTCCCTAGAAAACCTGTTGCAGTTCCCAACCACCCTCTGAGTGAAAGGCCTTTTCCTAATATCCAACCTGAACCTTCCCTTGACTCTGTTTCATGCCATTGCCTCAATTTCTATCACTGGTTGTGAGAGTGAAGAGATCAATATTTGCCCATCTGCTTCCTGTTGTGAGGATTTTGAAGACCATATATCATGTTGTCACAAGTGAAAAAAGTGCATGTGATACTATATAGTTAATCTACATATTTTGTGGGCTTTTTCAACTATTTAAAACCAGTAAAATGTTCAATTCCAATTGAAAGATAACTGTTATGAAATAAGAGAATATAAACAAGTGTGGTGGTTTAGTTTTCTTGGTTTTGGTTTAGAGCTTCCTTGGTAACCGGGTTATAACTAAGGAAGTATTCCACACCATTTCCTTCATGTAATCTGGGGTATATAAGATGGGGTATTTCCTCCCTGCCTCTCTCTCTTCCCTTTGTGTGCTTGGAGGACATCAGGTCTCTGTGTCAGCCCAGCTCTTATCTCTTGAGCCGAGGCCTATTGGAGAATCTGCTGTCCCAGCCGTACGGAGGGGAAGGATCTGCTTCTCTAAAGGGGAGTGTTAGTGAGAATTGATTGTATTAGTTACTTATTGAGCTTTTCCCTGAGTTTACCAGTGTGTCTATCTGTTTTGTTTTGTTTTATCCATTTTTGTCCCACTTCCCTTTCCCCTTTTTCCCTTTTGGGGTTGCTTTGGTATTTGTTCTGTAGATTCATAGTGTTTGATTGTATATAGTTGTAATATATGTTAATATATATATATATCTTTAATACAATTGTCTTTTGGTACATTTTTTTCCCTTCTCTTTTGGAGGGGGAGGAATCTGTGTGGCCAGCAGTTGAGTTTGACAGGGAGCCACCTCAAACCTCCACAACATGTTAAATAAAAGAAGTAATATTTCAAGATGCTGTGATGTATTGAATTATTTTCTGATCATAGTTTATCTCTTCTCATTAAAAACAATATAAACACATAAAGATAATGGCAGACACTACATTTTAAAGCATTGTCTAAAATAATCTGTTCACAGATTTTTTCATTCATTTTAATTCTTATCTTTCTCTCTCTAAGAGATGAGTTCTCACTTCCATCTGTACAGTAAATTCTTACCTCTTTGTTCCCACTTTGTGGGGGAACCAGCTACGGACTTCGCCTAATGGAAGGATCAGAACACTGGAAAAAGTACGGAACCTAAGAAATCCATGATAAAGGAAAGGTTTTATCGACTTTGGACTACACGGGTGTGAAGCGGACCCCAGACTGCTGTTTAAAAGTTTTTTCAGTGTTTTAGTAGAATAGATATATAGTTGCCATATTAGATTAGTAGTTATTCCCTTTGTATTGTTCAATTGTTCCTATTGGTAGTCGAATCCCCGGTTTCCTATTGGCTGGCCTGTGGTGCATTGCACCACCACCATATAAGGCTGGCCACTCCCTAGTTTCCCCTTGTACGTTGCAACCCCTCTCCCTTTTCCCTTTCGTGTCACACGCCACCTTAACTCCGCCCTTGTCTCCTCCCCAGTTCTAGAACCCTCAATCTCGACCCTATATAAATCCCATGCACCCCTTGAATAAATGTCCATTCCTGTTTTAACCCTGATCTGGTGTGGACCGTCCTTTCTTTCCCATCAGAATATGGAACCATTTTTCATTATTTTCACTTGTGTAGAAAAGAGAATTTAGCAGCATAAAGTCAAAAAATATCCTGTTTTGGAAGGAACCCATCAGGATCACTGAGTCCAACTCCTGGTCCTATGCAGAACACCTCAAAAATGACACCATATTTCTGAAACCATTGTCCAAACACTTCTTGAACCCTGGAAAACTTTGTGCTGTAATCACTTCTCTGGGGAGCCCATTCCAACGCCCAACCACCCTCTGGGTGAAAAACTTCTTACTAGTATCCAATCTAAACTTCCCCTGACACTGCCTCATCCCATTCCCTCACATCCTGTCACTGGTCACCAGAGAGGAATTTGGCACCTGCCTTTCCACTTCACTGTGGACCATGATGAAGTCTCTCCTCAGTCTCCTCTTTATGATAAACAAGTCAAGTAATTTCAGCCACTGCTTTTATGGCTTCCCCTCTAGGCCTTTCATCATTTTCATAGCCCTTTTTGGACACTTTGTAATATGCTTTGGTACCCAAACCTGCACGCAGTACTCAAGGTAAGGCTGCACCACCATTGTCTGGCTTTAGCCAGACAATCCCCTCCCTCACCTGTCTGGCAATGTTTTGCCCGATGCCCCTCAGGACAAGGTTGGTCCTTCTGGCTGCCAGGGCACTGCTGACTCACATTCAACTTGACATCAACCAGAACCCCCAGGGCCCTTTCCATGGCACTAATTTCCAGCATCTCATTCCCCTGTCTGTTCATACATCTGGGGTGCCCCATTCCAGGTGCAAAATCTGTCACTTTCTCTCATTGAACTTCATATGGCAGGTAAATACCTAAACATCTAATTCTTCTAGATGTTTCTGCAAGGTCTCTCTGAAGATAAGAGAAATCCATCTAGATGGATATGAATCTAAATAAAATCAAGATTTTATTTTTTTTTTAAAGAAAAATTGGTAACTTGGTAATAGTGTTTAATTGTGTTTGCTTCATACAGAAGGAATGATACTCTGCTGAAAATACTGAAGGAAGAGCCCTTTATTTTGGTGATGATCCTTGGGTATGATCAGAATTGAATTAATTCAGAGTTTCAGAGTACAGTCTGACCTCACAAGATTTATTCTCAAGGCCTAGACAGGAACTTTAGATAAGTTGTAAAATATTTTCAACATAGTTATGCATGATGCAGAGTTATGATGTTGGTCAATCGGTGCTATTCATAGAATCATTAAAGTTGAAAAAGACCTCCAAGATTATCTGTTCTAATCTTTGACTGAATATCACCATGTCAACAAAACCACAGCACTATGCATCATCCAGGAAAATTTTGTTTGTAAAATAAAGTGATGAACACTTTTTAAAGTGGAAAGGGGTAGCAGGAAATATGTTTTCTGGTACAGAATGCACCCCAAAAAACAACTGTGCTAAGCCAGAAAAGTCATGAACATAATATTGTATCCCAGTATATCATAATTATCTGTAAAAATCTGATGGGAAATTCCAAATTTAAACTGATAATCTCTCAGAGATTCTGTCCAAGATTTTCTGTATTTCCAATTTATCTATTTGGTTATGGTCATTTTGCAGTAGGTGTATGAGTAGGTAGGACTACGTATGTGTTTTGGTAGGGAAGAGCAATCCAATAGCCAACAGTCCTTTCTCAGGAAGATATTTCCTAGCTATTATTTTAAAGATACTTAGTGTCATCCAATGACCTACATGCAAGCAGTTTTTGAAGTTTCACTTACACTAAATCCTTAAGAAATTCAGTTTATATGACCCACTAACATAATCTTTACTTTAGAAGTAACTTTGAAAAGTGAAAAGAACTGTGCTCTTGATTTCTATGTATAGACCATGAAATTTTGAAAATAAATAATAGTTCTCTGACATGTTTGCTGTCATCTGATAAAAATATTCAGAAGTAATTTAAAACTTAAAAAGTTTAAAAAAAAAATCTTTAAAAAAACACTTAAAAAATTTAAAACTTAAAAGTTATTTAGAACTTTGAAAAAGTCTTGCTTTTAATACAGAAATTTTGATTATGCTAGTGAAATAATTTTCATTCAGAAACTATTTACACAGAAAATTCCTAGTTGATCCAACCTGATTCTTTCTTTTGAAAGAGAAATTTCTGAATTTGTCTTTTGGTTAGCTTAATGTAAAAAGATAATTTTTACATAAAAAGAACAAGCTATTAAAAAAAAAAAAAAAAAAAAAAAAGGCAAAAAAAGCCCAAAACATATGAAACATTGAGGAGAGGATAAAAAAAAAGTCATTTTGATATGTCTTCTGGGAATTTTTGGTGTTTAGACCTTTTTAATTATCTGGAATCACTATGGTATAGTATACAGAGACTAATTCGCTCAGCAAGCTCTTACAAAGAAAGTACTTGTGGTCTAATGAGTTTAAACCTTATGCCAGGCCAACTCTAATTGATCCTGCTCTTTAGGAGAAATCCTTTTCTCAATGACCCCTTGAAACAGCTTAATAGACAAGAGAAAATTTATCTTGTAGTCTTTCAAGTATGAGTTCTTGATGGAGATTTAATGAGTGACTTTCTACTCTTTCTCTTTTTAGTTTATCACAAGCTTAACACACCTCTGAAGTTAACAAGATGTCTGACAATGTACAGCCTGCTGCTTTGTTTAGCATCGTTTAATTGGCAATTTTTTTTGTGATATTGATCTTAAAGCTCACAGAGAAAATCAGTAAGTCTTCTGGCACTAGCAGTGAGTGTTATCATCTCAGTAATTGGTTTGTGGAAATACATTGACATTAATGTCTGTGACTAATGCAACTTCTTCAGGTAGACAGAGCTTATGGAAAGTTAAGAAAGCTTTTAGAAACCAAAGGAAGTTTGAATTACAGTAAAAGAGAAACCAACAAAACATCTAAACCCACAAAATTTGTAATTTGATTGAGATCATGAGGTTGCAGTGATATCAGACATCTGGAAAGACATTTTTTTAATTTTTTCCCCCCATACTGTAGAGCAAATGCTAATCACCAAAGGCCATGCCTGACCTTTGGATAGTGTATTCACAGAACTGCCTGTCTGTATTCAAAGGAGCCAGTGTTTCTCAAAGGTAAAATGCCTTTGTTCATCTATTCCTGCTAAAGAAGGAGCAGTAGTTACTCCTGTGCTGGGGAAAATGCTTAGTCTCCAAAATGTTTAGTTTCTGAAAAATTTGCTATGGAAAAGTAAATTTCTAAAACCCAACTTCTTGCAATTTCATTATCAGATTTCTATACGCAGAGAAAAGTTTCCACCATGCCTAAATTTAGGACCCAGCTGGCTGCTTACTAAATTGACATGTAGTCAGTAGAATTGTATGTAAAGGTTGAAAAACCTTATTTCTACCATATAAGAACTGTCAGGATGTAATGTAGATCAAAATCTGGACTGGAATTGAGGTATACTGTGAAAATAGACATGAATCTAGCCCCTAAATACTTAAATGTGAAGGAAGATCTATATATTCAACTATGAAAAAATAAATAAAGAATCAAAAAAATGCAACCAATATATGGATAACAATTAACTTACACATATGTGTAACCATAGACAGTCAATATTCCGCTCATGACTAGTACAGATTATTGTATTTGCCTTTAGGCCCATTATCCAAAACCTGAAAAGAAGAAAAAAAATGTAGTCATATTAATGATCAATTAAGTTGGGTTTTTCAGCAAATAGTCTGGAGGCAAGCAGGAACAAGCCTGTGTGTAAACTGGACATATAGATAGCTCATCATATCAGTGTGGATATATAAGGAGGTAAAATGTATGGATTATACAGCAAATGCACAAATAGGTATTGGAGAGTGTGAAAAGAATAAAAATCCAAGACATCAGATCTTGTGTTTCTGCAGCAATAGAATATAGTGCATATATTTTCTTAATTAGATATTCAGTCTTATCCTCAGAAGAAAGATAGGGCTTTCCAAGCAGCCTATACCAAAGGAAAAAATGTAAAACATGAGTTAACTGAAATTAAAGATAATTTGCAAATGCTTATGAAGCAAAACACAAAGTTGCACTACAGTTGTAAAACAAAATGGAATTTAAAACAAGAACATATAACCAGTAAGTGCATAGAGTAAACAGTGAAATTAATAGTGAAAAAATAACTGGTTTAGCCTGATAAAGGAGAAAATTAAGGCAATGTGTGTTTATACAAAACTATACATTCACACATGTGCAATGCAATTACCTACATTCATATACATGTACTTCTGTGTATTTCTGTACATACATATGTACATGTGGAATTCTTATTATATATGTCCAAATATATTTCTATACATAAAATTTATGTATGTGTACGGGTATGCATGTGTACGTATCTCTTACTTAGATTTCATGTACCAATGGGTACATATATACCAGTAGATATGTATAGGTATGAATGCTTTTTCTCTTTCCCTTAATGAGAAAATGTTTAACGAGGTTTAGAATCATGGAATCATAGAATGGTTAGTATTGGAAGGGACCATCTAGTCCCACCATTGGAAGGTCATCTAGTTCCCAAATAACTTCCACCAGACCATCTTCCTCAGAGCCCCATCCAGCCTCTCTTGAGCACCTCTAGTGATGGAGAGCTCACAACCTCTCTGGGCAACCTGTTCCAGTGCCTCACCACTCTCATAGTAAAGAATTTCTTCCTAATATCTAATCTATTCTAATCCTTTAGTTTAATACCATTCCGCCTTTGTCCTATTACTTCTCCATAGACACTCCCTTGATGCAGGGGAGAAGCTTGTGTGTCCTTATGAGGTTGTGAGCTGTGCTGGCAGTGGTACATGCCTCTGGTAGGGTCTCCCATGCTAGTCAGGTCTCAACTG
>JAWWLT010000092.1:42806795-42838831 GCA_035040995.1 Premnoplex brunnescens
TGTCCGTGAGCTGCTTTTTGCTGATGATGCTGCCCTGGTTGCTCACACAGAAGCAGCTCTGCAGCACTTAACATCCTGCATTGCAGAGGCTGCTGAACTCTTTGGGCTGGAAGTCAGCTGGAAGAAGACAGTTCTCTATCAACCTGTGCCTCAGGAAATCTTCCACGCTCCCCCCATCACCATAGGTGAATCAGAGCTTAAGTCAGTCCAGATGTTCAGCTATCTGGGAAGCATCATTTCCTCAGATGGTAAGATTGACAAAGAGATAGACAACCAGTTAGCAAAGGCATACAGGGCTTTTGGAAAACTCCATAAAAGAGTCTGGTGCAGTAAACACCTGAAGAAAAACATCAAGATTAGTGTCTACAGAGCCATTGTACTGTCTACTCTTCTATATGGGTCTGAATCATGGGTCATCAACCGCCACCATCTGCAACTCCTACAGCGCTTCCATCAGCACTGCCTCCGTACAATCCTAAACATCCACTGGTCTGATTACGTGACTAATGTGTCCTTGAACAGGCTGAGATCACCAGTATTGAGGCCATGCTGCTGAAAACGCAGCTGTGCTGGGCAGGGCACATCTCCAGGATGGAGGATCACTGCCTCCCTGAGATTGTGCTCTGTGGTGAACTTGGCACCAGCTGCCGCAAGAGAGGAACCCAGAAGAGGAGATACAAGGACTCCCTGAAACAATACCTCAGCCTTGGCCTTATTGACCACCATCAATGGTCCACTCTGGCCTCCAATTGGGAGAAATGGGGACACACCATCCATAACACTGCTGCTTCGTCTGAGAACACATGTAGAATCAGTCTTGAAGAGAAAAGAGAATGCAGGAAGAACCATGCCTCACCAACACCACCTATGGAGACTTCCCGCTGTGCTGTTTGCAATCGGACTCGCTTATCTTGGATTGGCCTTTTGAGCCATTAGTGCACTTTCAGCAAGCATGGGTAGAGCCCTTCCCAAATCTTGGTTCATGAAGCCTAGCAATGATGACAATGTCCTATTGTTAGCACCCTTGTGCAAAGTCCCTCTCCATAATCTTCTTGCATCCCCCATTAGGTACTTGAATGCTGCTACAAAGTCTTCTCCAAGCCTTCTCTCCTCCAGGGTGAACAACCCCAGCTGACTCGGCCTGTCTTTGTAGGAGAGGTGCTCCAGCCCTTTAATCATCTTAGTGGCTCTCCTTTGGACTCAGTCCAACAGGTCCACACCTTTCTTATGTTGGGGGCTCCAGAGCTAGACACAATACTCCAGGTAGCGTTCACATAAGAGTGGAGTAGAGAGGCAGAATCACCTTTCTCAACATACTGGCCACATTGCTTTTCATGAAGCCCAGGAGAGTGTTGGATCTCTGGGCCTCAAATGCACATTGCTAGACCATGTTGTGTTTTTCACTCATGAACACCTCCAAGTCCTTCTTCCCAGGGCTGCTCTCAATCCATTCTCCATGAAGCAAGTATTTATGCTTGGAATTGTCCCAACCCAGGTGCAGGACTTTGCCCTTGGCCTTGCTGAACTTCAGGAGGGTCACACAGGCCCACCACTCAATCCAGTCAAGTTCCCTCTAGATGGCATCCCTGCTCTCCAGCATGCTGACTCCATTACACAGTTTGAAGTCATCAGCAAATTTGCACCCAATCTCACTGTCCATGTTGCCAACAAAGATGTTAAAAAGTGCCATTCCAATGCCAAACCACTCATCACTTCTCTCCATTTAGATATTGACTTCTTGACCATAACTCTTTGAGTGTGGCAATCCAGCCAATTTTTTATCCACTGAGTGATCTAACCATCAAATTTATGTCTCTCTGGTTTAGAAACATGAATATTGTGTCAGACAATGTAAAACACTATGCACAATTCCTGATGTTTCTTTTTCAGGTAGTCATAATGGAAACATTCCCTTCCTTATTATATAGCATAAGTTATACCTTGTCTCTTTGTTGTAATTTTGATGATTATGATCATAAGAAATTATTTTTTTCTTTTATCATTCAAAGAATGAAGGATCTACCTTTACAAATGTAATTCCTTTTTTTAATTTTTCAACATGACCACAATATGCATTGCCTTATTCGCCGCTTTAAAGTCATTCTTTCTCTCAAATATGTGATTATCATGTTAATTAAATGAAGACAGATAAAGTGTGAATTAGTCTGGATTTATAGAATTTTAATGAATGTGTGGTATCTTATTTTCTAGTCTCTTATTAATAATGGTAAATTTAAATATGAATATTGGGCATGTTACTGATGACAAATATTTGTGAAATTACAGATCTTTAATATTGTTCTTCAAGATTTTGTTATATACTAAATAATGAACCCACACAAAAAATGTGTAGTCTGCTTTCTGTAGGGATGCTGCTTCACTTTAATGCCACATCAAATTATGTAAGTCTTACCACTGAAACTTACTGGACTTCAACCTGTCCTATGAAAAATCTGTTTCCACAAACCAGCAAAAGAATTTCAGGCAAATTAGAAGGCAATTTCCTTTACTGCCAGAGCATTTAACTATAGTTCCATTGAAATAATAATACCATTAATAATCCTGTGTTCTAATTCAGGGGGAGATTTTTAATGTTTTGCTGATGTAAATCACATTCTCTGCAAAATATTTTTGACTGCCATTAGTGTGTGTTTGTTTTCCATTCCCACTAGAAGGGTAAGAGGACCCCTTTAGACATCAAAAGTTCTGACAAAGATGGATTATTAATGGCCGTTGATACTTACACCTTCACAGAACAGATAAAACAGACACCATTTTTGCAGCGTGAAAAATCTTTCCTCATTTCTTTCACAAATTGACTTATAGTATAAACTTTAAATCACAGCCACATGGTCAAGATTCGCTAAACTTTTTAATTATCGGTCATTGTATGCACAAATCAAAGAATAAATTAGCTGCACAATTTTACAATATCTAGACCATGTGGAAGTCTATATTTAATTTTCATTCCTGTCACTGACAGTTTTGTCATATTTAAAAGAGGACTCTTTTAATCTGTTCCAGTTTGAATCTTGCCACTGTGAGCAAATGACAACCAAACCAATTTTAATTACCTTTGTAGGGAATAAGCTATGACTAAGGCAATTATATGAGTCTACTGAGCCCATATTATTAACATAAAATTACGTTAATACCTTCATATGATTAAACAGGAATAATAATTATATATATATATACATATTTTAATGTTTAAAAAAGGAAGAGGCCATCTTGTTTTATAAAAGTCTTAGCCCTTTTTTGTGTTACACTGTGCTGCTCTAAACTCAGAGTATTTACATAGACATGGTAAGCAAATAACCTCAGTACAGGATCTGAACAGTTCATGATTTAGGATGCAAGTCCCATATAATTAGTGTAACACTTCAAATCTCTCTAAATTCAAGTTCTGCACATGCATATATTAGCATGAGCTAATGTGAAATTATTGTTTAGGCAAGATTATACATAGGTTAGTGAAAATTTAGATAGCTAAGATTGTGTAAAGAGATAAGTAACATACTATGAATTGCTAACAGAAAGAAATTATACACAAACAAAAAGGAAATACCTAAAGAATCTGATCATCACCTGTCAGATTGAAAAGACTTTTAATATAGATCAGTGCAAAGGTATTTGAGTCAGTTCTTTTTGAAAAATAATGGTCACACTTCTTAAAGTCAGGTTATTTTTTGTGATTTTAATACATTATTTGAGACATTTTCTTCCTGCTTTTCTTCTGACTGTTCATAAAGTAAATTAAACTAAATCCTTAACTATACCTAGGATATGTGCAATGAAAAGTTATCCATAAAGAACAACAGATATTTAAATACTTAAACTGACAATGATCTGAGAAATTTATTTCCATATTTCTTTTAGGCAAAAAATAGAAATACTAGAACACTGCTGCTTCAAAGAAGCTGCAAAATCTCTGGACTGTGTTAATTTTTTGACAGTAGCTATGGTCTCATAATTAGAAAAAAAATATATATTTTTTATTTTTTATTAATTTTGCTTTGACTATCATTTTTGTGTTCTTCAGTTTTGTGTTGGCTTTGAGAGTTTGAATTTTTTTCAAGATATACTGGCCAATAGGACAATCTTAGATGTGACTGACACTTTATCAAACAGGAATTACTAATAGATTATTGTAATAAGATCCTGAACTAAATTTCTGTCAACATAATAATACCAATTTACCTCAAGGTAAAATCTGTTCTCCAGTGTTAATCTGCAATAATGAAGAATTAACATAAAATAAAAGTATGAAATCCAAGATATACGAACCATCAGTTTGCACTAAATTAAAACAAAATTGCCATTAACTTTTTTTTTACGCTGAAACTGTTCCCTAAGGAGTCACACTTTTGGAGCTGTTGGAGATAAAGGGAATGGTAACCAATACCCAAAATACAAGCATAAGATGAACCTAAGGCCTTAGAAATGTAAGCAGAAACAGCAGGTTTGTAAGCACAAGTCACAAGTCACAAACAGTGGATTATTGGTTTCCTAAAGGAAAGTAACCTTTGGATCTATGTGCAACCAATTTTAAATGCAAGAAAAAAACCCCAAAGAATAAGTCTACTTCACAAATAAAACTATGTGTAGCCAATTTGGATATAACATGGAACTTGGAACCATTGGAGAAATACCTGGTAAGCAGACTATGTTGGCAAACACGTGAAAATGATCCCAGAAAGAGAAGGAAGGCACACCATAAGCATCACACTTCCCCAAGAGAGAACCTGCATTTCAATAATGCATCAAAATTACCTACTACATCCCCATCTTCTTCCTGAAAAGAAGACCACTGACATTAGAACCCAGAGAAACAGTGTAAATATGATTATGTAATTGGAAATCATGGGATATAATTGTTGTTATCATTACTGAACAAATAATCCTTAGACTGTTACGACTATAGTTTGACTCATAGTAAACTCGTCTAGTTACTTTTTCCTTAATTAAGAAAAAATAAACAAATAAAATAAGACAAATAAACAAAGGATTAGTTGTTAGAATTTAATTGCAACAAATGGGGATAATGTGGGAAAACTAGGCAGTGATTTGCAAAGTAACATGTAAGATTTCATCTTCTAAATACATTACCCAGTTTTTTTATCTGAGATTTTTTGACCCCAAGCCAACTGTGATGATTATCATGTTTGCACTGCCATTCTGATTACAGGAATTACTTTCAAAGTATTATTACAAGAAAAAGATTAATAGACATTTGTATTTTCAAAATTGTGAGGTTTGCTTTTCTTTTTTCTTTTTCTTTTTTTTTTTTTTCCTAGTTAACTAAAAATAACTGAGGCTTCTATGGGAAAAAGTATTTATCTTTTTCCCTAGAAATTATGCAATGTTTTCCAAGTGGCTTGAGGAGTAATGTATATAAAGGCAAATTTTTCCTAACACTGTTCCAGAAAGCTGATTGTAGTGATCTGGAATGATGTCTAGCTCTTTAGCTAGAGACAATCTTCATTTTACTAAACATGAATTACTCTTTTGAAAGAACAAAGCACAAAATCCTTGGAAAAAAACCATCCCTAGTTTAACTTTTGTTTGACAAACTCTGTATCTTTTACTATAAATTGACACAAGCAGAGGGCAGAGATACTTCAATATATTATTTCAGGAGCGACATAAGTAACGCAACCTTTTCTTGACTGGCCATGATCCAGAAACTCCTTCTTGCACTGAAAGGTATGACAAAATATGAGCTTTCATTCTTTTAAACCTGGAAAACAGTATGCTGCACATGTTGCCCAGCAATACGAAATTCTTTTCTCATGCAGAGACATTTCATTTTAGCAACTGATTATTATAGATGCAATTAGTGTCCCTTTCAATGTATTTAAACTGAAAACAGGAGGTCATACAGAAGCTGTTACTACTCATGATCATAAAATTTGATGTGTGGTAACAACAACATATGAAACATACACAAAGGCTTAGTAAAATCTGTGAATCATAAACTGTAATCTTTACTTTGTTTTTCTTCCCCTACATAGGTATAGTAAATCATACACTAGAAATAGCACACATCTTTTTAGGAAGCAATTACACCATGTAATAGAATTCTCTCTTTAATGTATAAGATATAGACTAACAAATCTCAAAACCTTTCAATGACTATATTAGGAAATTAAATGCCCCTAAGGATCCTCCATATCTTAATTTTAATGTGAAGCACTGGTGGCTCTCAACAATACTATATCATTTAGAGATTAATCCATATGAAGAGTGACTGAGGTCACTTGGTGTCTTCATCCTGGAGAAGACTGAGGGGAGACCTCATTGCAGTTACAACTTCCTTGTGATGGGAAGAGGAAGGGCAGGCACTGATCTCTTCTCTGTGGTGACCAGTGACAGGATTCAGGGGAACAGCTGTAGTTGTGTCAGGCAAGGTTTGGGTTGGATATTAGAAAAATATTCTTCACTGAGAGTGTGGTTTGGCACAGAACAGATTCCCCACGGAAGTGGTCACAGCACCAAGCCTGAGAGTTCAAGAAGCATTTGAACAATGCTGTCAGGCACATGGTGTGGCCCTTGGGGATGGTCCTGTGCAGGGCTAATGGTTGGACTCAATGCTCCCTGTGGGTCCCTTCCAACTCAGCATATTCTGTGATATTCTGTGATTCTGTGATAGATACAGAAAATGCAACAATTTAAATGGAGAATTTCTCATCAGAAAGCAGAAATTTAGCAAGAAAGCAAGGAGATTTGAGGATGACAAGGCTAGGGCCTAGATGTCCCAGCTAACATGCCATTAGAAATAGACCTTAAGATTTTTTCTTTTTTTCCTTACAAGGAAGTTCATCACTCCTCCTAGTTCCACAATTAATGAAATATTCCTTGGTTTCAACTAGGATTATTGTCATAGATCTTCTTCAATAATATATAAATAACTAAAAGGAAAAGTTTATATCAAATGTGTTATTAGTTACTTTATATTTTGGAAACAATCATTCTTCAATATGGTTATTTAAATTCAGGCTGAGTTCAGGTTACATCTTAGCTAGCCTTTGTCTAATTATGATAAAAATACAAAAGCTGGCTTTTATGTGACTTTTGATGTTTCATATTGAGATTTCCAGACAGCCTTTACCAACTTCAACTGAAATTTCTCAGTTTTAATATTTTTGTTTTATCTTTTAGTTTCTTTTACCTTTACAGCACAATCTCATGAGTTTATTGTCGCGTTCTGCCGGGGAAGAAATGACAGGTCCACGCAAGGTTGAGGGTAGAACAGGAATGAACCGTTTATTAAGGGGAGCATCAGACTTTTATAGGGTAGAGATGGAGGGTTCTGGAGGCAGGGTGGAGCTGGAGGCGGGACGCAACACAAAAGGAAGAAAAGGGGTGGTGACAATACAGAAAAGGAATAACCGGGGAGTGGTCAGCCTTATATGGTGCAGCTGCACTGCACCACAGACTGACCAATAGGGGAAAGGGAAGCAAGGACCAATAGGAGGTAGGTAACCGGGTTAACAATAACCAATAGGGGACTTAGGAGCGGGAAACCTGGACCAATGGGGAAACGGAATAATGACAACTGGAATACAACATATTACAACTGTACATATCAACAATTAAAAAATTCAAAAACCATTCTCCTAACAGCCATTCCTTATACAGATGATATTCACAACTTGTTCATGGGAAAATCATTGCTGCCTAGGTTCTCTTTTTGGTTTTGCATCCTTATCCATTCCTCAAAGTTGCCAATTGGTTTCCCCACAGTTTATATTATTATCTCTTTACATTTGCTTTTCTCTTTGGAGACATGTACCGTTATAGGTATCCTTCTCAGTATCATAATGAGAAAAATATTTGTAGCTTGTTAGGATACAGTCATTAAGTTATTTTTCCATATAAATACATTTGATATGTATAAACATATTGACCTATGTGCATGTTGCAACTTTGTTTATGATATTTTAAGTAATTCAACTGATGTATATCAATGACCAAAACACATATACAAGCAGATAACAAATGATGGCATTTAGATTTATGTGCACTGATACCTCTCTCTTCTAGCAAGGATGTACCATATTTTGCAATATTCAAAACATAAGCACAAGGTAACCTTGAATTCTGGCAGCTCACAGACAACAGCCTCACTTAAGTCCATGATCTACTTGCAAGGGGTGATTTGTGCTTCAAATGTATGAAGTTATGATACTAAGAAAGGAACCTGATCCTCAGAAACTCTTGCAAAAATCTTCATCTTGGGCTGTTTTTTGTGCACAGCTGCAGCACAGAGGGTCTCAGGGTCCTGCCTGCCCATTGGCAGCTGCCTTGGGAAAGCCCTAAGGGCCTCATTGCTACCGAGGGCTACCACAGCACAATGCTCAGTACAGCACCTCCTCTCCCCACAATAATGGAAATACCCAGCACTGACTGTCTTTGGCATGACCTTCCTTTAATTTAGCTGGTTATCAGACACAGCACCTATTACATGTCACCTCCTTCCCAGATTTATTCTTCTTTAACTAAAGGAGGTAGAAGTAGATTCAGATATTGCCCAGCAAGTGACTGAATATTCTGGCAGTTTAGCACTCTGGTTTGTAGTTGTAAGGAGCAAGTGACGACTGGAGATTTCTCCCATCTCCTCTCACACTCATTCAAAGAAATTGATGGTTTTATACTGCTGCCAATCCAGCTGTGATATGATTTATCACCTGGATAGAAAAGGAAAGGATATTTTACACCTTTTTGTATGGTCTTTACAGTCTTCCTAGACTAGGAAAAGTGCATTCATTTGCACTGATATTTATTTAAGCTTTTTCCTCATAATTTTGTAAGCTGCCTGCTCACCAAAAAATTCAATAAAACCCCCAAAATTTAGAAAGCACTAATTTGTATGGAAAGCACTCTAGGTAGTGTGCTATATTCTTTTCTATTTTAGTGTTATAGTATACAGAATTATTAATATTTATTTAATATGGAACAATTGCCATAGTTCAATTAAAAAAAACCCATTCCATTTAATAAATATACAATGTTTACTATGTAAAATACATAACTGCATATATGTGCATACACATATTTCTTAGGGATCATTTTGAGATTAAAATGTTTTCTTTATTTAACATTAGGTTAAAAAGTTGGCAGTTTATAAAATACAGGTGTGAAGTTTTGAACAACAGATGACTGAAAAAGATTTTACTTCAGATCAGACAAAACATCTAGTGATTTTTAAATTAATACAGATTTAAATCAGGATTGATATTAACAAAAATATTTTATTCACCCCTTAAATTCCTGTAAGATGATGTTATCCATTCTAACATATGATTTTAAGCTCAGTAACAAAATATCCATAGCTCACAGCTTAATTAAAATGCAATATGCATATTAACTGTTATTTTATGATTTCTAGTGTGAGTAACTGCTATCCAATTTCTAATTTTGGGGATATTTTTATTGTTGTTGGTTTGTTTGTTTGTTTGTTTGTTTTTGGTTTTTTGTTTGTTTTTTTTTGTTGTTGTTGTTTGATTTTTGTTTTGTTTTTTGTTTGTTTGGTTTGTTTTTTCTTTATTTTATTTTATTTAAAATCCCACTCATAAAGCAGCAGTATAACTCACTAATCCTTAAAACATTTTACCTTGTAAGTTTCACAGGCTTGCTTTCTATGACATTGATTGAAAACCTGTAGTTATGGCTTATCTATCCTCCCTGACAAATAGCATATAATTAGAAAGAGCTTAGAAGGCAGCAGTAAGAGTTAAGAATACCAAATTTTTTGTTTCAGTCTGCAGGAGACTATGACTTCATTCAGAAATTTTAATACTATCAAGGATTAAAAGAATGAAATAACATTATATCAACAATATTAAGATTCATTTTGCTTGGTTGGTTAGTTTTGTTATCAGGCATCAACGTAATCATCATCTGTTTACTGAGTAAAGTTTTTAACATGTTACTGCATAGTTAGTCTAAACATTTCTGAATAATTGGTGGTTATCTAAAGATGTAAACAACTATAGAACAGCTAGATATCCTAATGACATCGTGTTCCATATCATTTCCAAATGTTCCATGTCAACCAAACAGCTCTAAAGAAGTGATTTACAAAGGAAGCTAGTAAACTCAGAGAGTTCCCAGCTGTATATGCCATCACCTTTCATGTAGTCTTAATGAAAGGAAAGTCACAATGATTTTAGTTTTATTTCAAGGGGTTTTGCTGACACAGAGAGGGAAACAGTCAGTGGTAACTGTCATGTGAAAAGGGGAGAATTCTTTGATCCTTGGTTTGGAGAGTTTTCCTCAACTTTTCGTGTTTGATTCATCAGTACTCCAGGAAAGCCAAGACCCTTGTGCCCAACAATTCTGTCAGTGTCACTTTATGAGGACCTCTCATGAACAGTTCTGCTGGACTGAAGGGCGATTCGACTGACTTTGATCAGAGAGCTACACCAACAGCATTATACTCCTCAGCAGGTCTTCAACTTATCTGAGTATATTATTCATTGCCAGTGACTGCTAGAAGTCCTGAAGGACTCATACAAACAGTTTATGGACTAACACACGTTATTAATACAAAATTGAGACAGGTTAAGGTTTGAGGGTTGCTGGTATGATAGTATCTGCAAAAATGTATTTAAGCAATACGCAGTCAAGCTCTAATCCCCAATAAAGGCATTCAGCATGCATAAAGCATGCATATTCTTACCCGATAGGTGTCATTATGGGGAAGAAGAGAGGTTAAACCCATTGACTAATTCCAGAAGTTACAGTGGCGTCTTGCCTAAGTTTTACCCTATTCTCAACTTACTTTTATACTATTTCTTTATGGTTAGGTGAAGCTTGAGTGACTTTAGTCATAAATACTTTTGTTACTTTTATTGGTGTAAAATTCTTTTGTTTTGTTTTTAAAGATAAAGCCAAAATAATATAGAGTACACACCCAGTGTGGGATGATCATACGTTGAAGGTGGGTAACTTTGGGATGGAAGTGTTGGTAAATATTACAATTAAGCTCTGATGAACCAAGTCCATCCCAGGAGAGAGATTTCACCACAGTTGTTGGCTGAGCAGCAGGACATCTTCTCCCATCTCCCTTGGGTGGCATGTGCTATGAGGCTTACAGCTGCCATCAAGTTCCCCTCCCTGCAAGGATTACTTCAGAGCCTGCGTGTGGTGTCTCCACTCCGCTCCACCCACCATTCCATCCCCCTTAGCAGGTGCTCACTGTTGTATGCGGAATCACCATGGAGCTGCCAACTGTCTTCCATCCAGGGAGTAGCAGCTGTATTTTATCCTATAATTTCTGCACCATTATAACTTCTGTTAGAATGTGAATATAACTTCTCAGTTTCCTCTAACTTTACTCCCAGATATCTTGCCATGGGGTTCCCAAGTCATCTTTCCACAGTAATGGTCCTTCTAATCTGAGACATACTATCATGGTTTTTCATTTGTTGTTTGTTTTTTTTTTTTCTTGAACACTTTTTCTTGTGACTTCTGTCACAGATCTACCCCTCTGCTGATTTCATCTTAGCTTCACATGTTAATTTTGTATCTAGTGGCAATGTGGACTGATGCTTTTGCTGTTTCGTAATGTGATTGACCCCAAACCTCAGAGCTACACAAAGTTTAGAAACAAAAAACAAATAAATCTCAAGGGCTTGAGTACTATAATGCTCCTAAATTACCAAAAATCTAAAAATTATGTAGATTCATATTATGGCAAAATGCCACATTTGACAAAACACCATTTTTAAGACCCACATCAAGACAAGGGCAGTCAATGAAAGTTGGCTGTATTAGGTTTACACAACAAGGTTTTTGTAGTGGCAGGAACAGCTGGCGTGGCTTCTGTGAAAAGCTGCTAGAAGTTTCCCACGTGTCCAACACAAACAGTGTTAGCCACCTCCAAAATGGGCTCACCACTGGCCAAAGCCAAGCCAGTCACTGATGGTAATGACACCGTGATGACATATTTTAGAAGGAAAGTGAAGAAGTTATTGCACAGGAGATAAAGTTTCCAGAGAATAGAGACATGAGAAAATGTGAAAGAAACAACTATGCAGACATTAAATTCAGTGAGGAAGAATGGTAAGGAAGTGCTCCAAGTGCAGGAGCAGAGATTCTTCTGTAGCCAGTGGTGAAGACCACAGAGAAGTCCCATGCTGCAGCAGTTGGATACCTGAAAGAAGGCTGAGACCCTATGAGAAATACAGACTGGAGCAGGCTCCTAGCAGGACCTGTGGCCCCATAGAGAGGAGCCCATGACAGAGCAGGCTTGCTGACAGGACTTGTGACTCCATGGAGGATCCATGTTGGAGCAGTCTATTCCTGAAGTACTGTACCCCATGGAACCAATCCGTACTGGATTAGTTCATGAACTGCAACCCTTGGGAAGGACTCATGGTAGAGAAGTTCGTGGAGGACTGTCTCCTGTGGGAGGGACCCCATGCTGGAGCAGTGAAGGATTACTCTCTGCAAGGAGGAAGCACCAACAAAACATAACCCTTATTACCCTTCTTCCTGAGGAGTTAGAAAGAATTAGAAAAAAAAAAAAAAATTAGTCCCAGGAAGGAGAGAGAAGAGGGGGCAATGTGCTTTTTATGCTGATTCTGATTAGTAATAAATTCAATTAATTTTCCCAAGTCAGGTCAGCTTTGCCTGTGATGATAATCAGTGAGTGATCTCTCCCTGTCCTTATCTCAGTTCATGAGCCTTTCACTGTATTTTCTCTCCCCTGTCCAGCTGAGAAGGGGAGTAACAGAGTGGTTTTGGTGGGTACCTGGCATCTAGCCAGAATCAACCCACAACACTTTCTATTGAGCCAGTAAATGACACAGATGCCCAGGGAACTGAAACAGTGATTATGATCACCTTCACAGCACAGTATTAGGAACAATAAATTTCCAAACCAGTTTGTGAATCTCACTGCAGCTGAGTTATGTATATAAACCAAGAACAACTGTACTTTTCTAAATGCTTGTACAGCATGATAAACAATGAAGCATCATGCCCTGCTCAGACAGTATGGAAAGTTAAAACTGTCTATGGTTGTGCTAGTTTTATTATAGTCTAGGGTTTTCCTCTTTCCTTGTTTAACAACCCCTACAGCTGAGTGATTCTACTTACCAACTTTTTGCTAAAGGTTGGAAAGTATTCCTTTTCGTTATCTGTGTGAAGTTTTAATTTAAAGGAAAACAGATGCTAGAACAGTGCACTGTTCTTTTACCCTATTTGCATTGTGAATGTAGAATCACTGAATGGTTTAGGTTGGAAGGCACTTTAGAAATCACTTAGTCTCAACCCCCCTGTCAGAAGCAGGGACATCTTCCACTAGACCATGTGTCATGGGTGGTAGTGGAAGGCTTAGGCAAAATTTGTTAAAGAAGCCCTGCTGCTGAATCACAAGGTACAAAAAGGACTCTCTTGCTTTCTAAACTCCTTTTCAGAGAGCAGTCTAGGTGTGGCTGAATCCAATCTGAGCCTCAGATTATGTCAACACTCTAAATTCAAGGAATTATAGGGGTGTGATTGAACCACTTTAGTCCTGCAGGTTTTGGTGATGGCAAATTGAAAATATTTATATAAAATGAATAATTTTTTATTACAAATGATCAGACAAATGAAAAGATGAGTGAACAGACAAAAGATCTTAATCAGAATTATTTGCTACACAATATAAGCTCTAAAACTACAAGTAGTACAGTATAAGACTAAGCTCTACATTGGAAAAGTACTGAAGCAGTTATATTAGAGCTAGCAAAGAGAAATAATTATTAAGCATTTAATGTAACTCACTTATAACAATGCTCATGGGGAAATCTCTTTCACTGAACCCCAAGGAGTATCCTTAGGGGGAATCCCCAGCCCTAGGGAGGAATCTCCACACATACACCCCAAGAAAAGTTGTGCTAGAAGGACCTGACTGTATGAAAGGGGATTGGACTTTTAGAGTATAAAATGATTGTGTGCTAGTCACAAATGTACAGTCCACCTACCATCTTATCTGTCATATCCAACTTTAAAAAGTAGGATGTGTGTTTGAACTTTGGTGAATCAAGCTGGTTTTAGCATAATTCTACACCAAAAAGGTTATCATAGCACCACCGATAACTTATCACAGGTAGCTTGCATGATGGCTTGCACTGTTTGCATTCTCTGAACAGATTTTAAGCCTTATTGGTGTAGGCCCTCCTGCCACACTAAGTTACTCAAAGGCCAATCCAGTCTGACCTTGAACATTTCCAGGAGTACTAGACCAAACAAGAAAAAGTAAGAGTTGATTTTATGTTTGTGAGTTATTAATCATGTTAAAATGTCAACCTGTAGAAGGAGAAGTCCTCTGTAAGTAATCTGAACACCTCAGAAATACACGGTAATAAACAGGATTAACCTGACAACATGAGATTACAACATCTTTGGCAACATGCCAGCCAACCTGCTAAGGAGAGTTTTAAACTAAGAGCAGTGAGGGAACTGGTGACCTATGATCAAGTGAGGAGATGGTGGTCAAAAAAGGATGCAGGCTGATTTGGCAAGAGAAGCCTTATAGTCAATGAAACAGTGTTGAAGTCTGGACACCTCAATGTATGTACACAAAAAAGGAAATATAAACAGGATAAAAGAATCAGTTAAACTCACATATATTCTGGGAAATCAACAAAACTAGGTGCTCATCTGAAGTACATGTACACCAACATGTACACCCCACGTACCATAGGGAGTGGTAAGAGAACTCATGAGTGCCAAGGGTGCTGGGTGAAGTCACTGCAAAGTCACACTTGGTTAACTTTGAAAGGTCGTGTTGATAAGGCAATGTTCCTGAGGACTGCAAGAAAGCGAATCTCACACTTGGCCCCAAAAAGGGCAGAAAGCAGACTCTGGGAAACTAGAAGCCTGGGAAGGTCATGGAACAAATAATCCTGGAAATCATCTATACTGAGAAAAGAAATGTGGTTGGGTGTGGTCAGCACAGTTTCATTAAGGTGAAATAATTACTGAAAAATAACTACTAACTTACCTGACAGCCTTCCATGACAAGGTGACTGGCATGATGCATAAGTGAAAGCAGCTGATGTTCTTTATCTTAACTTAAACATGAATTTTAACACAGTGTCCCATCATAACCCCATATATAAATGGAGGAAATATAGGCTAGTTAAGTGGACAGTCAGACAAAAAAGTTACAGAATAGACAGGTTCAAACTAAGGTGACCAGTGGCATTTGTCGTCATTCTATCTGGAGGCTAGTCACTACTTGTATATCTTGGCGGTGAATACTGGGTTTAATGTTATTTTATACGTTCATTAATGATCTAGATGATAGGGCAGAGTGTACTGTCAACAAATTTTCAAATTACACAAAACAGAGAGGATAGGCTGATGTACCAGAAGGGTACTGGGGCTGGCAGGAACCTCAAACAGTTCAACAAATTACAGTGTCCCATATCGGAGGAACAATAACCCCCCCACACCAGCACAGGCTCTGGGCCAACCATCTGGAAAGCAGCTTTACAGAAAAGGACCTGTGGGTCCTGGTGAAGATGAAATTGAACATGAGCCAAAAATTTCCCTTGTGGCAAAGAGGTTTGATATTTTCCTGATCTGCATTAGAAACACCCAGAAAGTAGGAGGTGATCCATACTCTCTATTCAACACCAATGAAGCATATTTGGGATGCTCTGTCCAGTTCTGGGCTCTTTGGTACGTGGAAGGACATGGTCATAGTAGAAAAAGCCCAGTAAAGGGCCAAAATATTCATGGACTGGAGCATCACTTATATGAAGAGAGTCTTTTCAGGCTGAAGACAGGAAGGCTGAGGTGCATCTTTTCCATATGTATTGATACCTGCTTGGGAAGAAGTAAAGGTGACAGAACGTGACATTTGGTCATGTGAAGTGACAGTACAAAAACCAATGGATATAAACTGAGATGCAGAAAATTTTGTTTTAATAAAACAAAATATCTGTTTTGTTGGGGGTTCTTTTTAGTCTCCATTCTTTAGAGATACATAAATCTCCTGAATTAACAGGCGTGGCACTACATGATCAACCCCTCTCCTGTTCTGTGATACTGAAACGTGCAGTTGTGTGTCAATAAGGCTGACTGGACAGATTCAAGTACTCCATTACAGTGCTTTTGTTAGTAATTCAGGAATGTTTCTTTGGTGAAACATATTCTTATGAATACGCAGACTGATACAGGAACACACAATGATGTCAGAGTTTTACAGATTATGAAAGTTCCCTGGTGGCAACTGTGAGGAACCGAGCAAGAATACTGTTAATTGATTAATCTCAAACAAAAGTGCTTCTAATAGAGTTCATGCACCTCTGGATACTTTTGATCGGGAGAAACTGGATTTGCAACTGATGGAAAGGTTTCAGCCTTTCAGTAAGAAAGATGTGTCATTTTATAATAGCTAAGAATCTGGTCTATTATTACATTTATTTGTTTGGTGTTTTTTTCAAGTTTCTCTTTTGCTTTTAGTTTTACTACAGTTATGCATAACTTCGCAAACAATATGAAAACTATGCCATCCTTGAGGTATTCATTGAGAGTTTTATCTAGGCAATCATTCAATGTCTGAAGGGACTATATCATATAAAATTGAAAAGAATCAAAATTTTATTATATGTAAAATATTAATAAGTATAGGAGTTTAAGTGGTCTGGAAAAGAAATAATGAATAGTTGCTATTCAGTTAGTACTCTCCAAAGAAAGAACAGAGAGCATATTCAGAGAGAAGTGGGACAGAGGAATCAGGAAAAGTTCCTTCTGCCATAGTTTTTGCTATTACTGTAACTCTTCAAAATGGGCTCTATGGAAGCATGTGTGGGAAATACCCAGAAAAAAAAGAAACCAGGAGGGCAGCATTTTCTGTAGTATTACTCAATATTGTAACAATTTTGTTTTCATTCCTGTCCTTTTTAACAATCCTATTTATAGCAAAGTGCTTTATTTCAGTACTTAATGAAGTATTACTAGATCTAAACTACAAATTTTAAAAAAAAATCTAGGAAACAAGATGTTATCAATACTGAATGCATAATCTTTTGTTCTACATATTTAATGATAGTATTTTAATTGAATGTGGCAAAAATCCAACTTGAGCAAATACCTTTATTTACCTATCCAAATGATAATGTACTATGGAAAAATTTCTGACTAGTTAAGAAAAATTATAAATCACCTTGAATATCTTTCAAGGATGAGAATATGAGTATTTAAGAGAATTACATGTCTCTGAATGTAAAAAGTTCTTTATTCATGCACAATTTTTAGCATGTGATTTTGTGCCTATTTTTTGTTTTACAATGTCTTTTCAAAAGTATTCCTTGATATTTCACTTCACAGTCCTATGGAACATTTAAAACTCTCAAGTTTTAAATGGCCTCCAAATGCTCAAACCATGTAGGAAAAAGTCAAAGAGCCAATAAACCAGAACACCTCTTCCTTTGTACCATAACAAAAAATAGAAAGGGACATGATCATCATCTCAGAAAAAACTGTTCTTGTAACATATGCATACTCTCAGGAACTCAGTGTGTGAAAGAGTTTGTGCAGCTGTTTTGTCATCTGCTTTTTTTTAGTAAGATACCTCAAAAATGAAAAATTCTATAAAGTGAATAAGAGTTATATATTGTCATTGAAAGTGGCTGACTTATCATTATTCCTTGCAAAGAGAATCAGTTTACAAAGTCATTATTTTCCTTTAACAAAGGTATCACATAAAGCAAGGAGAGAAAGCACCATGTGACTAGGAGACAAGAGACACACTTCTGAACTGCCATTCTATGACAGTTATCAAAAGATTGTTTCTTGTTCTAAAGACCCTTTTTTTGAATTATATGGCCTGATGTTCAGTGCTTTAAATTTCACCTTTTAAACTTGAAAAAAATGTGAAAATAAACCAGAACAAAGTTCTTCTGAAGTCTGAGATCTACAAATGAGCTTGTTTTCCTATAAAATGCTTTTGAGAGAAAGCTGTGAAATAAAAGACAAAAAATAAAACCAAAAGTGACTATAGAATTCCAAGCTATATTCAAAGGAGACATATTCTGCTTTTCCATATTAACCAATGTTTCATAAGCTAAGAGAGTTTTATGATTTCAGCATAACTATCTTTGGAAAGGTACCAGATAGTCTAGTTGTCTAGTTGTTGTGTTTAAAAGTAACCTCATATTCAGAAAACAAAGATTAAGTACAGGATAAACTTAAGTACCTTAAGAAAGAAGTATACTGTTTCAGGTGAGAACCATTGGATATTGTGACAGTACACACCAATTGCAATTGAAATGTAGACATTTTGAGGGTATTTGTCTTGTGTATTTGCTTATTTACTTCTGATTAAAAGAAACACCAAAACCCACAAGAACACATTCTTATAATCATTGTCTGATGATCGAACACAGTGCCTGTAGTAGCACCATTTTTATAAATTACGTAATGAATAATGGACAACATAGTCCTAACTATGTGTTGTGCTGTTTTTTCAAATCTACAAGCTTATAACTATAATAAGGTGAGGTGAGTTTTTCTAATTCATGCTAAATGAACTTGTACGAATACAAATACAAACTAATGCAACCTGCATCAGAGACTAGAGACATAAGGAGTACATTACTGTAAAGTGCAAATATTCTTCATATTTCTCTAAATAAACTGTTAAAGGTTTCACCTGCAATCCAGTTTAAAAAAGTAGAAAAGTAAGTTTTTTTAAAAAAAAACCTCTTGATATACCATACTGAAAATCAAGTACTTTTTTGTTGTTCCTTACTTAAAAATTTTCTTTAGTCCAAACATTTCAGTGTTTTTACTCAGGGTCTAGCCTATAAGAAGTAATAGAATGTCCTTGCCTTCTATGCAAAATTCTTATTTCTCTGTTTCTAATGCTCTCTTTCCAAGGTCCATATTCTGATACCGCTGTGTGGAAAAACCACTCAATAGACAACTATACTTGATTATAATTAAGAATTAAATTTTAGAAAATGTTATTGTATCCACATACAGACATTTCAAATATGACAGTAGAAAAAGTTCTCCTAGCTGACCCCTTTGATATAAATCTACTGTTTCAGAGCACTGAAAAAGTGAATATTCTAACATTACCTGTAGAAAAATATTTTTTTTTTTTTTAATGATCATTGTTTTCATCATATTACCCCTACTAATTTTACTCATGGAGTATTGCTTATTGTAAAACTTCAAATAATCAACAACATTCTGTCTTTACAATGGAATAAAACAATTCTTCCAATTTTCTTGCAAAAGAGAAAGAAAAAGGACTGTTTCATATGTTACTGGAGTCTTTGAAGTCCACCTCTATTACCAGATGTTTACTGTTCTGCAGTAGAAACAGTAGCTTTGTACTCCTCATTGTAGTTGGAATCTGAAGCTGCTGGAGTGTGAAAGAGTGTGGAAATGGCTGATTGTGAAATAATTTTAGAGAAACCTTGTTCTTGTAATGTTAGGTTTTTAATTCAATCTCTTTTCATTTGGATGTTGCTGTTTGGGTTTTTTGGGGGGTTTTATTTATATGTTTTTGAGGGAAGAAATATTGTTGTTGTCATTGGGGACTTTTTGTGTATTGTGTCTTCCATGGCACAAATATTTCTAGTTTTATACATCATTCTGGTGCTTTTTTTGTCATTTTCTCTACTATTAGTGGCCCTTATTTAAACCAGCTTTAAAATGTCCAAGGTTGCTTTACATAGTCCTTATTTAATTTTCATTAGAATATAATTTAATAGCATAATGCTTTCTTTTTATGCACTGCATTGACTTACAAATAATGACAAAGGGAATTTGAATGATTGCCTTCCTTTGTTTAGTGGTGTACTACACATTTTTAATAATAAGATCAATTAAAGGAGAAAGTTTTATAGTAACTATTAGGCAGTGTCTGGAAGTGACTACAGAATACATGGTATTCATGACAGTTCTTTCTGCTCTGGTTCCAATAAAAAGGTCACTAGTTAAATCCTACATGAAATAAAATTTGTAGCTAAAGAGCATCTGAGAATTTGTCCTTATTTTTTCAATTAGGATTTTTATCCACTGGTCAGCACCCATGTATGAATGCTTACATGTATTTTACAAAATCTTTTAGTAAAATCAGTGATTCATGTGATGGTACATGAACTAGCAATACCCTTCAACTTTTTATGTATCTGAAGCAGCTTTAATAATCTGTATTGAGAAAATTCTAATTGGTTTTGGATATATGAGAAAGAAGTCAACATTTATGTTTCTATATAATGTGGTGCATTTAATTTCATGGTTTGTTGTTTGTTTGTTTTTTTTTTTTTTTTTTAATAATATTAATAGCTAGAACAAAGTATAAATGCCTCTCATATTTGTGTTTGCTTAAAGAAGTCAGTGGAGTATACTGTTTAGACTTTTGAAGCTGAGTTCTTGCTTTGCCTTGTCTTGCCTTCTTTTCCAATCTTTTTCCCTTCAGGACTCCTATCCATTGTTTAATGGAATATCTGTAACTGTTCTTTTCCCTATGCACAAACCCAGTTTCCTAGAAAACTATAATGTCTGAAGAGGCATCTGTAAAATCTAATGGGAAACAAGAATATATTCTTCAAGGGATTGAAGGAGCATCAGGACACAGATACTCCATAAATTAGAGATGAGAGTGCTAGTATACTCTACTGTGACATAAAGGCACTAGTCATGAAGAATTGCTATAACTGTAGTTTACCTAGAAAGGAAAAGAGAAAGTCAAAGGACAAAAGAGAATGATTTCAGAACTTGAGAACTTGTTGACTGCTACTGAGAAGTTATAAAACTGCCAGGATGGAGAAGAAAAGAACTAACATGAACTGCAGAATGCCTGGATATGAGGGAAAAACAAACAAAACAAAAAAACCAAGGAGGAGATAAAAGTCACAGGAAAGTTTCAATTTTTAATGTGAAATTATATTGATATTTTTGAGATTGTTGCATCCAGAGTAATTGAGGATGAATAATCCAGGACATGCAACCACAGTTCTAGAGTATCTACAGATAGTAAGTCTTCTTGGATTCAGAGTGTTTTATTTTAACTTAGATTTATTTACCTATGAACCTACAAGTAAAATAACAAAGCCACAGTAATTTACAGAAAGGTTTTCCTGCATTGTTTTCCACAAACTCTGCCTGGAGATAAAACTTTCATTCTATATATTATCCTCAGACTTCAAATAATTTCTAACTAGGAAGCACTAATGCTTGAGGTATGGAAACAGTGACAGCAGAAGATCGAACAAAACAATGCTGTGTACACCAGATTGATATAATTTGTTTTAAAGCGAGAACTATTGTCTCTTTTTTCAAATTTATTTACACTAAGACTAATGTACTTTCAATGGACATTGATATTCAGGGTAGTGTTTAATGAAGAGTTCAAGATAATATGTAGTGACACCCTATAATACATGCTAGTTTCATGTAATTTTTAAATATAATATAGTTTCTGGTTTTATTCTATTGTTCAAATGGTAAAGCTGGATTCTTCTCTGATGGGAGTTAGTGGCATTCATTTAAGGTCAAAAGAGCCAGACCTTATTTATGAAAGAAATTATAAAGGTCTGACGTAATTACCACAAGTTTGTGGAAGACTAATTTTCCTTACAGAAAATATTTTACCCTGGGGAAAAAAAGGGAAAAAAAAAAAAAAAAAAAAGAGAGAGAATGAAAAAAAGACAGAGCTGTCTTATGGAAAATGAAAGAAACATTCAGAAGATGAAAGGTTTCCGGTCATATCTCCAAACTGAGAACATGAAGCTACCAAATTAATTTCTCTTTGCAGTAGACTCTCTGACAGCAGTTTTTTGCATTCAGTGGTTTCTTGGTTTAGTATAAAAACATGAAGGAAAAAGAGAGCTCTTTTTTGGATTACTTTCCTTCATAATTATGAGGGTAGAGAAAGACTAAGTCTAATTGCAGCGAGAGTCACAGAAGTGAATGGAATGGGAAATGGAGAATGGGAAATGTAGACTGACTGAAGAAAATTGAACTCAGCTGGAGCTCTTCAGCAGCAGGGAAAGATTCATGTCATAGCAGAAAGTTACAGAATCATAGAATCATTTGGGTTGAAAAGGATCATCAAAAATCATTAAATCCAACACCCTGTCATGATCAAGGGCTCCTTCCACTAAACCAGTGGAAGGTTGCTCAAAGACTCATCAAACTTGGTCTTGGACACTTCCAGTTTTAGAGTGAACACAACTTCTCTGGACAGACTCTCAGTGTCTCACTGCCATTATCATAGAATATGAGGTTCAATCCTTAGGTTCAATCTATATCTACTTTCTTTCAAATTTAAAGCTGTTGCCTCTTGTCCTGTCATTACAGGTCACAGTAAGATGTGTCTCTGTCTTTTTTGTAAGCCTGTTTTAAGTATTTGAAGACTGCTGTAATGTCTCCCTGGAGACTTTTCTCCAGGCTGAACACCAACTATCTCAGCCTTTCTTTATATGAGAGGTGTTGTAGCCTTTTGACTGTTTTCATTACTCTTCTCTGGACTCATTCCAACAGGTCCATGTCCTTCCTGTTTTGAGGACTACAGAACTGTATCCAGAGGTGTGGGCCAATTTTTTCTAAGATAATATAGTATCATAGAACGAATGATGACTTTTCTCAAGAATAAAAATGTAATTTACTTTCCTACAGATGAATAATTGTTTGTCAATGTTTTGTACACTGAGAAGTGACAACTGACACAACTTTTCAAGATCATTATAGTTTATATTTCACATATATTTTCTATTTTGTAATTCTGCCTCTTAAGTTTTAAGTCTACTGATCTTACTACCCAGGAAAAAAATAAAGAAAGAGAAGAGCACTGTCAATACAATTGTTACTAAGTCTTCATGTAATTAATCATGTCAATTGAAAATCAAGTCAGGGAAAAAAACACGTGCAATTGCCACCAGAGAAGAGGGGAGTGAGGATTTGTGACAGAAACAGCTCTGCAGACATCAAGGCCAGAGAAGGAGGTGAGGGAAGCGCTTCAGGCATTGGAGTTGAGATACTCCTGCAGCCTTTGGAGAAGACCATGGTGAGGCATACTGCCCCCCTTGCAGTATGTGGAGGACCACGGGAAGACAGAGATCCTCTGCAGGCCATGGACAATTTCATAATGGTGGATGCCCAAAGGAGACATTGGCCCCATGGGAATATAAGGCTGTGTCACAGCCTAACGAAGCTGCACATAAATAATAGCAGAGGTGGAAGTGGCTAATGTATAAAACAACGAAAAAGTGCAGCTTTTTTAGGGGGTACCTAGTTACACTGGGTACACTGCTTCAGCCTACTAGAGCAGGCTCCTGACAGGGACTGTGGCCCTGATGAGAGGCCCATGCTGGAACAGGTTTGGTGGCAGGACTTGTGATCCTGTGGGGTCTACATTACAGTGGCTGGTTCCTGAAGGGACCAACACTGGAATAGTTAGTGAAGAACTACAACCTGTGGGAAGGACCTACATTGAAGAAGTTAGTGATAGACTGTCTCCTGTGTGAGAAACCCCACACTGAATCAGAGGGAGAGTGTGAGGAGGAATGAGGGGGACAGGCTGTGAGTGATGAATTGACCACAACCCCAATCCCCTGTAATCTTGCACCACAGAGAGGGAGGAAGTAGACACAATAAGAAATAAAGCTGAGTCAGGGAAGAAGAGAGGAGCTGGTTTATTTCTCATCATCCTACTCTGATTCTGACTGGCAATAAATTAAATGAATTTTCCCAAGCTAAGCCAGCTTTTCCCATAGTGATAATGGGTGAGTGATCTCCCTGCCCTTATCTTGAGCCATGAGCTTTTATTTTTGCTTTTCTGCCCTGTTCAGCTGAGGAAGGGGAGTAATAAAGTGTCTTGGTGAGTACCTGGTGTCCATAAAGGTTCAATCCACCACCTAATTGTATGCAAGTACAACATCCACATAATTGTATTCAAGTGTAACATTTTCACTACACAACACTACAAAAAGATATCTATATATATATATAGATATATATGCATCCAGTTGCATGTTTCTTTGCAAGGTATCTGCTGAAGTATGTCCATCATTTATTCGTTTGGGATCACAAACAGCCACATGCAGCAGTCAAATGCACAGAAATTCTAGAAAATAAATAATAATTAAAAAAAATTACAGTTCCAACTCCACACATGAGACTTAGCTTGGATTTCCATTTTACACAGAGATAAAAATAAGAATTTTTTTTCTTACTACTGGTAAAGAATTTGCTTACACTAGAACCACAGATTTTTACCTTTTTTTTTTTTTTTTTCTTAAGTTGGTCTGAAATAGGCTACCTATCATTTCATGTGCGATATCACACTTACTTGTCACTAATACAAAAAGGTTGGCAAATATTACAGATCATTAGCCCTTAAAACTGAATGCTGAAGTATTTCCTCTCAAAATTGAAAGTCTTTAATTAGTACCATCTGAACAAAAGGACTGAGATTTACCACAGCACACTGAGAATACTATAGTGAGTTCTCTCAAGTACTACCTATCACTTAAACAATGTGATTTTTCACAGTAACGCTCTAATTTTCAAACTCACAATCTTATGCCACTGTTATAAATATCTATTTCTTAAGACAGAAAAATAATATATATTTGTAAGGGTAATAATTCTGAGTGTGAGACTACTGTTTCATGAGGTTTAGGTTGGATATTAGAAACAGGTTTTTTCTCTAGTGGGTGACTGGACACTGAACAGGATTCCCAGGGAAGTAGTCAAAGCACCAAGCCTGACAGAATTCGAGAAACATTTGGATGATACTCTTGGGCAAATGATGTGACTCTTGGGGATGGTCCTGTGCAGGACCAGCAGTTAGACTGAATGATCCTAATGTGCCTCTTCCAACTCATCGCATTCTATGATATTTTGTGGCTATTTTCACACAATAAGGAATTATATTAGAGATAAGCAGAGATAGATCCTCAAATAAGGATAAATATAGAATTTAATTGAAGTAACATTTGTCAAAAAAAGTGTTTCATGTCAGACTACACAAGGTATAGTAAGACGGAGAAGTCAGTGATAAGGAAGAAAATGCTCTGTGTGTTCACTTTTGCCTTTAACAAGAGAGAGTTATATTTGTTAAACTAATTTCCTCTGAACATTATTGTAGACATTATTTTGTTCCATTTTAAATGTTATTCCAAATTTTGTCTTTTTTATTATTATAATTACTTTAGTGAGCATAATTATGTGAAGTATTTCACTCTGCTTTCTGCAGTCCAGAAGTCAGTGTATGAGTTCAGTTAACATGTGAATGCTGTCACATGCCTCAGACCTGAAGTTAAAAAGAGTGTGTAACCAAAGTTCTCTACTGACTCATGGAAGACTCAGAAAAATCTTTGACTGTTCTATATTTATAACCAATGCCATTAATGAAGAGCAATCTTCATTAATACTGTGAATCTATAGAGCAGTATACATAAACGGGTACATTTTTTCTTTATTTTACTGGGAATTCTGCTTGCAAAACCTAGGAATTAAAAAAAAAAAAAAAACTACACAGAAAATAGCAGGCTAAATGAAAAATGTATTAATATATTTTTCTTCTACAGAGACCTAAATATTGTGGGGGTTTTATTTTTTTTTTTTTAATCATTATTATTATTTACATTTCTGTGGTAAGGAGAAAGAAGAAAATGTAATGTATTCTAGAGTGTAAGTGGTTAGACAAAAAATCATGTGAGGTGTTTCCAAGGAAGAGGGATTGTTTTACACAATTTTTATGTTTTCTTTTGGTCAGGGGGAGAAAAGGGTCAACTTTGTAAATCTATGAAAAGTGGGACCTAGAATCTATCCTGAGTATCTGTACGACAGAGAGGCTTGCCTCCCTTCCTGTTCCTACATCCCTTCCCTTGTACACAGTCTAATATACTAAATACTGTAGAGAGATCTCCAAGACACTGATAATGCATAGACAGTTACATTGTTATCTGTGATCTTACAGAAGCAGGGAAATGATTATAATTATCGTCTTATTACATTATCCTACATTTTTCCTGGTGTATATTCCTCAGGTGAAATTTTCTGAGATAATTATTTTCACAGCAGAAAGAATCTCCATGCTTTCACTTTGTTTCATTATTTTACCATAGTCATTTAGAATATGGCTCTTTTTTTTTTTTTTTTTTTTTTTTTTTCAAGACAGAACACAGCAGCCTGCTGGATAAACTTATTGAGCTCCAAACCTTATGATTCTGTCTTCACATCACCTGTCAATAGGAAGCAACATTTAAAGATTGACTTGTTTTCCCCATCATATTGCTATTCCTAAGTCAGATTTGCAAATATAGAATTAAATGGAGATGCAGGAAAGAAGGTTGAAATTATTATTTCATACTTTTAAGACTGATACTCTATCAAAAGAAAAGGGCAGAAGAACACATCAAGATAGTTCAGCTGAGCACCATGCAGCTAAGCAGTATCTATGAAAGCAGCCTTTAGCCATCTTGCACTGACATTCCCAATAGGATTTTTTTTCCAGAGAAAATTACAAATTATTGGAGGTGAAGAAAATGAAAGAGACAAAAGTAACTAAGAAAGGTGTCATGCAAACAAAGTTTATTTTTTAGAGTTACTTGGTCATCAACATACAACTGTTTCACTCTATGTGACTTGACACCTGCAGAAGGCAGAGAGATATGGGTAGTTTATATGTAAGTATAAAAGCCTCATGGTAACTGCTGATGTCTCTATATCCTTATTTTAAAGGCTTGAAAGTGATAAAGAGCAGAAAAAGGGCAAAGAAAATAGCACTGAACTTCAAAATGGCCCTTCTTCCATTTTCTTTTCTACTGTCTAGTTACTAGTAAATCCTTTTCTATCTCTGAAAGGAGATAAGTGTTTCACAAGTGATTCCTTATCTCCTCTGTGATGAAGCATGTAACCCTAATAGGATAAATTCCAATAGGCTCACACATTTCTATTTTCATTTACAAGTGATAAATGTTCCGGCATCTACATCATTGAAAATTAATTTTATCTAAGTGTTCTTAAGCTCACTGTCTGAAAATGTAAATACTCCTATTGCAAATTTTGATCCAGCTGACTTTTTTTTAAGCAGAAGCTTCCACTGATTGTGAGAGCCCAAACAGTGATGAAGGGGAAAGACTGCTACTGCTCTACTAACAATGCCCCTTCCACACCCCCACCCTCTGGTCCTGCCTCAGTTAGATCGTCAATAATGCTTCCACTTAGATACATACTAGAAAAAGAACTTGAGGAAAAAGAAAGTATATAGACACACATATATGTACCTGTATCCCTCTCTATAGAGAGAGACTTTCAAATCTTACTGGGTGAAGTAATGCCCTAATAACCTCAGGCTCAGCTTGTCTGCAGAAATGACCTGTCAGAAACACAGCAGTTGCCCCTGATTGCACTGGCTGCCAGAGGTCTGAAGAGCTCAGAAGTGTGATAGTACCAAGAGCCCCAGGCCAGTCACATAAATGCCCTTTTGCTGACATAAGGCTGTGTCACAGCCTAACGAAGCTGCACATAAATAATAGCAGAGGTGGAAGTGGCTAATGTATAAAACAACGAAAAAGTGCAGCTTTTTTAGGGGGTACCTAGTTACACTGGGTACACTGCTTCAGAACTGGGTATGAAGAACTGATAGCTATGCTGTCTTGTCCTGTAGTTTATATGAATAATGTTTCTCATTTTGTTTCTGCGTATTTACTCTTCACCCTTCACCAGAAATAATTGTAAGCCATTAATTTTCCAAATTAAAAATTATTTTCTGCCTTTTGTTTCTACTTATACAATTCCTTCCAATTTCCCAGTATTGACTAGGTTTAAAATAACAGGACTGGAGTCAATGCACAGCAAAGACCATTTTCTGCATGCTGACAAGTATACAGGGATGGATGCAGTTTACTGAGGAACACCAATAATCAGCCCTAGTTGTAGTGTCCCAACTATTTTCAGCCTAGCATAAATATTGAACACTGGTACTAGCTACGGTGTGATAAATTTCAATTCCACTTCTTGTCATAGAAGAGGGTTTCCAACAGACACTAGGGTCTTACTCTGTAGTGTGCTTAAGCTGTTGTTTTGTAAATCAGTCTCACATCAGTAGCTAGCAGCAGGAGTAAAACCAACTGAAATTGGAGAATAGCAGTCTTTAGTCACAGGTTTGGTTAAGCAGTGCTTTCACATAACTCCCCCACCCTATCAAATTGTCTCAAAACAATTTAATTTTGACTACTTATAGTACCTAAAAAAAGTGGAAGTTGAGAAGAAAACTACATCAAAGACCAAGAAAAACCAATAGTGAGTTCTCAAAAAGGATATACCATTTTGCCCCAAAACAGGCATCTCTGTAAGTTTCTTCAGCAAAGGTGAAAGTGGTAAGAAATTGATCTCCCTATTCTTCCCACTACTACAGTGACTTCTCATCTCTCCTCTCTACTCATCTTAGGTACCTTATCAGCAGTTTTGGGTAGCTACAAGAAAGACTGAGATGAATGCATATTAGAGAGGTGGAAAAGAAGAGGCAATCAGTCTTGTACACACATGGGCTCATGAACAGGGTTCTAGAGGACTCAGATGAAGCTGTTCAGGGCCAGTAAGATTTATTAATACCCTCAGGGCCCAGAGAGATAAAGTCTGAGTGAGCTTATGTAGTTCCCCATGGAGAAAATTGGCTTGTTGGATACTTTAAAGGTGTCTGCTACTACCTGGCCAGAGAGCCCAAAGATGAAGGAAGACTCCAATTGGAACTGCATGGGCAAGAGACAATGAGCAGTTCAAGAACTTCTGAGAAATTCTAATGAGTTATTTTTTTGCTATAAGCATTTTTACTATAAGCAGTCAAATATAGGAACTAGAACCCAGAGATACTGTGAGATGTACATTGCTGGAGGTACTCAAGACTTAGAGGTCCATGTTCTGGAATAATTGCATCCAGACCTGCTTTAAACAAAAGGTACGTTTCGGTGATCTCTGGAGGTTCTTTCTAACCCATTACTCTGTGAATCCATGCTTAGAAGCAGCATTATCTTCCAACTGAAGCACGGCAAAAGGAAACAGCATTTAAAGCAATTTAATAGCTCCAGAATACAGTGACCCTATGCACTGAAGATAGAATTTGTACTTTGAGAGAGATGCACAGATATCAGATCATGTGTAATGCTAGGTTTATCAGGGAGTTATATCTTCTTTTCATATAGAATATCACTGTATCTAAAGTTGGATCGATCTGAATCTGTTCAGTCTAGGGTCCATTATATATATGTTTACAGTAGACAATCACTTTAAAGCAAAATTGACCTTTTTATAGAAACATGAACAAAAACCATTGTCACATCTGTAAAATTCAGCTAAATTACTCATTACCAATCCAATTTATTTCTCAACGAATTTCATAATTTTAAACCCTAATGTCTAACCTCTGCATTTTACCCATACCAAAACAATTCAGAGTTCCAAGAGCTGGCATTGCATAGAGGACAGCTTTATCAGGAACTGAATTAGCTTGCTTTAGCTTTTCCCCTAGATGGCATTCAGATGTGCTCATAAGCTTTTGAGTTAGTGGAAATCATGGACTTCTATGCTCTGTTAATTCTATCACTCTCTCCAAATTCCTTTGAATTATATAGCTTTCTTTGAAGGAGTATTAATTGATGCCAGTTTCAGGTGTGCTCACCTTGCACTTTATGATGAGATGATTTGCATATAGATAATCTTCATAGAAAGCTGACCTCAGGTTTAAGCACCAGCAGGCCCTGCCTTTAGTAGTGGTAAGAGGTAGCCATGGCTCTGATCTATATCAAGATAAAAATGGTTGTATTCAACAATATCAAGAAAGATGCTTTATGAAATTTGTCAGATATTTTATTAGGCTTTGATCCTTTCAATACTGACTACTGCTAAATATTTTCCATACTATTACAAGAGTAGAGAAATCCATTTCATTTGTGCCTAGAATGACTTTTTCTAGACCATTCATTGTATGTGCCTATACTTTTGTGGCTTGCTCATTTGGTTGAGGTGTTTAATTTCACAGCTTTCTGTGACCTGTTTTGCTTTCCTGTTTATCTTTTTCCTTCTGCAAGACAAGTAAAACTAATCATTACACTCTTTTTTTTTCCCTCTGATTTTTCTTATCTTCTATATGGTAATTGGTGTGCTGCTCATAAAACTATTCACCATAGCATCTTCCCTACCATATTCAAATCTCCCAATCAAATGACATCTCTCTTCTGTCCTTCCATAACTTAAGAAGATGTAAAGACTGTAGTTGTATAAAATCTCAAAATCTCTAGTACGTGCTCTTGTGAGTGTATTTTATTCTAATAATTTTTCATCTCCTGTTATTCTCCTTTATAATTATGTATTTACAATTAAGAGTTTCATGATCACATTTAGATTATGCTACCTTTACAAGATAAATAATTTTAAATGAAAATATTTCTCTTATAGAGGGTTTTTTAGTTTATACTTTTCTTTTCCATTGTTAATGATACAAGAAATTTTAATGTGTTTAACAATACAACACAGAGAACACAAGGGTATTGTCAACAGTATTTTGTGCTTCTCTATGCACTGCAGCTAGTTTGCATACAAGCATATTTCTGAAACATAATCTTTCTGTTATGGACACTTTCTGACAATTCTGACATCAGCACAGCTGGACATCTGACAAGCAGGATTCAGAAAAATATAAGCTTGGGGATTGCAATGCATTTGATTGAAAATATGTCTTGTACCAATGGCAAATGAAGTACTTCTGTGTTTGAAAGAGGAAGAGGTGAATACTGCAGTTGTCTATGGTTTGTCCCCAGTGAGGAAAATGACAAAAGGTACTGCTGGAAAGAGATACCTTAGTGAAATAAACTCTATTGAGAGCGGTAATTCCATTGAAACTGGGATGTTTCTACATGATAAATATTCCAGAATCTATCTGGAGTTCAAGGCCAATAAATGAGGCTTCTGTGATCCCATCTGGTAGACCTAAATTAGAGACTGAAGGAAATAATGGCAAGCTTGTTGTCCTGGATAAACAAAGAGGGGCAAATTTACATTGGATCTTCACACGTATTATGTACAATAACTTACTGATTACATTGTGAACAAATGAACTTCTCTTGGCCTCTTTTCATAGCTCATTGTAATGCTGGTTAACTTTTAGAAAGCAATTTCTTACTGTAAATGTTTCTTTCATTCAGAGGGACATTAAACAAGAGAACTATCATTCACACAAAATAGCTCAAATTTACTGTTTAAAACTTTAAACAATACTGCTGGCTACAGTGCTTTCTGACCTGCAGTATCTGACATATTAATTCCAGTTGTAAATCAGAATATAGGGAGTTTCAGCTACTGCATCTGTTTAAAAGAGTATCCAAAATTACTTGTATAATCCAGTTTCAGTGTTCCTGGGCATATATGACTATTTATGAGGACTAAAGTTATTTTCAGTGAACTCAGGGACAACATTCACAGTTGCTTTTATGGAAGTAAGATCTGGTTCATTGCTTTTCAATGCTTGTATCTCTACAACAAAAAATAAGCTTTTTCCAAGGGTATATGATCTCTGTAAGGGATGGAAAAAACTGTTTTGGTCAAAGAATAAACTGAAAGAAAGAGAAACTATTGAAAAATGTTCCAGTTCCCTTCAGTTTTCAAAAGCCTGTATCTGCAGCCAGTCTGCCCAAAGAGAGAGCAAATTGTTCATTACCTTGTCAAATGTTAATACAATATAGTGCACTGTTCTTTTACAGAAAACTGTCATTGTGATGTTTTTGAACTATGCTTTGGATGTTGTTCTTTGTACTGTGCAGAAGATACAATTATATATATATTTACTTCCTCAATTCTATTTTTAGTGATTGAGAACATCAAGGAACACAAGGTGGAAATATAGACTCAATGTAATTATCAAACACTTTTGTTTTATACAGGAACTAAAAATATTTTCTTAAAGTTCCTTTTAGGCCCCAAGCTAATAACAAAGCACTAGTGAAAGGTATAGTGTCTCTTCAAAGTTATGTGATCCTTTGTATTAAATCTTTAAAATTATTACATGCCGC
>JAWWLT010000092.1:42842054-42854970 GCA_035040995.1 Premnoplex brunnescens
CAAAAAAAAAAAAAAAAAAAAAAAAAAAAAAAAAAATCAAAACCCAACTAAAACATCCCCACTATGCTTCCACCATGTGTAAATATTCACTTTGTAGCTCTTATTACATGCAGAAAAAGACTCTTCAGAGCGTGTTGCTGTTGTCCTGTCCTCAATATGCACTTTAGAACCTGACTAAAGCATCACTGTTCTTCATTACTTGTGCTTCAGTCCTCCTGATGCTTGATCACACATGTCAAACATATGCCTGACAATGTTGGATGTCAAGGAAGTCAACCTTCATATTTTCTGTACTTCCTCAAATACTTCAGCTAATATATTCTCTCCATCTGTTGCAGAAAAGCAAAGATAATGATAATGTAGTGATGCTGAAGTTATCTGATAAATCTATTCTATTACTGTCAAAGGTTCTGACTTTTAGTTGGTGGGGATTAACTAAGTCCCCTGAACAGCTTTGAAAATCTCAACCCAGATTATGGCATTTTGCCTTTGGCCACAGGAAGAAACTGAATTTCCCATTCTGCCTTTCCAATTGTGCCTTTCACCTCTTGTGCAGCTACCCTGCTGCATAACCACCCAACTGCTTCAATTCTTAGGAATTTTCCTTTTTACTCATAATCTGTTCATATTCTACAACCAGATCTTTCAATGTGAACAGTCAGACACACATCATGCCATTATGCAACCTCTTTTTTATTTCCTCATACACAAAACCTGTCTCATCAGCAGGTCCCAACCCTACCATGCCAGTCCTTTGGGTATCTAATAGTCTGGATGACCTCACTTAGAAATTCTAGTCCTTAAAGGAACATGCAATAGCGTGTATGTAATGATAAGGGAATGGAAGAAATTCACTGTTAGCTGTCAGGGAGGATTTCCACCATCAGCATTAACCATATAATATAGTGGCAGTGGAGGGCAATGAATGTGGAGAGAAGTGAGAGCAATCAGCAAGCTTTCATTCAGTGAGATGGAAGAGCTTGTCAAAGACACAAACAACTAATCAGTTGCCAGCACTGATTGATGTCCCAGCCTGCATTCAAATCTATCATTGTGACCAAGTACTGCCTATCGTTTACCCAGTGGATGGATAAACTAGAAGTAATATATGATGTCTAAGCAAATAGATCATTAATTCCGCTTAATACGTGGGGGCTAAAGTTTAAATCTTTTTCTAAACAGCAATCTTTCCCTTCAGGGAGGAAAAAAATAAAAAGGTTAAAAAAAAAAAAAATAATTGACTGTGGTTGACTAGGAACCAAGTTTAAATTTTTTACAAGTTAAAAATTCATTGCAATGGATTTTTTTTAGTTTATGATCCATAATTGTCACCAAGTATGAAATCTATCAGGAAATTTATTAACATTTTAATTAAAATGGTTAAGGAAAAAAAGAAAGTATAGGACAGCAGAGACAGAGCACTGTCTTATGGTTATGCTTTCCTATTCCCCAAAGTGTTGCCAAGCTCAGCCCTCCTACACTACTACCCTTGATTCCATATTCTTTTTTCCAACCACTAGATGATAATTTTAAATGCAGACATTCAGTTAATTGGAATTTATTGCTGTTTGACTTCTTCTTAATTGCAGGGCATGAGTTTGAATGATTTCTCAATAGTTTGTAAATTCCACATTTTGTACCAATCAGCATCAAAGTCAATAGATTTTGACAGATGCCTTTGAAAACCATTAATTCAGGTATTAATTACTGGAGGAATTGAATTCTGCATTGATCTAAATTACAACTGTCTTAAGACTAGACAGGAAGAAGTAAGCAATCTGCAGTTCTCTAAACTGAGGCTTGGTTTTTATCTTCTGTCAGTCAGCAATAGGGAAAAATATAGGTGTTAAGAATTAAAGAAGAACATCTCATTTTGCTGCATACACTGTTATGAAGCAAAACTTTAATCTCTGAAGCAGAAATACCCAGCAGCGTGATTTCTATGGTTTTGCAATTTATTAAGATACACTCTGGCTAACCTTGAACATTGTCGTTAGCCTATCATCAGGAGGGTACTGTTAACAAATATTTAATGGCTTCATTCATGACTTTTATCTTCTTAAGTTACTAAATTATTAATATCAGACAACTCCAATAAACAGAAGTGCATCTATTCCATTTTATTAATATACTTCTTTTAAGACTGTAATAGAGATCAAAAATACTGTTACAGTATTAGCACAAGTCCACTGAATTTGTTACTAAGTAGCTGTTACAATCTGCTTAATTATGTTGCAGAAAGAATTCAGATTCAAAATATTTTCCCAAACAAAATCAAAACTGAAAACAAGTTATCTGTTGATTTCAAAAACTTATATTTTAATTAATTAATTAATTGCTAAGAGATCAGAGACAGAGAGGAAATAAGACAAAATTGGAAAAAAGCTTAGATTATTTTAGAAGCAAAGAAAAAGCTTACCACCAGAACACTACCTTTTTGCCAATATCTTCTCTGAGTTTTATATTATTCCAAAAGGCTTGAGTATGGTTTTTCTGGCACATAGCTTATCTAGTCCTTTTGAAGACTTCACAATGGCAGGACCTCTTTAGCTGAATTGTTGACAAGACAAGGAAGCTCCACCAGGATGGTCTGGTCAGATGTTTGTTTGTGAGAGCTCCTACCAGACTGCTCTACCTGGAAGTTTTGTTTGTGATAATTTCTTCAGCCAGGATATCGGCCTAGCAGAGCTAGCTGACATAGCTCTTTGAGGAAGGATGTTTTTTGGCAAAGTAAGTTTTTTTGATAGCGGAAATAATGGCAAAATATTATTTCTGTGTCATCTGTGTGTAACAGTAGTAACTTCAGAAGCATTAAGGTTTAAGAATGAGAAAATTTTTCTCTTTTAACTTCCAGAATTTTCTGAAATCAAAAAGCCTTTCTGTACAATTTCCAAATGATCTCCTAACCTAAGCCTGAACACATAAAGGTGAATGGAAAACCTGCAAAATCTTCAGCCATGTAGATATTCTCAAAGTCATTGTGTCAGTCAAATGGAAACATGACTTACAACAGGGTTTTGACCTGAAACACCTGCCAATCATCCTGAGTTTCTAAATCCCTGCAAAGCTCATTTTACAATCAGTAAAAATTAAACACTTAAAAAATGTTCTCTCCAGTGGTGATACTAGTTCAGATTCACTGATGGAAAGTTCTGTTCTCTCTGAAAGGTTGCCTTTTTCTCAGTGATCCATTTACCTGGAAACTGCAGTATCACTGTACTTTGTGATAATATTCCAACTACAGTAGGAATGTTTTACGAATGTATTTGTAAGAGGTTGGATTTAATTGTTCGCATGTTTGATTTAAGAAAACCTGTTTAACCACAATGGTTAAAAGCACCTATACTTGAAAACATATTCACTAGCTCTTTGACTTGAGAACTGAAACATGCATTATTTGAAAAGCATTCATCCATGTATTTGTTCAGAATAAACTAGTTATTTTAGGTGAATATTTTCTATCGTACATAAGAGTACCCACTCTAATAAAATTACCAGCACCAAAACATGCTATATTTTTTTCCTTATAACTGTTAAATAAACTTTAAAAAAAATCTGATTAATAAGTAATATATGCTACAATGAAAAAGAATCTACCTTTACCCTTTAATACAAAAATTTGGTTTTCAAACAATTCTTTGATAGCCTCTGTGAGACTCATAAAAACTACATAATCTACTCAAATTCAATGAAATAGGCCCAAGAGGACTGAAATACTATTCTATACTGGGAAATTTTACTGAGCACATAACACTTGTAAATGTTGTTTATTGCTCTGGCCCCTGTTTTCCAACAGCTGTTAATGTTGTTTTACAATCTTGTGCCTAAACACCAAACTGCAGATTCAGTTACAGGGAATATCTCAGACTTGTACCAATTTTTCTCTGCATTTCAGAGCATGCTTTTTCTGTCAGGAGCTTGATTAATCCTTAGCACTTTTAGTGCAGAACAGAGACTTATGGTAGGGATATTTTAATAAATTATACTTGTATTAACCTTCTGATTCTAAAGTTTCTTCTAGATATAGTTGTCTTAGAGTGCTTCTGTACCTATTGAAAGTTTTTTGGATCCCATCACTTTGAGAACAGACTCACGTTACATTTGAATCCTGTAGTTCTCCAGAAATTAGCATGTTTTAAAACATGTTTTGCTTTGGTTTGTTTTTGTTTTTAACTTGAAAAGTAAAAAAGAAGTGTTCTTCCTACAATCAAAAGGATAAAAGATTCTTGGTGTTCAAATATCTGTTGAAGCCCTGGCTAAAATTAGGTAATAGCTGGGTGGGATTTGAACTATACCTACCCATGTTTGTACATTAGGAGGTTAAATATGTAACCACTCTAGAAAAAAAAAAAAAATATCTATTCAATAAGGAGATTAGAAGTTCAGTTTAAATGTTTGCTATACAACCACAAGTCTCTAATCTACATGTATTAGAATGGAAACTGTTGTGGACCAGAAAAAAGACTCATTTGTACAAAGGTCCCTTTTCTGCCTCCACTAGAACTTTTGGAATTCCTATAGATCTGAAGAGACAAAAGCACTTTAAGGTAAACAGTCACTTGAAGTCCCTGACATAGAAAACATGAGGCATTCATTGTTAAGGAAGGAGCTCAAAGTTCAGGTGGTTTTCAAATGAATTAGATATTTGAATTAGCATAATGTTCAGCTCACAGCATACTGGCCACTGTGTCAAAATCACAAGGTATGTAGTTCCAAAGTGTAAGTCGCTGTATACTAACTGTGTTTTGTTACATCATCAGCTCTGTTGAGGTCAGTGCAATTCAGAATAGAATAAAATACTATTACACAAGAAATGAATGAATGTACATATTGCCAGTGCTGTATTTTAATGACTATTCTTTTTATTTTTATTTTTTTTTCCCCTCAAGAAATCTAACTGCAGCTGTTTATGGAATTCCAAACTTTTGAACCCAGTCTTGAATTTCATAAACTTCTAGTCCCTTTAAATTTTGCTTATAATTCACAAAAATGTTCATGCATGTGTACCTTTTACACTGATAGGACAAGTTTGGAACTTTAAACTTCTTTCATTCTTATTATATTTTTATTTTTTTTAAAATGTCTGGGTGTGTCAGCTAAAAACATGTAAAGAATAGAATTTGTTAAATCATCATAAATATGTAACTGGTAAATTACCGGAGTAATGCAGCAAGTGCTATTACTACATAGATTAAATTTCCCCAGTGTTGGTGTTATTAACTTTTAAATTATGGTGTACTTTTTCATTACATTTAGTAGGGTAATTACATGCTTGTTGTGGAAAGCATGTCAATCAGGATTTTGTAAGCAACCCTTTAAAATATTATTTTTAATCTGTTTTTTTTTTTGTTTTGTTTTTGTTTTTTTTTTCCTAAGTCTTCATAGGACTAACCTTCACTCCCAATTATGAGGTTATGGAACTGCTGTTCTGTCAAATCTACGTCAGTGACTCATGGGACAAGTAACAAACATCATTATGAGTCTTTTCATTACACATGGAGAGCTAACACTATGATTTTAGATTAATTTTAACAAAGAATGAAGTTGCTTCAGAAGCAGTGGAGTTGTAGGGTCTTTACATTATTATTCTGAAAAGAAATTCACCAAATTTGAGGTACTTGACATCTGAATTATTTAATTTGACTTAGCTCAGTATGTGAGCTTCAGATAGTCATTTGCTTCCATTCTCTTATAATTCCCCTTTCAGACAAAAAATGTCAATCCCAAAGTAGTTCAGTTTCCATTAAGTATGTTTATTGCTAGAAGAATGATTATACGTGATGCTAAACAGTTTTATTCCTCTAGGTTTTCCCATGGGAAAAGGTAAACTAAGCTGAGATTTCATTTAGTCCATTCACAGATTCTTTTGATGATTCACACTGTCCTGCCTATGAACTTTAAATAAGCATATTTACCTTTCTGTGCAAGAAGGAAGAATTGCCTGTTGTGTTGTACTGCAGCCCATCCATGCAGTTACAGTTGATACGGAAACTAAGCCACAACACTACTCTATACCTGCAGACTGCTTTTTTATTTCAAGGGCAGTAAAAAAAATATGGTCCTAATTTCCAAATATTCAGATTTTAAGACAATGAAGGGTTGTAAGAGTTCACCCTTTTTTTGCTCTAACTTGAGAAAGAATATTATTTACATGTAAAAATGCTCATTAAATCAAGGGACTACATTTATTTAATGAATACCAAGACTCCCAAGATTTCCAAGAAGTTGCTAGGACATATAACACCTTTCCCATTAAAATGTGTTACTGTGAGACAGCTCCTTACTCAGTTTTAAATTACTCACCATGGTTACATCAAGCCAGATCTCTGGGTCTTGTTCTTCCCTAATTTTCTCAGCTGTTGCTTTGATTGACTTCAGGTGCTTTAGTTTTATTTTGATTCCATATAACTTTTCCAAAGGGAAATATTTCTGATCAGCTGGACATGCGCATATTAAAACACCAAAGACAAAACAGGTGTAAATTGTGTATTAACTGTTCTTTATTAAGCTATGTTTTCTTCACAATAGGTTAAGTAGTCTAGACATATTTTGAATTAAATGCTTTGCATTACAATATCTTTAAAGATTACACGTTTAGCATATATATAGGGGGAAAAAAAAAAAAAAAAAAAGATGAAAAAGAAGTACAAGCAGCCTTACAGTTTAGACATCACAATGAACTTGCAAAAAAAAGGTATGCTTGGTACTTCAAGAAGATTCAGAATACAAAGGACTTAAGACCCTTTGAAAATGGAACTTACCCTTATGCATACAGCCCAAAATAAGGAGACCAAAGGTGTCTCAAAGTCAGAGCAGAGTGCTGTTCTAACATAATCTGTTTTCAGTATCTCAGTTAACTTATCCAGAGGTATTTCAAATGTCGTTCCACAGCAGTGTATTATGCTGGAAGACACACCTTTGGATCACCTTCATGCTGCACTCTCACATGAGAAATCGTATTTGGACAAAATAGTTTTGCCCCAGAATAAAGAACAGTCTCGTCAGCCATTCTAGGTCAGCTTGTTTGGGTTTGGGGTTTTTGTAGCTAATTTTTTGTTTTCCTATAAGCGTTTTATCCCAGCTAATGAAATCTGAAACAAAGCTCTGCATTCATTATACTCTGCAGCTTTTAACTTGCTTCTTTTGTGCACTACATGCATTTCTGCAGCGGTGTAACCCCTAGTACGGTCCCCGTTAGCAACCACACACACTCAGTTGCATTGCAAGGATAAAACCAAGAACGAGAACCTTTATTAAGTTTGATAACACATATTTATACCCCTAAGCTCTAACAATGGTTGTTCTATTCTTTATCAAGGAATTTATATATTTACTACAATATTTTAGATTACTAAACAAGAATATAGAAGGCCTTATTCACTATTGTGAAACACCTGCTGTGCAAGCCATAACTTGTTACTTCTGTGATCTTTCCCAAGGCTTCCTTCCCATGAGAAGGACAATGCTGCTTGTTTCAGGAGCAGCTTTGCTTGCCTCAGCCATGGGGCCTTTCTCAGGAGAATCCATGTTTTGAACCCCAACATCTCCCCCTTTCTTTTCTACAAGTAAAACTGTATTAATTGACTTTGCTATTAAGCGTTGTACACATTGCAACAAGCAGGGAATGCAAATTAAAATACAAAGCAAAATATCAAGAACAATTAGCACAATTTTACAAAATTATTCAAGCCACTCTCTGATGCCCCATCCATCAAACAGGGAGTCTAGCCATCTCCATTCGTTGTTCACAGTGATCTTCTGTACGTTGCTTTTCAAAGCTTTGATGGTTTGGTGGATTGACTGCGAGTGATCTGAAAGATTCATGCAGCACATCCCTTCAAATTCATCACATCCGTGGCCTTGTGCTAACAACAAAAAATAAATCATTCCTCTGTTTTGCAAAACAGCATGCCTTACTGAATTAACGTCTAAGAAAATCTCACTAAGTGCTTTGCTAGTTAAATTGGTTTGCTTAGCTAGCCAACACCCTAAATTATTAATTTGCTTTAAGGCTTGAGCAGATGCAACTCCTGGGGTGAATATGGATGCCATGGCATTGCCAACACGACTCCACAAATTTACTTGATCATTGCAATCTGATTGAAAACTGTGAATTGATTTTTTGGCATGTAACGGGTGATGCTGATACACTGAAGTAATGAGAGACGTGTTGGGAGCTAAAAAGGTTAAATGTCCGATTGTACATGGACCTCCTACCACACAGGCAGGAATTCCAGGCCAGGCTCGATCATCACAAATTAGGAAAAATCCTTGTGGTAGACTACGTGGGCTGTTTGAGTTGGGTGTTGTTATGATTTCACCATTGGTATCGTTACACCAATTAGAGATATCATGAAAAATAGGTTGGGAAGGAGTAACATCTTGGCTTTTAGTCCACATAGGTGCACTGAGTGTTTGATTTACACATGTGGGGCAGTGAAAGCGAAAGCAGAAGTCTGCTCTTACAGAACCATATAGATCTAACTCTTGTGGTTCTGAAGCACTATATTTCAGAGCAGAGACTACATGGGCCAGAGTTGTTCTGTTGAGGGACCAGGTGAATGTTTTTCTTTTTCCACCTAGAATTGAAGACTTAGGCAGTTTTTCAAATAAGAGGTCAAAATTTACTTGTGGCCATAATTGTACAAAGTTTTCAGCATCAATTGGTAACCCTATTAGACAAGTTCGAAAGGGATCTGTTGGTGTTGTAGTGGACAGGCATATTGTGTCTTGTCCTGTAACGCTAGCCAGAGTGACCCAGACATTTTGCTTTGGGTGTGGGATACCTTGAACCTTTTTTAGCTCACCAAGACTTAAGATGAGGCCTAGAATCATAAGGCACAGTGTATCATCCATCTTATGCATTTTTAATTGTATTTGTGATAGCATTGGTGTATTGTCTGTCCCCAATTTATTCCGAATTCTTTCCCATATTTTAGGGACCAGGTACTTGCATCTACTCATCAATCAAATAATTTGTGCTTTAACTACATTCAAGCAATACTTAAAATTTGTGTTTATAAATGTAGTATTCTAAACAAGGTATACTATAATTATTTATAGGATTTCTATTAAAAACTAAAAATCTAAATACTTCTAATCTAACATTAATAAAACAAATGATAATATATTCTAATTTTTACTACAAAAGATGAAACTGGTTCTTCAAAAATGCTGTAGGTATACTTATAACGTCTTAGTCCACCGACTTCTGGAGGTAGGCTGAACCAGTTATTCTTCAAAGAGAAGAGCAACTGCCTCCAGCATAGCGTCCTCTTCATCTTCAGTTTCTGATGTGTGTAGAGGTTTTCAGTAAGGATAAACTCACCGAGCAGGCAGCCACTGTCATCCTCTATCTGTGGAAACACAAGCATATCCTCTTCCCCATGTGATTAGATGGAATGGTCCATTCCACTTACCAGATTTTAAGTCTCGAATCATGACTTGAACCTTGTCTGCTGCATTAATGGGTTCAGAAGACCTGAAGTGAAATCCTCTCTTTCCGACATATAAAATTTGTGAGTGGAGGCAGAGGTTTGTAAAATGAGAAGAGTACTACTATCTTAGCATTTTGTTGGTTGGTTGTTTTTTTTTTCTTTTATTCTTTGGCTTTTGTGTCTGCTCAGTTCCTAACTCTCCTAACCAGAGAGGCTCATGATTACTAAGGATTTCCAACATAATGTGTATGCTTTAATAATACAAATAATTAACAGCATTTATAAAAAATAATATTAATCAGATACTCATGTATTACTGCATTGTCTTGCTACATGTATGCTTACTAGAGGTTTGTGGCTGCTTTGTCTCTCAGGTAGTTGGATTGACTTAAACTGTACCACCTCTGGAGTAATTACTCAATTACTCAAGGAAGAACAGAAAAATCTAATCTTAATCTAGCTCTAATTACAGACCATTACTGAAACAACCCAGAAAGTCAGATTAATGTTAGGTATGTAATTTACATTATATTATATTATATTGCAGGCATATCTTGTACCTCTACACACACATATATATATATATATGTACATAGATATAAATAAAATGGACGTCAGGAAATGCAGCAGCCATAAAATATAATTGAATTATAGGGAAGTTGTTCACAATATTTGATGCTCACAGAGAGTAAAGCAGTCTGTTCCAGAAACTTGCATGCATACATAGATGTAAGCAACTGCTTTCAACTACCTTTGGAAAGTTTTCTTTGTGAGACTTTTTGTTTTTGCATTAGAGTTGTTTATTGGCAGGAGTGTCACTCCTGCATGCTGTGTCTGGTTATTATGACTGATGTTATTAATTATACTAATACTATAAAAAACATAAATAGAAATACTTGTTCCATCAGCTGTCATTTTTGATACACATAGTCATAAATAAAAGCCAAGAAAAGAAAAAGGGAAATACTTCATTGATTCAGAAGTGTGCCTGGCTATTCAGAAATAATTATACTACTTGATGAACCATGGTACTGTCTGCTCTTTTCTTGCTGTTTGATTAGAGATCGGATACCAGCATTTAATGGGTAAGTGATCTGCCACAAAGCTTCCCTTCATGTCATGTTTTGGGAAACATTATAACAATTCACTGGATGAAATGCAGCTTTCCACCATATGCTGACATATCACAATGCAAGATGGTGAAGTGTCATAACCGACGCGTTGCAATGTGATCTGCCACCCATGAAATTGAGTGCTTCAGAAAAACAACATGCCAGTTCTTGAATAAACTCTGATTCCAGTACACACTGCAGCCAGTAGACTGTGTAAAATGCCTTAAAGTTATCCATAGATTGCTCAGCTCTTCTGCCAGTATAAAACTAACTGTCTAATTTTAGCTCCACACTGGAAAGAATATAGTTAACCTTACAACACTGCAACATTACACTAGCAAGATTTTATTTTAGCCACTATGGTAAATGCTGACTTTTAACTTTTATAAGGTTATTTATTAAGACATGCAGTTTCTAGTAGTACACAATTTCTCTGTAACTATGAATGGATAGCAAAAGTCCCAGCATTTATTAAGTTCTGCTACAAATCAAGTCAACTGAAATAGTCATAATGTAATTTATTAGTAAGCATAAAATATATATATGTAATATTATGTCAGCCTTTTGGAATAACAGCAGTGAGATTTGCACTGTAGTTCACTATAGTGATCCTGAGTCAGCACTTCCAGAACAGGAAGTGGAAATTAAGGGTAACCAGCGATAGGCTGCAAGGAGTTCTTTACTTGCGATAATATCCTAACTGGAGAAACCCAATTTGGCTGTACCTGACTTGTCTGGGCATATTCTTTCTGGGGTGACAAAGACACCAGCACGTTGTTTATTATTCTGAGTTTTTAATGTAGTGTTATGTTCTTGTGAGAAGTGGGTAAAGAAAGGGGGATTTCAGTTGAGTTAAAATTCTGTTGACCTCTCAACCACCTTTTAGCTAGCATGCAATATGTATTTTAATATGTAGTTTAATTTAATTTAGTTTAGTTTAGTGAAGACTGCTGAGTTTGTCTCCATGAAAGGACAATCTCAAGTCACAGCAGAAGAATCTCAAAATACCGCATCATTTCTGGAAAAAGCAGGAGATATTTGTCTTCTAAGCAAGCTGTCAAGAGAGCTCATGTGGTAAATTGGCTGGCCACTGGATAGAATGGTGCTAATTCTTGGTATTTAGTTGAAAAACACTGAAGTAAAATTTGGTTCAATATTGATTACACAAGGATGTTTACACATTGCTTAATCCTGAAGAACAGTCACCTCATCCTCTTTGAAACCAAAAGTATTTGCACATCTTGATTCAAATTAATGCTCTTCATCAGATATTGCCAGCAAACTGTCACCAAGACATAGCAGATATCATTCTGGTCATAGTTCAAGAACAAAGGGAAAGCTAATTATGACTGACAGAAGAGAAGAAGCCCTGTCAGGATGATATCGATGTTCTCTGTCCCTCTGTGAGCACTGTCAGTTGATTTTGTCACTTCAATGGGAGAAAATGGCACTACCAGAAACTGCCACATGTATACCATGTTATCAGTTTGGACAAAGATTTCAGTGTTGTATGAAATGCTAGTCCAAGAATAATGATGTCAAGACTGTCTGACTCCTACCTATCCATGGTGCTTGTGTAGGACACAAGCTAATTACTTCTTGTGCTTTGGTACCTTGACATATTCTAACTTAAGACATTGGTGAGTAACAGTGTGTTCTAAAACCATCTTGGTCTGTATCTGTATTTCTGTTACGTTATTACTGAAAATTAACTGTTGTTTTATTAGGAATTTGTTCGGGGTTTTTTATTTTTTTTATTTTTTTTTTTTTCCTCAGGGATACTTCAACAAATTCCTTTTTAAAAAAGTGATTTTAACAAATTGTTATTTCTTTGAAGAAATAGCACACAAGCATTTCACTTAATAATTACTTCTTTCTTGTGTTCTAAAATCCCAGAAAGAAAGATCATCTCTACACTTACCCTCGAATACTGCATGGACATGATTTTTAATTTCATTATTTTCTCTCATACCGTGATATGAACAGTTAAATAGTGTAAATTTTTGCAATTATTAGATTCTCAGACATGATCTGTGTTGTCTTTCAAGAAACTGCTTAATATAAACTTTCTCATGATTTTTTGTGAATACTACAATTATATGACAGCTGAGTTGGAAATGCTCCCCCTTCCCCTCCCCCTTCTAGCCACGTGGTCTCCAAGATGTCCCAACACAGAGACACACACACGCAGCCACAGGAGAGGAAGCAGAAACAGCATTTATTGCCATGGTCAGGGCTTTTTAAGGGGCTTTAGAGGAAGTGACTCACACCAATCAAAATCGAGGGTTAATAGCAAATAGGGAAGGGGTTAACAAAAGACCAATGAGGGGGCTTTTCACACAATCTGCCCAGGTACATTCTTGCATC
>JAWWLT010000092.1:42855070-42885257 GCA_035040995.1 Premnoplex brunnescens
AAAAAAAAAATATTGTGAAAAATGTTCTGCATAATGATTTGCTCTATATTTAGTAACATTTCATTAGTGTGCATATATGTCAGCTGAATAATCTGCATACTTAAAAGCCCACAAGTACTCATAGACATGATCAACTGTGATGCCTTTCATGATTAAAGAGAAAAAATATACTTAAATAGTGTTAGAGGTTTGGCCAAAACCTGCTGAAAGCCAGAAGCTTCAGAGAAAGAAGAAGAACATATAGGAAGAATATTCTCCCTTGTGTCACCCTAAGGGTGTTGCAAATATACTTCCTAACAGAAAAATTTGGAAAAGATAGTGATTTAGCACCCATTCTAAAAAATGAGAAAGAAAATGCATTTTTGCATTAGTTATAGAGTTTTTATCTCTCAATCCAGAAATACCATGAATCATTTTGATTCATTAATATTACAGATACAATAGCCTAAACTGTGCTTATGTGCAACACAATTTTCGTAACATTCATTAGGATTTTTTTGTAAAACGAAGGAAAGGGATGGGATTAATTTCTAAAATGCTTCCTGCTGATTTCTAATTATTTGTCTTAGATCTCTATCTATTTATTAGTATGACTGACAGTTCATACCATTTGCAAGTCTACTAGTTTACATTCTCTACAGATAATGATAAAATTCCCCTTTTTACTGAATATGTCTGGGATTTCTTATAATAATAAGATCAGATGACAGCCAAACCCGCTCAATATTTCTACTTTATAACTTCCTGTTCTAATGGTAATGCTGATCCTGGAGCTGTTGTCACAGAAAAATAATAGCACAATGTCTTGGAGAGCCTCTGGCACTGTGTTCTATGTAATGAATTTATAAAATAAAGTACACTTTTTAAAATTACTTGACTCATCAAAGTGTTATATCTGATACAGTTAATGTCAGCATTTTTTGCATGCTCTGATATAAATGCTAACATAATCAGGTATCACATATCACATATCCTATTGCTATTGCAAATGGAATGAAAAATATTTTTGAAAACACATTTTCAACAAAAATATGTATTAAACCCAAAGTAAACCAACATAAAATCCAACTAGAAAGTCTTCAGGAATAGGTTGAATATGAAATAAACTTCTGGAGTTACACAATCCACTTGTAGGTAACATGGACTTTTTATGTACAGAAAATAAAAATGAAGTATGAGAATATCTGTGCATGTCTAATCCACTTTGTTTTGGATAACATAAAATGTAAAATGCACATAAACTAGGATGTCAAAGAAAGCATTGTGAGGGTTCTAATAGCATTATTACTAGTATTTTAAGTACAACTTTTTCTATTTTTTTAATTTTATAAAACAAACTATTACCAAATCAAATAAATGGTAGATAATGCAAAAAGAAAAATCAGTGAATTAAAGAAAAGGGAATGATACTTCTCTAAGTGCAAGAAGATTTTGCTGCTCTCAAAGTGAATGAACAGATGAGGTGAAGCAAATAAAAGGTTGTAATAGGAATAATATTTGCAGTATAGTGGTTATTTTAAAATCTTTCTCTGATAAAAGGTTGCAACTCTCGGAACCCCTATGATGACTATACAATTATATAAGCTCTCCAGAGGGACTGAAAATTCTGACTATGGAAGTAATTTTGATTCATGAGATCATTTGAGTACCTTTATTATCTCTCTTTTAATCAGTTATTAATTGCTCTAAAACAACCCCCACATTTCAAAACCTTTAAACTTTGTCAGAAAGAAATTCCAAAATTTAAGATGGGAGTGATCAGTGAAATAAAATTTTCTGGCTGAGAAACCACAAAAAGTTGTTTTGCTGTAGTCAGAAAGCAATGCTAAACAGACCATTGGCAATATGGTTCATCAATTACTATTCCTTCTATGGTGAGCAGCTTCCCAAGAAAAGCAGCAACTACAAAATCTTGACAGTGTAAAGCAAAGCTTCAGTAAGGCACACCACTGAAAAATACAGTACATACCAAAACCTACATTGATGAATAAATTAGAAGAACCAATACAGCTTTGACCAAAACCAAAGTCTGAATCAGCAAGTGCATAGACGTGAATTATTATGTAATTATTTGATATGTAAGTTATTATTTTTGGCAATCTAAAAGCATTTAGGAGTAAATGTTTAAAGCATTTCAATAGATGTATTTTTTTCTCAATACCAAAATTGGAGCATATACTGGAACTAGGACATAGTGTTCAACTTTCTGGTCACACACTCCTGCAGATTACATATGTACACTTTAAGAGAGTCTATTTTAGCCTTAAAACAAGAAATCTCATTAATTTTTATGCGTTTTAAAATAAGTTCTTCACATCTACAAAGTTTACTGTGTTGTGTTTATCTGAAGTCACTTACTTTGTTCCCTAGATTTTCACTCTGTGCTTATAAACACAATAAAGCAAAAAATGCAGTAAATAGACCCACCTTCATACAGGTGGAAATCAAGGAAATCAAAAAGAACAGACAAGATCTACCCAAGATCTAGTATTTTTCTAAAGCCAGCAAAACCGAGCAGGCTATTTGGGTGGAAAACTGATTCCTAAGTGCAAGTCTGTCATGAAGTAAGCTTTTCTGAGGAAGACCCAGCAGGAATGCTTCTGATCATCACAGCTTTAACAGTGTGCTAGGGGCAAGATGTTGATTCTTCAGATTATTTTATCCCAGACCACATAAGCCTTTATAGATTAAAGCCATCAGGAAGGAAAGATTGTTCTGTGATTATCACCCCTAGGGCTCAGAAAATTTATGTTAACAGCCCTGTCAGAAGCTGTCCAAGCAACTTCCCATAATATGTGTTGTTTCCAGCATCCAAAAATTAAATAATTAGTACTGAATCAGTCACAGATATTTCAGGAGGATAAAAAAAAAATAATTCTTCAGTGTTACTAAAGGCCTATAAAAGTGAGAACCAGCTCCTCTAACGTCTCTCAATGGAGACACGAATGAATATTGTGAAAATATATGTCCTTCATAACTTTCAGTTTTTTTCACTTAAGTTGTCAACTAGCTTAAGATTCCTCATGGATTCTCTCCTAGGATTTCATTTTCCAAATGTTTCTTTGACTAATTCCCTTAGAAAAGCTATTTTTTTTTTTTTTTTTTTTTTTTAAATATGAAAACAAGTCCCACCTGGCCTATGAAGCAGAGTGAATTAGGAAATACTTGATGTGTTTATGGCTATCAGTTTAGATACAGTTCTAGCTGTCACCATCCTACAAAACAAAACAAAACTAAACCAAAACAAACAAAAAAAGCTTTCTTCTGAATTGCAGACCAAGTGACATTTGTTAATTTGTTACAAGCCTACTAATATGAAATTTGGTTCTCCAGTGATAAACAGCACCTATTATCAAAAATAATTTGTGTTTTAATCACTCATATGTTACCTACACATTCACCTTAGTCTTATTTAATTTTCCTAGCAAAGTAATTAGACATCAATTTGATCCAGGAAGAAATTTGTAATTTGATTTCACTATCTAATTGCCTTTTTTTCCTTTTCTTATAACTGTTGCAGCAATGCCATTGTCCTCTTTGACCACAACACCACCAATAAACAGTGATACTACAAGATGCTCCTGAACTCTTCCCAAAAGTGAGGTTCTGCAGAGCCTAGATGTTTATGTGCTAGAGCCATTTTGAATGTCCAAATGGCCTTGCTGACTGACGTTTTCTTTAGTTTGTTGCCATATCATTTCCTTTAATTATGAAGTGTCTGGTTAAGCATTCACCCAGACCCTCTCATTAGTTGTTCATAAAATAAGTGTGCAGACCCTTCTAATAATAAAAAGAAAATATGTCCAGTGGAGATAATTTTCCATGATGTCACCAGATATGTTGGTAAAAAAGGTTACCAGTGCCTCGCTATACAGATTGTTTTCATTTCAGACGTATACTTTTTTATATGTGTAACTCCCTCACTGAAGTAGAAAGCTAAACATGAAATTCTTTATGTGACAAACACTGCTAGATTTTTTATCTTGTTACATGAAGGATCTTCAGAATTCCTCCAAGCCCTGTGAGCCACTGCCAAGGAGCATACATAGATAGATACCTATAGATTGTATTCTCTAACACATCAAATACCTGCCTCAATAGTACTACAACCTCTGTCTCCAAAACACTATAATCCCACTCAATCAGCATAAAAGTAAGGGGCAGCTTGCTAACACAGGAAGCAAATGGGCATATTAGTGCTCCTTCTAATCAAAAAGGGTACATTTGGTCAAGTTCTACTCTCTTTTAAATTTGTAGAATTAATTTTAAAAATTTAAAAACATGGTGTACGACAGCTGAGTTGGAAACACTCCCCCTTCCCCCCTTGCCGCGTGGTCCCAGAGATGTTCCAGGAAGGAGAAAAATGCAGTCAGCAGGACAGAATACAGAGTGTTTATTCCCACGGTCAGGGTTTTTATGGGGTTTTAGGGGAAGTGACTCACACCAACCAAAACCAAAGGTTAACAGCAAATAGGGAAGGGGTTAACAAAAGATCAATGAGGGGGCTTTTGACATAAACCTGCCCAGGTACATTCTTGCATCCTAATGAGAGTGTTCCCAGGGGGTTTTGGGAACAAGAAGGTAACACAGACAGGGTAGACTCCATTTTACAACAGAGAAAAAGCCTGCTTTCAAAGCAATATGGTTAGCTTTTTCCACCTTCTTCAGAGACCCATCTCTTGCAGGCTTTATTCATTCCACTTCTGATATTGTAAGTTCATTGCTACACAATTACTGTGTACTTGAAGGGATGGTGTCAAGAGGGTGGATCCAGTCTCTTCTCATTGTTGCTAAACAATAGGATAAGAGTCAACGGGCGGAAACTGATCCACAGGAAGTTACACCTGAATATGAGGAGGAACTTCTGTACAGTGAGGATGACAATGCACTGGAACAAATTGTCCAGAGAGATTGTGGGGTCTTTCTCCCTGGAGATAGTCAAGAACCATCTGGACACAATCTTGTGTAATACGCTCAAGGATGACTCTGCTTGAACTGGGAGGTTGGATGAGATGATCCACTGTCTTCCCTTCCAACCTGATCCATTCTGTGATTATTTTAAAAACATTTTCTCATTTGTCTTCTGTTCTTAACAGAAAAAAAAAATAAAAACCACAAACAAAGCCCAAACTAACAAAACAAAAAACACATTAAAAAAATCACTGCGGACTAGTGTTTGTCAAATAAAATTTTGTAAAATATATAATTTTTTTTAATTGACTACTCCCTAACAGAGACTTTAAGATCATTACTGTAGAGGTAGAGGTAGCTGCAAGCAGACATGAATTGACCCTCTTTCAAGCCATAGCTGCTGAAACAGTGCAAATCAGCAAGCTGCACAGTCCCTGAAAGTACCGAATTAACACTTGCTTCATGTGTTATTCTAGCTGTCCCAGAGAGAGATACTAATGTTATAGACAAATTATTTCTCACTGTATTTCGTTCCTGTCATTGATAACATTTAAGACTGCTGCAGAGCTTGCTTCAGTGGTGTGAGGTCTTTATCAAGCTTAACACCAGTAGTCTGAGAAAATATGTTGGAGTTTGTTTGTTTTCCTTGATTGCATGATCTTCTGTGCCTTGTTCTCTACTTCCAAACAACAAAAGACAAATGAGCACAGCTATAATCCACCTCTCTAAGAAGTACCCCTTCAATTAGAGAATCCTGCTCTAAATAAATTGCAATCTACTCCACTCTTGGCAAAAAATAACGTGAATCATTCTTAAATACACAAAGTCACTGACGTTCTCAGGAACTGTATCTAAATGGCCTGAGGCATTGCAGTCATTTTATCTCTGTCAATTCTGGTGAGAAGCAGAACTGTGAGAAAGAGATGAGATGACACTGAAAGTCATAGGGGACAGGAAGGCTGAGTGAACGTCTGCATGGCACTTAGTTGCCACCTGGGGTTAAACTATGGCAGATAATTGTTCAGTAACTATTTCAGGCTCTGGAAAACAGCAGGACACAGTATCAGAGACTTTGTCACAGCTATCAAATAATAATAATAATAATAATAATAATAATAATAATAATAATAATAATAATAATAATAAATTATCTACCCTGACTGTATGGCTACTCTAGCTAGATAACAACATGAGAAGTTTCCAGCTGCTCCTAATGTCACAGACATACTCCTGATATCACAGCAGACAGCTAATCTCAGTCACCTAGTTATGTTAACAAGATAATGGTATGATTTTACAAGAAAGAGGGCAGGAACTTAGTGGTTCACTAACTAAACAGAGATTACCAAGGCAACTGTAATTTAGAGAAAAAGAATATCAAATCAGTTGATGAAATAAGAATATATGGTGGTGTATTTATTTCGAAAGTGAGGAGGGTAGTAAAGTTGAAAAATTTGGAAAATAATAAAGGATATATAAGTAGTGTTTTTGGAGGTCAGACCTGCTCTTGATCACTGTAATTTTCAATAGGACTGTAACGTTTTGCTTTTTTTGAAGGTACTGACATCCGACTTCTACAGTGAGAAAAGCTGGGCATGTTTTTCCCAGTGCTGTTGAGGGTATACTGTGAGTGCTCTTCCAAACCTCAACAAGGGAACACACAGAGGGTGCCTTGTAATAACATCATCTTTTCCTGACAGAAAAGGTCATGTTGGATTTGAAATTCTGAAACACATAAAGAACATTGTGAAAAGAAAAAATGAAATACCACGAGGACTTTGGTGAGGCAAACTGATCAGGAACATGCTGAAGAAAATGTGCAGCAGTCAAATGACTAACAAAGTACTCTGAAACCTCATAGAAAATATATAAAAGGAAAACTTCAAAATGTGAAGAATCAAAGTTGTCTAAAAAATTCCAAGCTACAGAAGATGTATCTTGAAATATATTCCTCTTAAAAATAGGGATAAGTGTAGCAGCATGTTTGTGATGCTTCCTTAGCCAAGTATATACTTGTAATAAACTTGTACTGTAATGCTTGGTCTCATCTTAGTCTATGCAATACATAGTATATAAGAAGATGTAGTTGGTTTTATTATTTTGCAGCATCACAGTCTAGTCTTGAAAGGTAACTTGCAAATATGTTTACTGAAATAGAAGAAACAAAAAGGGTAAGAAAAAACCCCCTAAACATTCAAATGGCCATGTCTGTCATAGGTTAACTAGTACACAATTTAATTTTTTTTAAGAAAACAGATCTCAGCCTCTTTCTTTTTCCAATTTTAAAAAGCAATTGCGCTTTTTTTTTTTTTCTCCAAACAATTATTGGAATTACTGAAGTTTCCCTTTTGCTTTTGTAGTGGTTTAAAAGTAAACCAGCAGGAGAAACTAACCCAGAACTACAATTTACTAAAAAGATTACAATAAACACAATGATATAGAGAAAAACAGATTTTAACCCACAAAGACAAATATATAACCCTGTACCCTGGGACAAGAACAGAAGAGTGTTCATTAGCCCCTGTGATGGGTGCCATGTGGTCCCCCTGAGTGCAAAGTAAAAGGAAAGAAAACCTGTTGGTGAGGACAATGGTTGCAGTTCTGTTGAAGTAAGGGTTGCAGTCTTGTTGAGAGTGACAGTCACAGTCCTGTTGAGCTTCTGGTCCTCCTCTGGGTCCAATGAGTGGTACCAGAAGTCTCCAAACCCTAAGATTATATATGCTCAGGTTCAGGGGAAAATGCCTAGAACCTGTCCCAGGGCAAGGAGGTTCACAATGAGTGATTTAACTCTGTGAGCCATAGGATATTTTTGGAATCTTTGGTGGCCCATTAGCAGACATGACCCCTCATGCTGGGTGTGAAGGTGCTAATGCCTCCCTGGAGGGGAGTTATCACAGGTGAGTTGTTGATGTGAAGACAAACTCTCCTGTCTCACAGGGTTCTCTAATACCCAGCTCGTAGCCTGAGTCATCAGGTGTGCCCCGGGGCAGCTGCTGCCAAAGATCCATTATCAGAAGTTCATGAGAAACGACACATACAGTTTTGGTTACACCCACATAGTGATAAAATTATCCTGCCCCCTGTAACTAGGACACATTTCCCTTTCTCTTTCCCCCCTTTTTCCATTTTCCTTTTTTTCTTTTTTTTCCTGCTCAGTTTTTCTTTTTCTCTAGTGTGTTGTTTTTTTTTTTTGTTTTTTTTTTTTTGGTTGGTTTTGGGTTTTGGTTTGGTTTGGTTTGGTTTGGTTTGGTTTTCTGCTTCCTTTTCATCCCTCCCCTCTTTTCCTTCTCTTGCAACTATAGATGTCTCTGCTTACTAATTGCTACTAGAACTGTATTGGATAATGTATCAGTCACAGTTTGGCCTGGACAGAGTTAATTTTCTCCATTTTTGTGATAATCACATGGTGTTGTCTTTCATTTTTGTGACTAAAGCAGTATTATTAACACATGCATGTTTTCAGCTGTTGCTAAACAGTGCTTTCACAACATGTTTCTCATTCTGTTTGGCTAGCAAGTAGGGATGGGAGGGAATGTAGTGGGGTTGAGTTCACAAAGACAATACTCTGTACCCTATGAGATTTGGGAATTTAAATTCTGTGGACCAGGTTAGGTGTTCATCACTCATTTCACTTATTAAATTGTCTTTTTTTTGACCCATAAGTTATTTTCAATTTTAGTCTTCTGATTCTTTCCCTCACCCAGATATAGGGAAGTGAGTGTGCTACTAGATGGGAGGTTATCTGTCAGGAGAGGCCAAGCCACGACACAGACGTGTATCCCTTCAGCATAAGAAAGTTAACCTAAAGGAACACAGAATTATTATGTCACTAACCACCATATCCTGGAATATATCTCTGTAGGTTTAAGACTTAGGGTACATTATCTCTGTATTCTGATGTAATGTGTTTGACCATTTATTTGGTTAATGCTCCTTTTGTGGCCTTCTACAAATCTTTCAATCTCCCATGTGGGTTTTGTGTGTTTATAATATTACACAAGTACTGAAAGTGGTGTTTTGATTTGTTACTAAAGGGAAGACTAAACACTGACTGTAGTCCCTTAACACAACAGATCACCCTTGATTTTGAAGTTTAATTCTTTTTCATTAGTGTGTAACATAACATTTTTATGAGGCAAATAGGAAACAATTTCTTCAAAGCAAATCCCTTTTCCAGAAGAAACTTTCAGAATACAAATGTGAATATGTCTTCAAACTGTTGTCAACTATTTAACAAAATATTGTAAATCTAAATGATCTGTTAGAACCTAACATCCACTTAGTATTTCCAAAATCGCATCAGGTAATTAATAACTTTGTAAAGTATATTTATAATGTTTTATTTTATTTATTTATATGAATAACATAAGGTATTGAAGTTGACAGTGGAGGTCATCTGGTCTAAGCCTCCTGCTGAAGCATGTCCACTTAGAGTCAATTTTCCGGGCCCACATTCAGACTGCTTTTGAACATCTTCAAACATGGAGACACCAACACTTCAGGGCAGCCTGTATCAGGGCTTAGTCATACTCACAATGAACAAGTGTTTCCTTAAGCTCAGAGAGAACCTCCAGTGTTTCAGGTTGTGCTCAGAAAGTCATATTTTGCAAAGCTGCATTTCAGCCTGAAGGCCCCCAGATGTTTAATGAGGATGCTAAACACAGATGGGTACATTTCTGACCCCTGGGGTACACTGATTTTTAATGGCCTCAGAAAGTGAGTAAGCCCTTCGTTATTTAATTTCTAATTCTCAAAGTAAGAAAACTCTATCTCTGTGTATGCTTTCAACACAGTATGCATTCTTTATTATTTATTAATTTTTACAATTTTATTGTGTTTTTATTCTTTTATCTTAATGTTGTTTTATTGGTGGTTCATTTGTTTGTTTGTTTGTTTGTTTGCTTGTTTGTTTGCTTGTCTTCAATTCTTACCTTATCAGTTTTACTTAAAAATATTGCTAGGAAAGCAGAGTTGTGGACCTACTCCTTCACCCTAGACTTCTCTGGGTAATTGAACCGTTTAATATTTCAGGAGAAGTACATAAAATTTTCATGACTGTTATTTTAGAAATGTACACCATAGTATTTCACTCACATCCACTACCAGTTTTTTTGTAAACTTGCTTTTTCATTTTAATATAAAAGTTAAAATTTCATATTTCCACAAGATATTCTATGAAATAGTTCTCTCTTCAAGAGACAATACTAAAACCCAATTAGATTGATTTTGGTTATTGAGATAATTCTTAAATTTACAGTTTTCATAGAAATTTGCAGTTTGTCCAGAATGTTGTGGAGCTTTCTTTGAAGATACTCAAAAGCCAACTGAACACAACCCTAAGTAACATACTCCAGGGAATCCTGCTTGAGCAGGTAGGTTGGACCAGTTGATGTCCAATGATTCCTTCCAACTTTACCTATTCTACAATTATGTGAAAAGCATACTAGTTCTCATTATTTCACTATATAAGAATCATAATTGCATATTCTGTATTTCTGCCATATAGAGTAGATACAGATATATAATACACTTAGTTAAACTAATATTTTATAAGCATAATCTAAAATAACTTTAAAGCAATTTGGAAGCTTCATAATGCTCTTCCCTTTTTATTTTTTAGAACTATTTTTTATCAAAAGAATTCTTAAATTTTTTTGTGTGTATACCTGTGTTCATGCTAATTCATATAGAACTTCTATCTTGATGTAATTTGAAAATATTTTCTTTATCTCTTATTTATTATTGTTTTCAAGTGCAAAAGCAATCCTGTGGTTCATCACCCCTCTGCACATCCTAGACTATAAAATCACCCTGCATTCAGGAATGCAGCCTTACAACTTGTCTTATAAGACAAAATAATTACCAACCACCATTCCACTTGTTGTGAATGAAAGTAGTTCTAATTTAACCTGCAGGACCTATGGTAGCTATGACAGATGAATGCAGAGCTCTTCCAGGTGACAGGGTGTTACTTCTTTGTCCAAGCTAAACTTTCCTGCAGGTGTTTTCTGTTTTCAGTTTAACAGAGGTAATGTGGTTAAGATTTGCTTTTCACATCACAATGGTGCAATGGCCTGATTTTCAATTGAAATAAATACAATTTCTGTAAATGAAGCTTTTTAGGTGTTAATTCTGAGCAACTGTGGGCAGTAATTTCTTCATTTGGCATAGCTGTAACTGGAGAGGATATATGCCAACAGCCTTGCCTATCTGAAATAATGCAGGGGAATTTTTAGTTGGGTTTTTTTGGTTTGGTTTGGTTTTGCTGTATGCAGATCTTTGATGATGTTATAATACAGCAGAACAGTTGCTTTTCAATATCTAGTTAGAACAAATTATTTGCATTTGGGGCTCGAGAAAATCTGGAAATTACATAAAAATTAGACCTCTGCTTTGCTGAGATGAGCTAGTGAAAAGGTATTTGATACCTTTCAAAACAGAATAGAGGGGACATTCTGCCATTTCTGATGTTAAAATATGCACAACACAGATGGAAAACAAAGAGTTTTCAGAGCTTAAACTATTTTGTTTCCACATAAATGTTTTTCTCTTACATGACCTTTTTTCTTTCTTTGTACAAAAAATGTATTAAAAACCCCCCAAACAACAAAAACAAAACAAGACAAAAAAAAAAAAAAAAAAAGTGAGGAAAACACATACCCTCATCAAAATTTTCAGCCTCTATCTCACTTTTTTGGTGTTTAAAGTTACTTTCTTCAGTTAAGATTTTCTGAATTTCCTTGACTTGGCTTACCTCAGTTTGCCTTGCCTTCCTTCCGCTCCCCCATTCCTATGTAATGTGACCTTGCAGTATTTCTGGCTAGAGTTATATTATGAAAGTTTTTATTCACTTCCTATTCTCTAGTCAAGTAATGAGGTGCTCTTCTAAACAGCAATCAGGAAAAGGGAGCATTATAATAAATTAAAACCTTGCAGTGACTTCACATTTTCACTGGTCAGATAAGCAACATATATAAGCACCTGAGTTTGAAAAAAAACAACAAAAACCTGCCTCTTTGTGGAGCAATATTTAGCATTGGCCAATGTTCTGTTTGAGAACTCAAATTATAAATACACACACAAACACATACACATTTTTATCCTTCAGGTTGCTAGTTGTCTAGTAGATTAAACACTTCTAATGAAGTGTCTGCAGATCTGAATATTATATGAACCTTTAGAGATTCACCCTTACCTAATACTAGCTTTTTGTATTCTGATCAAAATATTGGAATTCCACACAGGTGTTTATTTCATGAATTGTGAGGAAAAAGGAGATTGTTTCTAGACAAGTGACATGAGTTGCTATGGAATGACTAATGAACTGAGCTAGTCCAAGGGAAAAAAAAAAAAAAAAACAAACAAATCCAAAAAACATAAAGTTACAGGGATTCTTTTATGCTTTAAGCATAGAATTAATTTTTCTTTCCATTTATAAAAGCAGTAATTTCCAGGGCCTCCTTTTAAGTCATGAATATTTTACTCAGAGCTCTCCCTGAGAGGGAGAGAAACAGCTTTTCAACCAGCTGGTGCAGGGTTATATTTGGCATATGGAGCCTGGATTCAGTTATTGACTTAGAAGCCCATAAACATCCCCTGAACAACAGTGCTGTGTGTAATACACATCGTTGGGGAACTCCTTAACACAGATTTCTAACGTATCCAGCCTGCTTGTCTACTTACAGCACATTACATAACAAAGCAGAAGACCTGAATTTAGATCAGGTTGATAAAATCCTAAAACTGATAGAAGCTTTCGAGTCTTCAGTGACCAAATAAACTCTGGGAATTTGTTTAATGAAGAAGAAAGTGACAACCTGTTCATTAGTCCTTAGAACCATTTTCAACTCATTTTGCATGGTGAATTAGTGAAAGATGCTGAATTAATAATGTTGAGAAATGACATACACTTTATGCAAGTCACACATACAATACAACAAGTGAAAATACAAGTTTTTGAAGCCTTTCTTCTTTACAGCTTCAGATGTCAATCTTTTTTCTTGATGAGGCAATTAAAATGATGCTTCAACATTATCCATTCTTGTTAAAATTACTTTTAAAAAACTTTTTGCAAATTCTTTGTTAATTTCCTGACCAAAAAAAAAAAAAAAAAAAAGGTTTCTATATGCTGAATAGCTCAATGCATGTGTTGGAAAGGCATGTAACAGCTGGCATCTATCACTGCCAAGTGATAATTAAGCAAACCTGGCAACAGAACTCTGGGAAAAGTTTTGTATGCAAAACAGAATCATATATCTGCTATAGGAAGTTTCTTGTGGTTTTGTGAAAAATATGTTCAGATTACCTTCTCTTTTTTATTTAATTTGGTTAGTTACTAGAAATAAAGACAATTTCAATCAATTTAAAATGGGAAGATTAAGTCTGAAAATAATTAAAATAAAAAAGGTTAGTCAAGTATCATAATTCCCCCAAATTTGCCTTATTTAGAGAATTAGAAAAAAACCCACAACTTCTTAACAGTATGCATAATAAATTAATTCTGCTTAATTTCTAAGCTGACTAAGAGTTGTGGAAATTTTGTAACAGGATTTGCTTCAAGGAAATACTGTAATCTCATTATATGAAGTGAACACATATAATTTAGTGTTTCGATCTAAGTTCTGGCTCTAAGGGTGACGTACATTGAGTCAGGAAAAAAAAACAACAAAAACCAACTGGCAGGGTGATCACGTCTTTAAGATTGCTTACCTGTATATTTTTAAACTCTAAGCATTTATTGCTCAGTGGCCTTTCATAGTATGAAACTCAGACATACTTTATTTACTGGCAAAAATTAGTTAAACACGCTATTATCTCCACGTTTAGACATCTTGATAGGAACACAGAAGTTAGTTACATGTGACAAATACTTACAAGAAAATGACAAATTCTCATGAAGTGAGAGAAGGAAATGGAACTTTCTGAAGAAACTGCTGTGAACAATGTTGTCACCTCTGGGTAGTAACTATAGATCCTATTGGCACTATATGGCACCATGAGGCTGGAATCAATACTCTGGTTCACTAGTCTGTACTGCAGGTTGCTGCACTGCAATGGTTTGAACGAAGATACTTGAAAAGAATTCAGAATTTATGATAGTGAGATTTTATTACTTGGTTATTGCTAGTGGCAATGGATAAAGCTGTTCTGGAGTTGTGCTTACTCTTTGGGAAGGGGCTTAATTGCTGTGATGATGTCCTGTGTTCTTAACTATTATGTAACTTTTAGCCCTTTAAGTCAGCCAACCTGTCTTAAAATATCTGTTTATTAAGTAGGAGCCAAATTTACTCTTTCTTTAGTCACATACAGCACACAGGACGTATATCTGTGAATAAACTGAAAACTCTCAGTGCTCTGATTCCTTGCATAGAGGTATTCCCTGCACAGAGGTAAACTTTTAATCTCAGCTTGTCTCTTTAATTATACCTGAGCAACTGGAACACAGACAATATCTACAGTAGTCATTTTATACTGTGGGTATCTCATTTCCTTCTCTTGTCCTTTACTTTACTTCTGATCACTTAGTCCCTCTTCCAGTATGATTTGTATCCATTCTTAGTAACTCTTAGTATTTGCCATCAAGCTTGCTTGCCATTATTTGGTCCACAGTAGCATGGAGGATTAATTTTTCAGTGGTCTTCTCTTATTGCCCCAATATAATAAGGAAAAGCAGGTAACAAGTAAGTATAATACCCCTTGAATTTAGAAAATTAGGTTACTATAAAACTTTCAGAAGTCCAGATTATTAACACAGTAGTTTACATTGCAGAACTTGGAATACAGCTTGAAAGTGGTTTAGCCAGCTATGTGTTCTGTAAATGCACCACAGAAGAGTATCACAGTCTGTAAAGTATTGTATTTAAAGCTTCTATCTGCCACTAAGTATAAAAAGGTTTCCTCAGGAAATGTAGCTGGTTATTATTATGGGAATACAGTGGTCACTGAGGTGACATTATGTAGGAACTTTTCAATGCAGATCAATACTGGCAATTCATTTGGATGCATATGAAATTTCCAGTGTTACCCTTTAATGGTGAAAAAGAGTAATAGATGATAGGATGTAGAAAGAGAAGCAAAAGAAAACAATAAAAGCAAACAAATTGTTATATATTAAAATGGAAAGGGAGAAGGAGGAAGCAAACCAGCTTACAATTTGCAATTTGCTCCAGTACATGAGGGGCTACCAAAGAATGGTCCTGCTGGTAAAAGAGATGTGTAGATGGGTGCTGAGTTGCCGGGTATAACAATGATTCTGCATGCAATTCCTAAAGCAATTATGACTGCAATTTTGCACCCTTTTCCTCCTGCATATACACTGGGGAAGTAGCTAGAGATCATTTTAGAATAAAATTGCTAAGTGGAAAAAAAATTATCTCCCCATTTGCAATAAGATATACCTGCAGATCTTTTTGCTATACAGAAGGAACAGATGGTCATCCTTCATATTGCTGTGGATTAAAGACAAGGTGAGTTCTTATACAAGTATTTGTGCTTAATGTAGTAGATTAGTAGATTTCAGGAGCAGGAAAACTAAGCATTCCAGCAAATGGAAGTAGGAATTACATGCACTACAAAAGATACTGTAGTAAAAGTCAGGAACTGAAAGCAATAGCATGCCATTGTCTTCCTGAAATCCTTTGTTTCTTTCTGTTAGTTATTATCACATCACAGGCAAATGACTCATTTATAATAGAAGGTTTTCACAATTCTAAAAATTACAGGTTATGCCTTTCTCACCTTTCTACTGCCCAAATATTTGTGAACCTAACTGACTAAGTACTTAGAAGCATGGAACTTCTGTGTAGGCACAATTAGGATCCCAGAAAGACTAAGAAAATGAGATGTATCAGAATATTTTATCTTAAACTAGCAATTAAAATTCAATAATTAGCTTGTATGGTTGTTCATATTCAGGAGGCAATAACCTTTATAATGAGGACCCAAAATAAGCAGTGTAGCAATGGAAGACCTCTTCTTTAAACACAGGCCTCCTACAGTACTTAAGTATGTTTCTCTTTCATACGGACAAGGTGTCCATCACTTCTTCTGAATTCTGATTTTTAGACAACCTAAAGCAATTTTAAAACATTTAATTAATCCACAAAAGTAACAACATGTCAGTGAATGGAAACAATGAAGTTTAATTTATTAAACCAGTTAAGGGACATGAGAGCAATTATAAAAAGCTGTAAAATAAAAACCATTATAAGACTTGGAAGACTATTAAAGGAAAATAACCCAGTCTTAACCTGTTCTCTTGATCTTGCCTTATTTCCTTGACTGTCAAAGGAAAATTTACTGATTATTTCAATAGAACATAACTAATTAAATATATATATATTTGATCAATTTAGTGAAATCTTGATGACATCCAGAATTGGCTAGTAATAAAGCAGAAAGAATAGAGTTAAATTTTCAATCCAGGTGAAAATATTCTTTAGATGGGTTCAAGCTTCGTCCCTGAACAAAACTATTAGATTAAATACCTACCTCTTTGTTTTAAGGCCCATTATGATTAGTTGTAATTGGAAAAATGTGTATAAACATGGAAATCTGAGGAATTCAAGTGACTCCTGATCACTTTAGTCTTCTCAGTATTTTTCAAGTGGTATTTCAGCTGACAGAAAGATTATACTACTCCTACTGCTTCACAGAAATTTCTGATATGCTGTTCTGTACATGTCTTCAAGTTGCCAGCTTAATAAGACTGACTTTTCAATGAAATCTAGTTAGATGGAAATTATTTTTGATGCACTGTTTTGTGAACATAGGGACTGCAATTTTGTGAACTGGCACAATGAGATGTTACCTTGTTTGTGAAGCACATACATCACAGAGCAACTTTAAAATCAAAACAAAACAAAACAAAAAAAACCCCAATCACATCACACTTGCAGATATAGACTTTCAGGCACGTTACAGTGGACTGTTGCCTGTATTTCTTTGATTTCAAGGGTTATGGCTCTGAAGCACAAAGTAGTGACACTAGTCTCTTTCCACCTTCTTATAGTAACTCATCATTAGGTGACAGCACAGCAGCAATTCCTTCTGTAATGAGCTGTTAGTAAGGATGCTTTGCAGCACTGCAGTGGTGCATTGGATTGACATTCACTATACCTCCTCTATATGGCACCTGAGGACGGCTGTATGGTAATATATGAAAGAGCCTGTGAACTTGTTCACTGTCTATAAGATAACAAAAACTCTCCAACACATAGAAGCTGTTTAAAACAAGGTCAACACTATGCAGAAGTAGCATCTTAAAAGAAATATTTTATGACTACACACAGCATTTAAAATGTAAAAAATACCTTCTTTCTCCTTTGGAACACTGTAAAATTTTAAGGAAGAAAAATCTATAGGTTCAAAGTAAATAAAATACATTTTTGAATTATTAATACTGAATATGTAAATCCAGACCTGATTTAAAAAAACTCCAAGTGTTTTAAAAAAAAAAAAATCTTGAAAGAGATTTTCCCTTGTTTTTTGGAAGAATTGTAATATTCTTCACTGCAATCAGACTAGCCCAAAACCAACACCTCCATAGTGAAATATCGTTATTGTCTGTAATTAATTGTTGGAAGAATAAAATTTTGTCAGGACTCTGAAAATTGACTTGATGTATACTTGAGTAAGAATTGCAATCATTATTTAAAATGAGAGTCCAAGCTATAATAGTCTATATAATTGCATATATACATTCCTCCTCAGGAAAGTATTTATTTCAAAGGTGCTTTTTTTATAAGAGTTTAGTAGGAGGAGATATCTAAACTCCTACAAAATGCAGAAAAATTAAGAAATAGAAACCATAATTCCCTTGAACCATTATGTTATACTAGTTAAATGGGGTTTTTTCAAGATTGCCTACAAAACTGCAATATTACAGATCCATAGAATATTCTGAGTTGTAAGGGACCCACAAGTCCAATCCCCAGTTCTACACAGGGAAACTTCAAAAATCACTGCACATCCCTGAGAGTGTTGTCCAAACACTTACTGAACTCTGACAGTCTCAGTGCTGTAACCACTGCCCTGGGGAGCCTGTTCCAGTGCCCATCCACCCTCTGGTTGAAGAACCTTTTTTTAATAGCCAGCCTAAACCTCCCATGACTCAATTTCAGGCCATTCCCTTGGTTCTATCACTGGTCACCACAGAGAAAATAGTGGTCATCCCTCTGCTTCCCCTCTTGAAGGATGAGGTCTCCTCCCATTCTCCTCTTCTCCAGGATAAATAAGGCAGGTGACATCATCCACTACTCATACAATTTCCCTTTTCGACACTTTACTGTGTTCACAGGCCTTCTTTGGACAGTCTTTAATAATTTCATGTACTTCATATAGCAGGACACTGAAAATTGCACAAAGTTGAGACATCTTCCTTCTATATTCTACTATAAAACCTGATTTGGTAGGGATGAGTTGCCAGATATCGTATGTTTGCAACATGTGGGATGTAATTAATTCTTATTTTTGAAGGCACTATAATATGCTCTAGTAATTTACCTTGCAAACCTTTATAAACGGGCTATAAGTCTTTCTTTATACTACTGTACTTTGAGTCAAAGGTTTAGTTTTCTGTCATTTTGATGTAAAGGACAAATAAGCATAAAGGACCTAAATCTCTAGTGTATAATTGCTAATTATGTTAATTTTATATTTTGTAATTCTTGCGTTATTTTTGGACTATATGATGCCCAATGGTTTTGTATTCTTCACTCTAACTTGAAGTACAATGAGAATTTGTGGGTAAAACCTGTAAAATTTGTTTTCAGATTTAAATCATGAGTAATTAAGTACATATTGAGTGGCTTTTCATGATTTCACAAGATATATGAGCATGGATTCCAGAATTCCAATATTTATAGGCCTTACAATATATTGCATTGTTGCTTTGTTGTTCTAAAGACTTATTAAAGTATTTAAAATTAGTCTGCTAAAGTAGCCATGTTTTTTTTTTTTTTTTGGTTTTTTTTTCCAATATTTTTGGTGGTATAATAAAAATCAAGATATTAAAGGTACATTTTAACAGAAAAATTAGACATATCTTAAAGTGAATATGCTGTGTGAGGAAAATCTTACTATGCAAATAGAATATATTAACATAAGAGAGAAAGGAACTATGGCAGAGTGAGCTTATAAAATAAATAGAACAAGTAGGTCACAGAGAGGGAAAAGAACAGACACTAGCCTTATGTGATAAGGAATCTTATAATTTATTTAGTTTATAATTTATTTACAAGAGCATTCATGCTTCGGAGTATAGACTTGTTAAAAAATGAATGTCCATCCACTTGCACTCCAGGAACTGTGTTACAAGATCATTTGAATATCTTAATCATAGTATTAGCAACTCAGTTGTGATCTGTAAAACAAGAAACTCTTTCAAAACAGTAAGTAGGAAAATTAAGTCAAGATCATCTGGGAGAGGGACGTTGCACTGAGCTGCCACGTTCCATGAATCACTTTTGGTTTCTGAGCAACACTACTGAGTAGAGGCAAAGTTATAAGTCTGATGAAGCAGAAGAGAACCAAATCTTTGGCTTCCAGGAGTTTTCTTCTGTTTTGAGGCTGTGTGCATAACAATTACATTTTAGACTTTTTTTTTAAAAGTGTTGTTTCATTGGACCCTAGTTCCTCAAACAAGCTGAGGAGGAATAAATCCTTCTGATGTCAAGAGTATTTGATTATACATTAATAGTTTACACTTAGTCTTCTGGCCAGGGCTAAGGACTCTCATTGTCTGTGGTAGGAAAGATATGATATAACTGCAGACAAACTGAAATGAAGTTCCAAATTTAAGTGTATCAGATGCCTGCATTTTTATCCTTTCACTAGTATTTCTATCTTGAATTTAAGACTGATTTATCTGAAATGTCCAATGTCCGCAAAGTACACAATTCTGGTCACAAGTCAAATTACTGTATTCTATTGAGCATTCAAGAATTTCCTTCAGCAGAATGTTTCTAGAATAAATGCAGGAAGCACTCTGTCAATCAAGAGAACTTGTAGTAAAAAAAATATTACTAAAATGGCTTATTTTTTAAATATTGAAACTGAAGACATTTTCAACCCTACCTGAGGCAAATGTAATATTCCTAAATGTATGATTGCTGTTTGAGTCCAATCATAACTATATTCCTTAAATAACTTGAAAAATACATTGCAGAGTTTGGCTGGTAAACAGGAAGTAAATAATGGAAAATTATTTTTTCCCCGAAAAATTAAAACCATTCCTTTCAATTTTAACATTAACTGTACTATTTTAAAGGAAAATGGAAGATGTGGGAAACCATATGCATTTTCTTTTTGGTATAGCCAAAGAATCACACTAGCAATGCTATAGCTCATCATCAGCCAGACAGTTCTTATAAATCTGGTTGTCATCTAGAATCAGTTTGCAGTTGTTTAGCCCTTTGATTCTTATTCTCAACATTCACCTTATTTAATACCTTGTATAAAATCCAATCACAAACTAGAATCTTCATGTTGAGAGGAACAAAGGAGGCCATTCAGGAAAAAGTAGATTGGGAAGACACAAGTAAACTGGCCTAGCCAAATCTGCATACTCCCTAGTAAAGTATCTTTCTTAGTATTATGGAACTTTTCTCAGATCAGCATCAGAATTTTAATTTTAACATTCTGATACATGAGATTGTAATGAAATCCAGACCTGTGCACCAAAGAGACTGTTAAGCTTAGATTTTCTTTTAAAGGATTATTTATCAAGAGGAATCTAACCCTTAACATGCGGTCTGAACAGTAATAGAGACCGACAATGTGTTAAAACCCAAACATTTATTGAGGCAGTAAGAAAGATGAGGAACAGTGTACCTTACACTGATCACTGATAGGAAACACAGGACTGTAAGGGATGCCATAGCTTTGGTGGACCGGCAGGGGACACAATGGTCATTGACACCAACAGTCAATCGTGCAAAAATTTTTGAAAGGAGGTAGGAATTGTACCACCTCTTGGCTCTACAGGCAGCAGTGTGATTGAAAGTATTGTTTGGACCTTACATGAGCAACGTGGGCAGCATCTTGTCTCTGTTGACAATGTCAGTCAGTGATCTGGGTCTTAGAAGGAACTGTCTTGGCAGTCTGTCTATGCTGCTGATACTGGCCCAGAGAGGGTGTCAGAAGACATGGTGTCAAAGTGTTAGATTTTATACATTGTGAACACAGTATCTACATGTGCTTCATGAGTTTGATTAAATGCATTTTATATATTTCATTGTTTATCTTCATTGAAGCTATGTGTGAAAATCTTGGAGATAAATGTGCAAACTGTGTTACTGAATATCAGAGCTCAATTTTCAAGAGAAAGAATTAAAGCTATCCATTTTACTTCAATTATTGTCTCATTCAATTATTGACTGGTAAGGAAAACAGTTTTTGTTATTTATAGAAGGGAGACTTGCTATCTTGTGCCTTTAGGTGCTCTACTCCTTGTTGAAAAGAAAAAACAAAACAAAACAAAACAAAACAACAACAACAACAAAAACAAACAAACAAACAAACAAACAGTAAGATTAGACTGGCAAATGCTTCCTTGCTCTCTAAAGCACATGCTCTATTCTAACTGACTTGTCTTCCACAAAATATACACAGGGAATGGCTCTCTATCTAAGCATCTTCATTTAGATTTCTTATTTTAAGCTAGCTTATTCCAGCAGATTACAATCACAGCTGTTGGATAAACACCACTGCTGTTTCAAATGACTTCTCTTTTCATGGCTTATCCTTTCAAAATTTCTAAATTATCAATTAAACCTAATAGATGTTGAACTTCAATGTATTTCTCATTAGTTTTTCAGAGAAGACTATAACATTTTTCATTAAAATAATTGGTTTAGAATATTGCTTCTATGATTGCCTTAGTATTTTATCCATATTTTCAGCATAAAATGTTTGTTCTTCTGCATCTCTCAATTTTTTTTTTTTTGTTTTGTTTTGTTGGGATTTTTTTGTTGTTGTTTTTTTGGTTTTTAGAATTTGCTGTATTTCTTCTTACTACAGGATTGGTTTTCCATTCTATCCTGCACCCTTATATTATCATTAATGGTGAGTAAAATCAAACTCTTCTGTTGTTTAGAATTTCTCATATTTGACAGAAAAGCTGCTATAGGAGTACACAGTTCTTACAGCAGTTCTTACAGTCCCTTTCCTCATTTCTGTTCCATGCTTAAGAAATCAACAACTGTGAGCACTCTGCACCTACTCACTTAAATTTCAAATTCATCACTGGGAAAGAATGGTAGCCTGGGGGCGTTTGTTTTTGTTTGGGTTTATTTGTTTGGTTTGGTTTTGATTGGTTTCGGTTTGGTTTCAGTTGGTTGTTTTTTGTTTTTTGGGTTTTTGGGTTTTTTTCCCATGAAACCGTGTTTCAATTTTAATAGCTTAAGTGAATGAGAAATTGAAAGCATACATTTTTAGCATACTATTTTAAAGACCATGAAAAAATCCATCCCAGCAGATGTAAATGCTTTAACTACATTTTGAAATCTGATTATTTTGGTTTATAATTTTAAAGAAAGAATGCAAACTCTCTTATAAACAGAATAAAGGTAGATATTTTTTCCAGTAATCAAAAATAAAAATGAACACAGATAATCTTCTGTAAATATTGCATTAATTTTTAAAATTATTCGCTTCTGTCATGCATTCATTTTAGTGGTGCCTTAAAAAAAAAAAAAAAAAAATTATTTTTGTTTTCTAAAATTCGTTCCACAGACACATACATAATATTTTTTTTATCTTTATTTTACTTCAAAGGTTTAGGACCTTCTTCTTTTTTGATCATTTGTAATTAAGATACGTAATTCTAAAATCACAGCACAGGTACTGAATAATTGTAATAAATGATTCCTCATCAAACCTTAGACAGGAAAAAAGCATTTGTATTAGTTCTCCATAGTAAACAATTCAAGATTTTTCCACAATAATTAAATTATTCTGTAATCTCCACTGGATAACATATATATAGTAAATAATTAACTTCTATATGTTTGAGTAATCATGGCCTTGATACATTTGCTCCAACTTACAATGTTTAGGAATCCTTAATCTGAAAATGTTTTTTGATAATGCTGCTGGGGAATGAATAGTTCTCAACATGGAACTCATAAAGAAATTAATGTAAATAACAGCTTTTTAAGATAATTTTAAAACCAAAAGCAACAGTAGTTGCTTCACTAATACTCCAAGATTAAAACCAAAATATAATTCTTACTGTGAATGAAAAGCACGGAAGCAATGCAACAGGAACATATTATGGGTGAAAACTTACTGAGATTTGCATCTTTATCTTTTGGTTTTACATGTTGATATCTGAACAAATGTTCAGATATGCATTTAAATGATTGCTAACTTACTTGAATTTTTCCTGCACAGACATTTTTAGCTTTTATTTATTTATGAATTTATTTATTTTAGATTCCACTATATTCTTTCAGCATAAGATGCCTTAGATAACTGTGGCTTTCCTTAATATCATGCAATATTGGCAGTACTCATAACTCCTGCAGATTAGAAATTAAGTCTTAGACAGTTGAGATTATAGTTGCCATATATTGAATAGATCAAAATTCAAGGTACCAGATCATAAAGAAAATTTAAAAAAGCAGGTTTTCAATACACAAACCATTGGGTTTCCTGACCAGTCAGAAAAAGTCAAAGGTTTTGCTAATGAAATATTGATTGTTGCCAGTCCTGTTGACAGTAGCATCACTTAAGACAGTGTAAATAAGCAGCAGCTCCGGGGCCAGACTCACCAATATTGAAACAGGGATGTCACAGCCATTGATCTGGGACTCATTAGGGTGCAGACTGAACATTGCTGTGCAATCGTGCTAGTGAGATGGATCACCATTTGCAGATGGAACATGCACAGTGATTTTACTGTCTTTCCTGAGAAACGTATGCAGTTTTCCAACAACAGGGAGATTTGTGGGTACACAAATCAAATCTATTATGGAAAGGACATTTGTCTTGGAGCTTCGAGTTGCTTTCACAGTCTTTGATGATAAGCCCTGAAGAGAGATTGAGGCAATGTGGTTGCGTTTTCAATCTGCAAAGCTAGAAAATGTAGCACAAAGCCAGGATTTAGGTGTACATTACTCCTTTCCACAATAGCTGCTAGGATAGTGTTTCTGTGGCATGAGGACTTCCAGGAATTCATAGTTTCAGGTAATTACTGAATGCCCAAAGGTTACTGAGGAAAATTAGGCTCACTAATTTATTTCTACTATTATAGAGAAAGAAAATGATCCCAGACTAGTCAGGAGGAATGTAGGGATGCACAAGTCAAGATATTACAAAACAATCCTCAAAGAAAACTGTAAGAGTGTAGAAAAATTGAAAATTAGCCAAAAGGCTAATGTATGATAGTCTCAGAGAAGACAGGAATTAACTAGAAGGCTGGCCCACATCTCTTACAAGGGGCATAGCAGGTTACTCTTTAGCTTCTAATCTGGATAAACAGTGTGGCAGCCTTTACACCATCAGTGAATTATATATTACCTTACTCAGAATATGCTTGAATTTGCTGCACTTCCAAATTTTATTTTATTTTTTTTCTTTCTGATACAGCTTATACCTCCTTGCAAGCATGCCATACATAGCCTCCGGGAGTTCTTTATTGAATCTTTGACTACAGAAAACGATTCATTCCCAATGGAAAAAAGTAATAGCCTGCCTGATGTTCAAGCAATGCACTTGTATGAGAAAGCTGAATCTCAATTGCTGTATTTCAGCCTCGAATGTTCAAATCTATTACACTGGAACTGATACAATATATTCAATAATTCATTTCTATACAACATTATGATTTTGGAATTTTTTCGTCTTTGACTTAAATTATGGTAACAAGTCTCATGATGACTAATTGGAACTAATTACTTCTTAGAAAAAAATTAAAGAGGGTGAGATGGGAGGGGGCAATAAAAAAAAAAAAAAAAATCCCTTCTATAGAATATATGAATGGGTATATTGTGCCTGAGCAGCTGTGTTGCTAAGTACTGCGAATGCTCCTTGTGATCTTACGATCCTAAAAATTCTGAACAACATACTTGTACATGTAATTGGAAACTTACCCTTCTGCACAAAGTTTAGGATTAATATACAGTGGGGTTTGTGTTTCATCATAAATTCATTTAATTTAATCATTGCTTTCTAGAGCAGATCACTGGAATACAATAAAACTTTGCAGACAAAACAGCCCAAACAAAAAAAAAAAATTATAAGCAAAACCAAACAAACTAGCCCCCCAAACATACACATACAAACCCCTTAAAACACACACAAAAGGAAGGAATTGTACCTAAGGATGTGCGTAGATAATACTTTATAAAAGTAATTTTTCTATTATTTTTTTTTTCAGAAAAGATAATCACACACTTCAAAGATTTCATACTAAAGTGTTTTCTCCTGATCTATTTTTAAGTGATTGTTTCTTTTGGTCCCTGATACAAATTCATTATATATATGTATGTATGTATGTATGCATATATATATGTGTATATATATATATACATATATGTATGTATTTAAAAGATGCTACTCTTCAGTTGAATAGCTCCCTGAATGACAAGATTCATCAAAAGATTCTAAATCATGTTCAATCACTCAAAAGTTGTGCAACATTCTCAAATAATCACTTTAAAACTTATAATGAAAATGATTAAATTGGAATAAAAGATACAAATTCAATACTAATTTGCTGTTGATTTTCTTCTTTGTTTTAGGTCAAATTCTTTATTTTTACAAATGCATTAATAGAAAATATCTTGTGCCTAACATTACAGAGCAAATTTTAAAATAACAAGCCTGACTGTTAAGACACTGACATCTTAATTTTCAATGTCAACATTGTCTAATCAAGCAAACTAGAAGGCAAAATATAAAATTATCAAAATAAGAGGTGGAGAAAAATTATTTTCCTTTTTATTTTATGCCTCATTATCTTCACGGTTTAATAAAATATTGTTTAAGTAAAGTTTTTATTATATATTCTTAATTTATTTTATATTTTATGACAGCATAGATCACTGGAAACAAAAATCAAAGAAAATTGACTTTCAGCTAGGTTTGTTTAATTTATAATTGGCTAAATCCTATTAATTTTTCATAGGAACATAATGTAAACTTATGCAAGGCATTGTTAAGACCGAGTTTTCTGAGGTCTTTTCAACACACAAAAGATGATACAGTTCTATATTTTTTGAGGTAGACGGTGCTTTCCCACTTTACTATCTCTTTCAGCACAATTTGTGCTTGTGTAGAATACTGCCACTGGGATTCATTTCTCTTTAAGTATCTTTAGTATTCTTTTCTCTTTGTGTCTTCATTCTCTTCAGGGTCTTAATCTTTCAACCCCAAATTGCTCATGACAGTATGAAAGCAAATGGAATGTTGTGTTCACAATCTTATATCTTATGAAGTTCTAATTCAATATTGAGATACTGCATATGAAATAGTAGAGAAGCCACCTCACAGATTTTAAACAAATCTTTTAATTACTTTGTTCATAACATTTTGTCAAGGACTACTGTTACTACTGAGGTGACTACATTTCAAGATATTCAACTTGGATTGGGAATCAAGAGGTACACAAAGGCTTACAAGTCCTGTCTTTTTAGGATTTCACTTTACAAGTGTCACTGCATTTACTTAGGATAATATATTTATGTCAGTGGGATCCAGGACCAAAAACACATATGAAGTTCACCGTATATGATTGCAGAGTGGCATCATATTCATTAGGAATTAATTTATTCCTCTAGTTACCTCTCAATGTCATTCCAAAGAAGATTCTTACTTCTCAATAGGTCATATTCATGTATGGTATTAATGAAAATCTCTAAGGAACACCACTGTACTGCAGTTTCTGCTATTGCATACTCCATGTCATTTTAATGTTTGTTTTTGAAGCAGTGCTCGTTTTTATTAAAAAACAGTACTTTGTTAATATGAGCATGCATATATTTTACAGCTGAGCTTTAATCATTTTTGAGGCTGTTTTTATTATTTGTCTTTGGAAATTAATCACTGCCAGTTCATTGTTAAGAGAAAAATGAGACAATGATGAAGTGACAACAATTTGTGTTCTGTGTATAAAAATCATTTTATGCAGAATTAAATTAAGAACTTAGAAGATATTATTAAGACAAGCTCCTTTCCTACCTTACACTGCAAATGGTGGTGGTTAAAGATGCAGTAATTATCTCTTGGTAATATCAAAGAGGGTAATGCTTTAATAAATATTTGAAAAAAAACGTTAATCTACCTGCATCAATAGACCTAGTGAAATCTTCAAGAAATACTGACATAACAAGGCAGTTCAGACTTCTACTGTTTTCTTTACTTTTACATTTTTTCCTCACTTTCTACAGTAATTAAAAGTGAATTATATTTTATCTTCTCTGAGAGAAGTGATTTTTGCAGTCAAAAGCTTCCATCCCACAAGGCTGGGGACTAGGACTGTGTATAAAGAAGAGATTAAACTCCATGTACATAAAATTGATAGTAATAATAAATCAGGAGAATAGATATTTGTGTTAGAGAGGGAGAAGACAGACATGAGTGTTGATCTTCATCTGATTCAGAATTTATATATTTCCAACCTGTCATAAGACAAAAAAATAACGTGGATGTTTTTCTCAGAACAGTCACTTCAGAAAATTGATTTCTCCTTCAAGTTCTGTAACAGTACTGTTCCAGTAGGGTCAAACAAAACTGTTTGGAAGTCAATTTAGTTTATTAAATAAAGAAAACAGTCCTCTCAGCCAGTCTGTCTTTTCATTGTCCTAGAAGCATGTCCTAGAAGCCTGCATTCAACTCTCTTCTGGAAGCATTACTGAAGATAAGGTTATGGCTTCAGTTTTAAACAATAAAAAGATAAGGGAAAACAAAAAATGGAGGGAAGGCAGAAGAGAGTACTGAAATGAAAAAAACTGCTGGAAGCATCCTGGCTAGTTCACCAGAAATTTCACTCTCTCTCTCTGTTTTGTTTGTTTGGGGTTTTTTAATGTTTTGCAGAGACAAATCTTGCTTTTTGCAGCCTGTACACATGAATAATTGTGTATGTGGCTTTACTATTATTCTGTAGGTTCCCAGAAAGAGCACACTCACAGTAGTCTAAGAATTTTCTCTTATTTCCTACTGGGATTGGGAGCACCTTTATCTCTCATACCTTTCTCTGGATGTTCTACTAGAATCCGCACGAAGCTGAACATAACTTTGCTCCCTGCCTTCTCTCCCTTAAATAAGCTATTTGTGAGACTCAGACATTCTAGCTTCCAGTGACAGGGGATACTAGCTGAATTAGTCACTACATCTTCCATCTGTATATCCTGCATCAATATTTCTATGCCAGATATTTTTGTAGTGGAGACAGAATAACAGTTCCATAATTCTATATTTCATTTTGCCCTGAGCAGGAAAGTAAACAGACTCCTTTAATTGCATGGAAGAAAACAGGAATACTGATATGAATCAATTTCTTTAATTTTTAAAGTTCATTTGCACTAAATAAAGAATTAAGCAATAATAGTAATTAAACCCACCACAATCAACCACCTCTCCCCCCAACCTTAAGAAAATCCACTTAGCCTCCAAAAAAAACAGAAATAAAAGATATGGCATTTTAGACTTGACATTAGTTTATTTTCAGCAATTTTCTGTAGAGCTTTTTCCTAAAGGACTGATGACTCCATCAGTATGGTAATAGACTACTTCCTTCTGCCTGAACCCACAAGTAGTACAGAATTCATTGTACCCGCAGGTAATTTTCCTCTTCCACCTGCACTTACGAGAAGCAGTATTTCTCCACATTCACAGCACATTCATCTTTTTTCACAAAATCACTTCAGGATTACATTCCTCCATGCAGTAAAATAAAAAATGCTCCACTTTCAAGGCTGTTGGGTAGACGGATGAGAATCTTGACTGAAGAACTGCAAAGGGGAATACAAGAGGTCACTTAGGTGGAGAGTATATGACTACTAATGGCTTCACAGTATTTTCTAAAGGCTGTCACAGTGACCAATATCCTGTTGGAATGAACACCGCAGATACATGTATAGCATGACATTTTTTTCAGATAAATTTGCAACCTAAAGGGACAAAGGATAAAGTGGATATAAGGGTAATGCCCTAGTTTTGTTTCCTTTTTAAAATAACTTCCTATACTAGTTCCCCTAGAACAGAGCTCATGCTTCAGATCTTGCCTAACACAAGATCTGCAATTCTGTCTGATCCTCATGGGAAGAACTGTGTAGGAAGAGAATGCCATTATGGTCTTCTTCTCTTCTCTGGTAGAAATGCCAGTCAGAGTCTGGCCCAGGGCCTATTCTGAAGGAAGAACAGTCTTGGGATTTGGCTTGTAAAAATCATTAGTTTTCTCGGTCATAGTCTATAAATATCTGTAAAATAAAGCTCATGAAGTACTGTAGAATTTCTTGCCAGACCCCATGGGACTATTTGGGAGCATTTTAAAGTTGCATAATGAAAAATGCTACAGAGAGAACAGATAGATTGTGAGCAAGAAGTCAATAGTGTTCTGTCATCAGGAATCAAGTGACTCGGTTGTGCTGGTTTCCCTTTTTTACAGGGCAACTAAGGCAATGAGATGCATATTGTAAAAAACAGAGCCCTAAAACCAGACTCAAAATACTGTTTTACAGCTCTCTTGGACTTACTTGGACTTCATATATCATTCACTGTTTGCCTGTCATGGCACAAAGAGAACCATCTGGTTGTAATTAGCAACTATATGTGCTTTAGTTACTAATGATAGTCCTAGGTGCCTTAAAGGGTTTTGTGGTTTTAGTTCACAACTGTCCACATTTATCTCCACTGAAAGACCTCTGTTGCTTATTCCTTCCTCTTCATTTTGGTGAGTCATACCACAGAATAAAAGAATAAACAAAAATTCATTATAATTGAATCAACTACTGTTTCAGAATCTACAGGATAGTTCTTGTGCTCAAATGTGAGCATATAAATGAATTACAGAATTACTTATTTATGAACAAAATGTACATTTCTATATTTACACTTCTGTATAAAAAGAATGCATTAAAAAACTTAGTAGAGGAAAAAAATAATGGTACTTTGGCAAAGATAGAAGCCAGCAGAGTCTAACAAAGGAAGATTAGGGGCTTTAGAGTCAATGTTTTGCAACAACACAGTGAAGTGAAAATGGGAGTTAGTTATAGTGAGGATGAACTCAAAAACATCCAAAAAAATTAGTTTTACTAGTGAAATAAACATGTCA
>JAWWLT010000092.1:42901368-42919406 GCA_035040995.1 Premnoplex brunnescens
CTATGAGTAATGCTTAGTTAGAAACAAAATTAAGGTCAGTATGTCCCTGAAAATGTGCACATGGACGTAAAAGTAGATAAAGAAGATGCGTTAAAGAACAGAACAAGGACACCAAAAGAGAAAAGAATAGAACAAGGGCCTAAGTCATGACAAAGAAGAGTAAAAATACGACCCCCAAAAGATGAAGGCAACAGGATCTCCCACCATGAAACATCCCAAAAGAGATGACCATGTCCAGGCTCCACCTACTCTCCACCTACTATGAATATTATAATCAAATGTTGCAATATTATGAATATGCATGAAAACATGTTGTAATCCTTCACAAAAATTGTATAAATAATCTTGCTTTTCACTAAAAGCTTCGGAACTCTTTGTCCGGTGTGAATTGGGAGTTCCCCAACGTTGCAAATAAATACCCTGCTGTTTATAGACTAAAACTTTGTCTCTAAACAGTTATTAATCGGCCGTTTTTCTGGCATCATCCGAAATGCTGAGACTGGATTTTCAGCTACAAGTTTATATTGTCTCTACAGAGAATGTGAAAAAACACTGCCATGGTTGAGCTAATTTCTTAGTTTGGAGTGCTAAGCACCCACTGAATGCAAGCCACAAGTAATTATCAATGTCAGACCCTCAGGACTGATGAGTTTTCAAATTACAAGTTTTTAAATTTTATATGATTAACAATGAGTAAAATCTCTTTTTTCCCCTTCCTTTGTTTTTTCCTTTTTTTTTTTTTTTTTAGTTTTCTCCTTTTTTTCCCTTCACTTTTATGGTATCAAATGACTCAAAGCAGAATATGATATAGCTTAATCAAACGCCTATATGCATTTTCCAGTCGTTTGGGTATATGGTAACAATTTCCAAACAAAATATTACACTTATATATATAGGATTTGATCAAGCTCAAAATGGCATGTTTGGATCTTTACTTTCTGTTCTTTTACTGTTTGCTATTTTTTTGCTTGTGTGTTTGTTTTGGGTTTTTTTGTTTGTTTCTTGTTTGTTTGAATGAGAATTTTTTGTTCTTAGTGAGGGATGGAGTGTTGGGGGGTCGGGGGGAGGCGTTATGTGTTTTTTGTTGTTTTGGGGGGTGGTGTCCTTTGTTATGTGTTCCACCCTCTTTGTACTTGTGCATGTTTAACATATATACTTCCTGCTCACAGAAATGGGGAGTAATTTCATAATGAGTTTACTTGCAATAGCTTGGGAAACTCTAAGAAGTGGAATGTCTTCAAAATCAGATATTGTGAAAGCTTACATTATCTTTTGAGTCTCTCCCGGGGTCCTGTTGCTGAGGGCCAGTATAGATCAACAGACTACAATAACTTGAATGGTGACATACTGGTCACAGCTGATAGGTGGGCTGCATTTCAATGTCCGTGTGTATGTCTCTAAGTATCACTAAACACAAAGGAATGGAAAGTATGCCACAATGCACATTCCCTAATTGGCTCTCAAAAAGTCTGCATGGTTCAGATATACAGGAAGCATATTGGGGTTTGTTTGGTTTGCTTCTAAATATTGCTACAAAACTTATTTTAGTGTCTTTTGCATGAGCTAGGAGCACTCAGTAATTTAGGAGTGATGCTCTGTAGCTTTTTTAAACAGTATTAGCTCCTTTATTCTCTAGTCCTCTGTCTGTACCCAAAAGTTGGGTGCTGTTTAAACCATCTCCAGTTGTCCTCTGTGTTTCTGAAGCATTCTAATTCTAGTGAGATTTTCACAGCTCCATTCCTGTGCTCAAAGTATTTCTCTTCATGTGATTTATTCCTGGCACCATTGGCTCTTCGTGATTACTCAGAGCCAAGTAGTCTTAACAGAATTCTGCTTCCTCTAGTGCTTCAATTTATACTGATCAGAAATGTTGAACATGAGCCTCTGCACAAGAAAACATCCCATTTCTACAGATTTTATCTGAGAACCTCTTACCTACAAAATCTCCTGCAAAACTGGAGAACAGGGCATTATTATCTGCCAGGGAAGACTGACACAGACCTATATGCTGAGAAACAAATGCAGAATCAAGATGATTTTACATTTTGTATGCCTGTACAGAAGAGCATCTTGAGCTGAATGAGGAACTGCTGGATCATTTTCTCTCAGTAAGTCCTGAATAAATACATGTGAAATTTTTTCTTGGAAGTCCTGATTGTGAATGTTCTGGGGAGCTTGTGGAGAGCTAGACCCTAAAGGATCTGGGGGAAGATTTTAAAAAGTGCACAAATGCTTATGAAATTTCAGACCATGGAAGGCTCTAATTCTCAGCATAATATCAGTGGAAGTAAGACACATAGATATGCTGGAAGATCCCACTGAGAACCTGTTTTTGTTTACAATTTTGTAATTTGGAATATGGGCCTCTGTGCTGGGAGGTCCGAAAGTACTCATCCTTGATACTTCAAGACAGTTACTGTATTTCCAGTGGTTCACCCTGTTAATGTTCATGTTACAGGAAAGGAAATATGCAGAGGGATATTTTTTGAAATCTGTCTGGTATACACCACTTAATAAAATTATTGTTTACAATGTGTAAGATAACTAAGTCAGTACTCCTTCCACAAAAGAGCAAGAGCCTAGAAAATAAAATTGTGTCTATAAAGAGCTATTTGTAAGGCTGGGAAATTTTTTTATGTTCGTGTATATGTGAGACATAAACACAATAAGTTTGCAGATTGTGTTTATCCAATACTTTACTGAACCATCAGGTTCTCTTCACTGTAAAACAACAACTCCTTCCTTTACTAAGGGACATCTTATCCAGATGGGGATAGCAATTGTTGTATTTCATTTGACTTGCAATGAGGTAATATGACCAGAACGGGTTATCTCCAGAGTGAAAGAAAAAAGTCTGTTCAAAAGAAATAAATCATAAAAAAAGGCAAAATCTAGCATCCAAATTCATCAACTGCAAGAATGATGGCTTCAACCATGGGAAATTAGATACATTTTCTTACTTCCAAAGTTAGGCCAGGAACATCTGAACTACCTTAAAGTTACCTCTGTGCTATGCCTTGTAGAGCATATATTCACCAGACTGCACATACAAACAGAACAAATGAATATATCTTTAGAATTACTTTCTTCAGCTCTCACTTGACTTCATCAATGATCGTAAATGTATGGGTGGAAGAATACACTTATCTTCAATGGCTTGTTTTGGAGAGATCTACTTCCTAAGTCAACAAAATAGAGTCAGCAAACTGTAATACAAAACACCTGTTGCATATTTGACCTCAGAACTCATTATTGCTCAGAAGTTCAGCCTTTTCTGACATGGTTTAATAAGGTAGAAAGGTGTTTCCATCTTTCTAGTGCTTTGAGGAACAAATTAAATGAAGATTCTGAAGAATACTCACATTCCAATAGTAATTGAAAGCAATTGAAATAATATCAAAGGCTGATACTCTTTACAAAATTTTACATGAAAAACCACATCCTTCTAAATATACCTAAATGTACCTAGACCTGTCTCTTTTAACTGCTAGTATGAGAGCTATAAGCTCACAATTTTTTATGCTTTTGTAGGTATTGTAGGGGTGCTTATATGGAAAACATAAAATTTAGGTCACTAAATTCAAAAGAATTATGTACAGTTTGGTGACTAAAGTGACCCCTTCAAGCTTCCAAATATGGATTAATGTCTGCATATCAAAATTAAGCCAATCCCTTCAAAGTGAAATAGTAGGATACATAGCAAAGGGTTAGGCAGACAGCAGATTGGCCTTGCTGAAACTGCATGATTATGTAAAATGCACACACAAAAAAAGTTTCCAGCACATATGGCAGAAGAATTTGAGAACTGGTGTCTGCAAGAGTGTGAGAAAAGATGTTCCTCCTTCTAGCTGCTTGATAGAAGGAAAAGCAGTCCTGAGAAGCTTATTCATTGTCTTCCTGTATATAAAAGCTGTTTACAAGAAGGCCTTTTCCTGCAGCACAGCCATATCTTCAAAAGGGTTTAAATTTTATGTTGCCTTTTATCAGCTTAATAGTTCATAGGCCTCTCTGATCATTGTTTTAATCACAGGGAAATGAGGACAGGCAGTTATGACAGCTAGGTGCACCTTCAATATGCCTGACCTATTAAAAAATTATTAGTTGACTTTGCTATTAAAAATTAAAACAACTCAAATCTTTTCATATATTTGAAAATATTACAAAAAGTTATTTCATTTTTTAAGCACACAAATTCTAGCCAATGAATACTTATGAACTATTTGTTGTGCTAGTTGTAATTTATATTTCCTAATGTCTTGTTATCTGTAAATACTGTTCAATTTCATCATTGGATATAAGAAACCTTGAGAAAGCATAAAGAATATAAAAAAAAAGAAACACTTGTAGGAGATTATATATATAAATATATATATATATATATATATACATAAAAACCTGTATCTACAAGAGGCTGTGATGACACATACTTTCCTTTGACAGACTAAACCGTTGCTGGCACGAACATTTTGGAAAGAAATTAAAAAGACATAGACTTGTCAAAATTGCATGATTTTCTTTTACCTCAGGCTCTGTCAATGAGTAATTACTCCAAATATAGTTTTTTTCATCATTGCTTTCTTCTGTTTACTGCCTTGTTTAGTCCTAAGTATATAGGTGTTCACTTAAACTAGGTAACTTTTGAAAAATGGGGAAATGATGGTTTCCTAAACCCACTATAATACAAAAGGTTAACAACTGATTAAAGTCTGGTGTAAGTCTCAAGAAGTAACTGCAATTATAGTGTATATTAATTTAAATCATTACTAACAAAAGAGAAAAATATAATACTCTCAGAACACTTAGAAATTTCCATTTTTTTATTTTACTGTTATGGAATGAGTACCTGCTCTTGTCATATTTTCATAGAACACCATGATATTACTATATGTTTCTTTCTTATGATAAAAGTGTAAGCATGTTTTTAAGTATAATTAAATAAACTGATTTGTCTACAAGCTACTAGTACCCTTCTCTTTTAACATACTTTTTTTCATTAGGTTAATATTTTCACCCATTGGCCTGTCAAAACATTTTTTTAAATAATTGACTATTTAGACATCTTTTGCTGATCTGAGTATTTGTAAAAGTCTTTAAAATGTGAAATTACTTTTTAACATAAGGAATCACACCTAGCTACTCCTTCTGTCATGTGTTATCAGACCAGGTAAGAATGAAGCATGTGAGCTGATGTTTAACTAATAATGGACCAGCAATAAGTAATCTTGGTCTGTACATGAAACACAGAGATGATTGAAAGAAAACAAAACATTACGTAGCACCAGGAAAGATGAAGGTACATTACTTATTAATGGTTTCTCAAATAGAAAAGTATACTTTGTTCTAAGTAGAATCATAGAATCAGCTGGGTTGGAAGAAAGCTCCGAGATCATCAAGTACAACCTCTGATCCAACACCACCGTGAATATTAGATCATGGCACTAAGTGCCACATCCAGTCTCATATTAAAAACCTCCAGGGATGGTGAATCCACCACCTCTCTAGGCAGGCTGTTCCAACGCCTAATTACTCTCTCTGTAAAAAATTTCTTCCTAATATCTAACCTAAACACCCCCTGGCAGAGCTTAAGCCTGTACCCTCTTGTCCTGTTGTTTGTTGCCTGTGAGAAGAGACCAAACCCCACCTGACTACAATCTCGTTTCAGGTAGTTGTAGAGAGTGATGAGGTCACCAATGAGCCTCCTCTTCTCCAGGCTAAACAACTCCAGCTCCCCCAGCTGCTCCTCATAGCTCTTGTGCTTGAGTCCCTTCACCAGCTTCATTGCTCTTCTCTGGACCTGCTATAGCACCTCAATATTGATGCTGAAAAACCTTGGTATGAAAGGAACTGCTAAGAGAGTTTGTTCTTTTAGCAGCAAAGTTATTTATTCAAGCAGTGCTGGAAAGCTAGCCTGCTTGCACTGGGCAAACTAACTTCGAATCAACAGTGCAAAAGGAGCCATTTTACACATTTCACTACACGATTACAACATACAATTTTGCACAGTAATAAGATTATAATATCTCATCATGCATATTAATGACTAGGTGGAGACTAGGTAGAGTCTGGGAAGAGTCTTCCCGAATCTTCTTTTGGCATCAGGATTGGGTGGTCATTTCCAGTCTTCAGCCTTACTCTGGGAGTCTCTAACTCCTCTTCCTCACCTTGACCTCTTTAGCCTTCATTGTTCATGACCTAGTCACTGAAGCTTACAGAAATTACTAGCTTAAGGTCCTTTTGCTCTATTCAAATGTCTACATTGTCATGATAAGTGACACTAGGTTGATTGTGTCGAGTTTTCTAAGATCAGGCCCAGAGGTTTGAACAGAACGCATCTCCATGTTCTCCTATTAACTCAAGCAAGACAGGTGCTGAGCAGTTTCTACTAATCCAGTTAACCACTTTTGGGGTTTATCCTTGTTTCAATATCCTTCCTGAACTGAGGGGCCCAGAACTGAACACAGGACTCAAGGTGTGGCCTCACCAGTGCTGAGTGCAGGGGAAGGATCACTTTCCCTGTCCTGCTGACCACACTATTCCTGATACAGGCCAGGATGCCACTGGCCTTTTTGGCCACCTGGGCACACTGCTGGCTCATGTTCAGCCTCCTGTCAATCAGTACTCCCAGGTCCCTTTCTGCCTAGCTGGTCTCCAGCCACTCTGTCCCCAGCTTGTAGTGCTCCATGGGATTGTTGTGGCCAAAGTGCAGGACCCAGAACTTGGCCTTGTTGAACTTCATCCCACTAGAATCAGGCCATCTCTCCAGCCTCTCCAGCTCTCTCTGCAGGGCCCTCCTGCCTTCCAGCAGGTCGACACTCCCTCCCAACTTGATATCATCTGCAAATTTGCTAATGATGGACTCAATATTAGTACTAGAAAACCAATTTGTCAGTAAATATAACCAATTTCTCTCATAATTAGTTCCCCATGGTTCCACCTCTCTTATGTTTTTTGCTCAGACTCTTAAAAAATGAAATATTGTTACAGTAAACTATTAACTCTTCACAATAAAACCTAGGGAAGAAGCTACTTCCACAGCAAAAGCTTTATTAGACAGTTATCTGTTATCAACTTTGCCTCAGGATGGAAAACTAACAAACTACTTGCTAATTCCTTAAAATGGCTGACTCCTTGGGAAATACAATTTCAATAATACATGACTTAAACACCATACGGTGCTGTTTATCCTTTACAAAATGTTTCTATTCCTTGTCATTGTCTCTATTCCATGGTCTAGAATACACCATATAAGACGACTTCATACTTAAAAGGAGACACCACTGGTAACCAGAAAGCCTGTTCAAGATAAATTGCTCAAGCTGGGGGCAGAGAGAAGAAATAGATGGGCTCCTTTTTATTGAAAACGACCTATTGCTCTAGAAATTTGCTTCTTGATCCTATTTTCATATTTCTACCCAGTTATTATATGAACTGTCACTCTGAAGAAGGTAATTTTTCAAATAGGAAGGGTCTTAGAACTACATATTCAATGTCATTTTATCAACTCAGAGTCTTTATGAGATTCTCTCTCATACAAAAAAATCCCAGGCAAATGGAGGGGCAAAAATGGGTATTTTTTTCTGCATCTCAAATCAACTATTTCTGTAAAAGTCCATGGCTGCACTTCACCTTGAAATTATTTTTTTGATAGGGAATAAATGCAATTGATCAGTAGTATTTTTATTTTTTAAATAATTTTTTTACACACACAGAAGAAACCAAAGCAAACAAACAAAAAAAGAAAAACAACCAAAAAAAAACCCCAAACAAACAAAAAAACACACACACAACAAAAAAAACCCTCAAAAAACTCGAATGAGAAAAATAGATTTTTTTAAGTTGAGAAAGCATTAAGCCTTTCACTTGTTTCATTGAATAAGTACAATGTAACTTTTGAGAGCAGTTACAGTGAATATAAAATATGCATACTAAATATTTTAGGAATGAGAAACAGGACAAAACTCTTTCTCTTTTTAATGCAAATAATCATGAAATTTTAAATTGTGAATGAAGTCATGCCATATATGCGAACAAATATAAAACCTGACTTCCCTAACAAGCTAAAGACAATGAATAATTGACTCATTTCTAATCATGTGTAGATAAATTGAACCTTGCATTATACTACCAGTCAATGCCCTCAAGCCTATAGAATGAGTTTTCCAGAGAACTGTATCCATTGTGAGAATTTTATAAAGATTTTTTCAATGTTACACGACAGTTTATATAAACTTTCATTTAAGAAAAATCTCCTGTGTTTAACTTTCTCATTTCTTTATTCCATGTCTTGTTAATGAGATAAAGTAGATAAAGATTTGTTGTGATTTGCTGGTGTTCTGATTTGTCAAGATATAGTGCTTATTCAATTAACTTTTCAAGGCACATGAAAACAGAATAAGTAATTATTTCCCTAAGTATTATCCATTCTTATTAAATGAAGTAGTAGTTTCCAAAGCGAAAACATATTTAAAAGACAGTGTTCATTCTATTTGTACTTAATTCTAGAGAGTATGCATGGATTTCCAAACACACCCTACATCGAGCATGAGCTTCCAAACACATTCCACGTTTTTCTGCCAAAACACAAAATGTGATATTTACAACAACACTTCCAAGGGAGCCAGGTAATCTCTCTCGTGAAATTGGTATTGAAATAATTATTTGAAAAATAAATTTCAGTAAAAATGTATTGCTTTCAGAGTCTTTCTGTAAGGTTTATTCGCTTCTCAAGAATTAGTAAATTTAACCTAATGCATCAGGGGCTAAATAATATCTTAAGCACAATATAAGTTTTAGCAGTTTTTTTCCTGTCTATGAGCTTTTCTCTTGCAATTGGTCCTCAGTGTCACCCTCACTTAACTTTCTCACCATTTGGCAGGGACAACTTTTGCATTTCAACAGTTGTCCTTTATGTTTATCACCTCTCTATTGTTAGTTTCCTTTTAGGAAATGCAAGCTAAATGTCCTACTAAATTTGCAAAACAAAATACTATGCATTATGTCTCAGCCTTTTAGGACAGAGCACTGTTTGTGCAACCTTCGACCCAGGTTCCCCTGGGTTAAAATTCTAGTTTACTGCAGCTGGAGTGTCTATAATGCTGTGCTTTTATCTGCCACCAAAGCATGTGTCCTGTACAGATGACGTATGCTGCTCATGATTTGGCTGTATGGATAGCCAGAAGAGAAAGAAGGTCATTTAGTGGGTTTTATCCAAATAATCAGAGGAATGAATGCAAAAGTCTTGCCAATGTTATAATTCATTAGCATGAATAGCAAGCAGAAGAATCTTAAAAGAAACAAGCAAAAACACTCACAAAAAAATCCCAAACCTTAAATGCAAAAGTTTATTCTTACACCTATATTGCACCCTACACTTTGAAAAAAATTTATTGCAACACCAGTTGAATTTAGTAGAATAAAACATAATATGGTTCACTTGAAATATGTCAAGGAAAAAACACATTAGCATATCTAATTCACCTCTTAATGACTGAATCAGTGGCTGTATTTATGGGCAAATTGTTAAGAACTTGGTATAGCCAGGATCTAGCAGACACTGAAACAGCTGTTGGAGTCTTACAGGAGTGCCCGCACACATTGCCAAGACCATTTCTATGGTAGCCCCTCACACTCTAACACAAACCTCCCACATTTGGATCAGGTCTGCAGAGGAAATTAACCTTTTGCTAGATGGGTGCCAAGTGGGACTGATGAGTCACATGTTTTTTACAAAATAAGGTCTCTGTCTTCTCTCTCGTTTTAAGATGTATGCAGGAAATGGTAAGGAACACAATGCATCCATGGCTCTGCTTTCCTCATTACCCTGTGCCTTACTCAAAAAAATCTCCAGACTTGGGTCCTGTGAGAGTAGAATCCAGGGTGGAAATTGCCAATGGTTAGTGTGCCAGCTTTTCACTGTTTGGTGCTCTTTGGCACAGGCCCTGGCTCAGTGATCCCATGCTGGAACCCGAGCCCTGCCGGAGGAAAAAGGAGAAACGTTGCTTAGCAACAGTTCTTTTTTCAGTTAGGTAAGCATATGGTTTTGGGAAAGTGAAATTCAGTGGATTTGGGTCCTAGCCAATAATTATGTTTGATTTTCCAGAATCAGGATTTTCCTTTACAAAAATCTTGGGTGATTTTGACTGCCCAAAATCTAAAGCACAGAGATGGTAAAGCAGCAGCATCCTGAGGGAAAGCAAACAAACAAACAAACAAAAAAACTATGGTGAACCTAACTTAGTTCTTCTGCTGTATCTGCCCTAGTGTGCACTTCAGAATATTGCTTCCTAAATAACAAGTATCCTCAAAACAAACAATTAATTAATTTCCATTTAAAAAAAATGTCTATTTATATAAGCATATAAACCCATACCGAAACTTTAAACTCACCCTTTTATTTTAAGTAGTAGGATATTTAAATATTTTTTCCTTTTGTGTTAGTGGGGATTTGATTCTGTTTTAAGCATTTATTTGTTCATAATGAATAGATATTTGAGGTAAACATAACAGTACCAGAATTTGTAAATAATCATAACTCTGGGTGAAGAATATACTGTTATTGCTATTTAATCTGTGTACTCTTAAACAGAAATTGCCCTTTTTTTTCAACCATACTGTCGTTTTAGAATTCGAGCAAAAAATTTGCATCTTCTGTACAATTTCCTTGAGTCCAATTTAAATTAAAAAAACCCCCACAGAAACAAACAAACCCACAACAAGAACAGACAGAAACATTGCATTTGTAAGCATATTGAGGTAATTTCCATTCTGTTTATTTCTGTAAGAAAATTAAAAAGAAAAAAAAGGGGAGAACCCCCCCCCATCAAAAACAAAACCAAAAAACCCTCCAACCTCGTGCAACTGTTTCGAAGAGACAGCTAGCAATCAGATAAACATGACGAGAAAACTGTTGAAGAAAGTGGGCAGGGTGGGGTTGTTAACACACACACTGTGCGAATAGAAGTCTCTTTGTGAATGTGTCCTTTGTAGACAACACTGTGTGATGACCAAGTCTCTCAGAGAAAGACATTCAGGTTTTTGCAATGTAGTCATTCCATTATACACCATGGTGGGGTAGAGTTTTGGAGAATGGTAGAATACACTCTGCAAAGTTCTGTACATACATGTGATCAACACATGTATTTACAGTTATGCTCCATATTGTAAATTATGACCATAGTGTTTTGATCTCAGAAAATCTGGATTAACCAATAGCTGAAAAAGATCGGAAAGGTATTGCACAGTGTTACTAAGATTCTCCTCTAACCCCTCTTCATCATCCAGAGCAATACTTGTGGATCATGTAGTTAGTATTTCTTCACAAAGGAAAAAAAATGGTGGAAGTGAGGAACAATGCAATGTTTATCTAATTATCTTGTCTGTAGACAACTTGTGATTATTAGTATATGTCCTAGTTTCTTAACTAGGGATAGAGATAATTTATTCCTAGTAGTTGCATCTTGGATGTAAGATGTAAATAGAAAATAGAAAACATAGGACTAGGAAATTATATTTGTCCAACAGACTTAGCTTAAGGAGATCATGCAAAATATTCACTTCTGTGGAACCATCTTCTATTATAACTTATGGAGATTGTTATGAGTAGATAGAATATTAAGATTCTATATGAACAGGTGCTGCTTAGTAAAGTTTCAGCATTGATCTAAACAGACTGAATGGGATAAAATTTCTCTGGGGTTTACCAAACTATCTATATGCTATCATTCGCTCTGCATTTCATAACTGTGGTAAGTACACTTTTGGAACTTCAGCATGGCAGATGTGGACTATATGAAATTGATTGACACCTTAAGGTTCAGTGGACAGTCCCAGGGAAATTGCACACTCCATTGCACTTAAGCACAGACAGATGAACAATAATGAAAGGTGAAGCAGTAGCCATAAAGTACTGATTATTGACACAAATATTAGTTCAAAATAGTAGGGGGTTTTGGAGGAGGGGGGGTGTTTGTGGGTTTTTTGATTTTATTATTTTATTTTTTTTTAATGACTGAGCAACAATCAATGTAGTAAGTTTCTGTAACTCTTGATAGGAAAGCAATATAACAATGTTGTATTAAAAGGAAGAATAATGTACATGTATATAAATCAGCACTACTGAAAGGATCTGCTTAGAATATGGACAACTGAAGTATAGCACTATAATGGAGAGATTAGCTACAAATAAAATTACATAATTAATGTGGATGATCTCTGTTTATTCAAAAGCATTCAAAAGCTACATTAACCAATATTTTTTGCTTAATAATGTCTGATACAATGTGCATTTTGTTTAATTTCAGTTTGTTGTAGAGGCAGCACTCAAGCCATCTAACAGGAGCCTCAGCAACATATTGTGCTAAAATTTCTACATATACTCAAGTTTTTACTGTAATTATCAAATTACGCCAAATTTAATATATAAATGAGATACAAAAACATGTTAGTAAATTTAGAGTCTGACCACCTGAAGTTTTAAGGATGGAATTAAAGAGATTTAAGGATTTAAGCAAAAAAAAACAAGCTGAGAAATACAGTTTTAATCCCCTCAGAAATCTTGACAGAAATTTATGCTGTATGTCTGCTTAATTGCTTTGTCATGCAAGAAAAGGGACAGGATTCTTCTCCATCTCCAGAACACCATGGTAAACGAAAGTAATTTATCACAACCTTATCATTACTTATGCAACTGTCATCTTTTCGGCAGCATGTGTTTGATTTCCTTTGCTGGGTGCTAATCTCATTGTGCCGAGGTTCTGGGATGTACTGGCTGCAGACCTTTAGACAATCACAAACAGAAACAAAGCAGAAATGGGACTGAGTCAGTGGAAAATTGAAGAGAGTTTGGAAGTGTGTTTTCTGCTCCTGAAAATACACTGAAAAATATGATCAAATATGTAGATGGGATAATTTTGTATTCTCATTTTAAGCCATATTAATTCCTGATGCCTCTTAATTATTGCAGCAATAAACTTTTTTAGCAAATGTGAATAGTGAACCTGATCTTCAAGCATTGAATATCATGGTTCCACAGAAGTCAATAAAAAAATAGGTATTTTCCCCAATACTTTGGCCACTGTCCTTTCCCTTCCCTAGTTCTCTTTATTTCTTTCTTTCAGTTTAGGAACCATAATTCTCTCCTGATTAAACTTTAAACTGAGAATGTCGTGGGTTTTTTTTCCCCTTCCTTTTGCATAACATAAGATAGCTCATCTGTAGCTCTCCAGAAACTCTTGAAAAATTGTCTTTACAGATAAGATACCATTTTTTACTAAGTGTATACTTCATACAGCCACATGATTTTGAATTTCCTTTGCTTCAGAAGAAAACAAGTTGAAACTTTTCAAGCATCTGGAGTACACTTTTTTTATATACTTTGAAATGTATCTAGTTTCCAAAATAATATTAAATACAATTTTGATATTTTAATACATAAACCAAAATAAATAAATAAATAAATAAAATAGATTTAACAAATATAAAATTTTTAATGGGGTTTAATATTATATAAAAATAATGTAGAAGAAGAAATTTAAGAGATACAGTCAGTAAAAATGAATGTCAATAGTAATTTACTAATAAAAGACGAGTGTGAAGCTTCAAAAATTATTTAAGAAACTCTACATTGACAAACAGTCGAAATATTTCTTCACCTTAAAGACTTAACTTGAAGTCAGATACCATATAAAGAGTAAAAAAGACACAGTTATCTAAAAGTCTTCCTGGAAACTACTGTTATATTGGTTAATGACACGGCTTGGTACTGCAGATTCATGAGCATTTTGGAGTTACATAGAAGAGGTCCCCTGAGAGGATGACCCTATATACACCACTGTTTTTGCTAGTTCAAAATTACCTTGTAGTCAGGATTTCCTTCTTTGGAACAGAGCTACTTCAGTAAGGTAAACAAGTTCAGATTTGCAATCATAATGCAAAATGCCTTTGCATCTTACAATGGGCGCAATTGTATTCTCAGAAGTGGTAACCAAAAACCTGATCTAGAGGTTCTGCTTCTGATGGATTGGTTTTAACTCATGGTTCATTAGGATAATAGGGGATTTTTTTCCTTCTTATTTTCTTCCCGAACCTAGTTTGGTGTTTTTTTCTTTTATTTGGGTTTTTGTGTGTTTGGTTTGGTTTGGTTGGGTTCTTTTTGGGCAGAGGTGTTTGTTTGGGGTTATTTTTCGGGTTTTTGTTTTGTTTGCTTGTTTGTTGTTGGTTATTTTTTTGTTTTTTTGTTTTTTTGGTTTTTTTTGGGTTTTTTTAGTTAATTGACTGTATTGATCATTTCCCCATGCACAGAAAGAATTAGTAAATGAGTCTTTTGTTTATGTCATTTGAAAGTTGATGTTTTTTCCATGAGATCTGGGCTAGCTCACATCAGAGATCTAGTCACTATTACTCAACTAGATTAAAGATTTGTGATTGTCCAGTTATGATGTTCATCTTACATTTATCAAAGGCCAGACAAGGAGTTCAGCAGTTTACCTGTGCAAATGTGCACTTCTAAAATGCAGTTCCTTTCTTGACAACATCAGAATCAACCTGCTAAAATTGCACATTACAGGTGCAGTGCACTTGCTGAAAGCATTAGGATAAATCATCTTCAAAAGCTAGGGTCTCTCACTGTTCATGGTAAATGCCATTTGTGCTCTGGTGTTGAAGGAACTCTATTAAAAAAAATCATTAATAGGTGTTCATTCTACATCCAGAGGTTTACAGAGCCTCCTGAAGTCCCAAACAATTCATTTTTCTACTTTCCCTACACTGTATGTTCTCATGCTTCAAAATAATACTTTTTGAAGACAGTGAGAAAACTCTACAATTTCAATGCGGCAAGCTTTTTCTCACTTGAGGCAATCAGAGATTGTGTTACAGAATATACTACTTGCTTTTACAATGGTCTGTTTTTACACAAATTGACTATATCAGAAAATCCTGAACTGTTGCATAGGTTTGCTGAGCCACTGTCTATTTTCAGGGTAAGAAGGAAATTAGACTCATACTCATATTTTATGCAGAAAAAAATAGAAGACTCCTGTCTTGGTCATGATCTGTAGGTAGCCTACATCATGAAAGGACTTGGGATATAGTGGTCATCTGATGAGCTGATGTGTCCTTCTCTTTCTCTTACCATGAAGATAGTGAATGACAAACCTCACTGTCATATGACTACACTTTTCTGTTTACCAACCAGCAATCTGATTCTTCTAATAAGGTTAATGTTTTTCATTTGGAGGATACAGTTGATAGATAATGCTTCTGTGATGACATCTTTGATAAGCACCTGTGCCATCACCTTAAACTTTCTGAAGTTACTGTGTTTTCCCTTGGTAATCAGAATAAAACCAATGACAAAGGACTCAAACCCGTATGAGCCAAAGATGGAGAGGTAAGAATTCATCTGGGAAAGCTGTGCACTTAATCTAACTCTTTAAGCCTTAAAAATTGCAGAGAACAAACCATAAGTAAATGCTTCCTTATTTACTGCAGTATTTGGCTTTGTCTTCTCTGCTTTTTTTCAGTTCTGTGGAATGGAAAAAGCTAGATGGGGCTTAGGCTACTTTTCCAGGAGACTAGCAGCAGTCTCTGCCAATTTGTGACTTTGTACAACAGACATAAGAAAACTTCAAAAGGAATTAGTGTCAATGACACTTTTAGAACCAACAAGGCTTCAGAGCAGGATCACTTGCTGGAAGGAGCAATCCCATATCTAGTTCCAAAACTCTTTGCAGCTTTGATTGTGGAAGGGTTTGTAGCCTCCATTACATACTTCCCCTCTGTATGTGTTTCTTAATTGCTAACCTTCTGAACCTTTGGAGGTAGATGTATATGTTTCTCTGGTCTTCTTCTTTTATATTTAATGTTATGCAGTTCTGGAGCATACGATCCATAAAATATCTAAGTCATAAATACTGATTGTATTCTCCACAGAATACTGAGAATTATCCTGTGCACAGAAGGTCTAATATTTCTACATAGTATATGCATACATACCAGGAAGGAAGGAAAGGAAGGAAGGAAAGAAAGGAGGGAAGGAAGGAAGGGAGGGAGAGAGGGAGGAAGGATTGCAAAATACTTACCTACATTAATATTCCTAGAAAATTTATGTGCATTGATAATGAATGTAGAATTTTAACAAAAGGTATATATTCCTTTCCAAACAACTTTATCACATGAATCTTCCTATACCACAGGTTTGGCAAAGGTTTCATGGAATCCTTCAAAAAAATACAGAAATTCTATTACAGTTCCTGGTATGTAGTTTACTAGCCTGCCCAAATTACTTGCCAGTCTTTCTGTAGCCTAACCTTCTTGTGCTTGCATACAGGTATACTCAGTCATGCTCAGTTTCATAGTAAAAGAAAGCAACCAAAGGAAATGAATTAAAATTTTTAGATAAATTTCTTGGTATTTAGATAGCTCCAGGTCAGTGTTCATGCCAAAGAAATATTACAGTTTCTTGCAACCTATTGACTTTTCTGTTTTCTTTCACATAATCAGCATTTATAATGGGCCAGCTGGGAAGAAATAACAAGTGGCAAGCCAAATAACATAAATATGGGCAAATATCACTCCAAAGACTTCCATTGGATGATGTAATTGATTTTATGCATTTCGTACTGTATCAATTACCCAGGAAGTCTGGTATATGTCTATAATATAGCAGTTTGTGTTAGAGGTTTGAATAGTTTTCACAGACATAAATTCTCCAAAGTAGGTCTTGGAAGTGACATTTGTGCAGAGGAATTCAGATTTCTCTTGTTTTAAGACATCATTCCTAAAAGTTTCTGCTTGCCAAAATGATAATAGAACTTAGAGTTGAAAGCCTTTTGGCTGAGTGCCAGGTATTTTGAGATGTCTGCAGTCAACACATCATTGCATGACAAATTATTTCCAGTAACCCCTTTGGAGCAGATCATCAGTTTGTCTGTTAAGCTCCTACTTACTGCTGGTCTCTTGAAGATCTGAAGTATAAGACATCATTCACAAGACATCTGTGAGCAATTACTGGATATTTTTGCATTTGTAGATATTTTCTGTTAAGTTCTTCTGTTTGGTAATGGAAGTATTCTCTAGTTTATGAAGTACAACTAACATGTATTACTCTTAAGTAAACATGTAATTATTGTTTATCACTGTCTGTTATGACTGTGTTAAATGCTGTAAAAAACTTTGAGTAATATACTTTCCTGCTAGAATGCATTATGTAGCACTTGTTCAGTGAGGGCTGGTGCTTAGGTAAAAAAGGCAGCATAAAAAACCTCCTAACAAAACTCCCTCTACAACTGAAAGACTGAAGTATAGCTTTTTGATCTGAAATAAATATTAAAATATTCATTCTCATCATAGAAAATCTTTCATGTCCTGACATCATAAATTTCATATTAAATGTTCCCTTAATCAGCCTGGCTGAAAAAAAAACAGTGTCCAGGACACTTGAGTTGTCTGCATTCTGGTGTTTCCCAATAGGGAATGTTTGAAAACATTTGAGGGAATAAAGACCAAAATATCATGAAGTAGTCTTTTAATCCTGTAACATAATATTTAGTAGTGAGTGCCAACAATTTATTAAAAGATACCAGTGCTTGTGGGTTTTTTTTGGTTTTTTTTTTTTGTTTTTTTTTTTTGTTTTTTTTATGGTCTTGGTTTTTTAGGGAGGGATTTTGGCAATGGGTTTATATCCTAAACTGAAGGGTCCACTTCTTTCCTTACTCATTTGAACAGTCTTCAAAAAACTTCTGATTTGTGGGAAGTGGATGGTAAACATCTAGGAACAGGAAGATGAAAGATATAGGGTTTTTCCAGGTGTAGGCAATTGACAACTATTTACATTTACATTCCAGTGTGTGCGAGAATGTTCTTGCACCAAATCTATCACTGCAATATCTCTGCAGCACTCAAGTTTGCAATTGGATAAGATTACTGTCATTTGTCAAATGATAATTTTTTACATTTTTCCCTTCTGTGACAGAGAGTAGTAAGAATTGCAGGAATTTTTTTATTTTTTTTTTTTTTTTTTTTTTTTTTTTGATGTTTAA
>JAWWLT010000092.1:42927864-42938108 GCA_035040995.1 Premnoplex brunnescens
CTGACAGTCTACTTACTATTTTCCCCCTCCCCTCCTTACAGAATCTGCAGTGTCCCAGAAAAAAACCCAAAAAACCCCCAAACAAACTAAAACAACAACAGCAAAAACAAAACAAAACAAAAAAAAATCCAACACTGAAAGAACCCAACTCCTGAACTCCCATTTTTCTTGAACATCTTAGTTAACCTTGAATTCAGCTTGGGCTTGCATCATGTCCGCTGTACTAACAAGAATAAGTGAGTATATTCAGAACAATTTATACATATCATTACTATGTCAAGGCTACTAGCTTGCTACATTTTCTTCCTCCACCCAGCACTAGAATGAACATGGGGTTGGAGTTGATGGGTAGGAGTGATGCAGAATGACTTCGTCAAAGCAATGCTAGAACTCTACATGTCTACATCCTTCATTGCAATGAACTTGTTTGCAGGTATGAAAGAAGTGTTTGGTTTAAAACCCATTTTCTTTACAAAGCATGTGTTTGTAAAGAGCTGCTTCTCTTTACTTTGCATCATAGTGATAAGTCTTGCCCCTAGTAACATCACTCACTATACAGTCACCATCTTATATCCATGTCATCCATTAGGGGAAATTCTGCTGGATAAAAGAAATAAAGCTCTTCAAGGAATAGATTTACTGTACACCAGGGCAATGAATTAAGAAGTCTCCAAACTCTCTAGTGTATTCTATATTTCTTGGCCATTTAACACATGTCTTAGGAAAAAATAAAAAAAGAAAGATCACTTTCCTCACCCCAACATGTAAAGGCAAATTGAATCTAAAATAAAAATAGGATGCATAAATTCTTTAAAAGAAATGCTAATGCAACATCCCTCTTCTGATTTTTTATCTCTTCTTTCCACTGTCTCCTAGTAAGAGAATGCATTCACTGAAAGTACTTTATGATGTTGTGCTTTCTGTGAATTTTTGTGCATGTCAAAAGAAGTATTATGCTAAAATTCCAGAGATGTAGATTCAGTTCCAGGCACTTTGATGGACTTCTTATTTGACCTTGTACAAGGTGACATGGTGATAGACTTGATACAGTAATCATCATTTCATTATTAAAATTAGGTTTTCATAAGGTTTGGCTTATACTTTTGAGATATAGTATAAGAAAAAGTAGTTTTCTACTTCCTTCAGTGCTGAACTATTCTGAAACCAGGACATACATTTTACAGAGCAAGCCATCAAAGACTAATATCTTTGAGTGTTGCCAGCACCAAACCTACTCTCTTAGAAAACTGGCCTTGGCCTTTAGTGGCAAAAAGCCACCTATTACTTTGTGCCTTAACTTCTCACTCACAAAATGAGTTTCCATTTCACTTTCCATTCTCCTTTGTCTTTCTTTTGGAGCCTGTGAGAATCTGTTTTCAGCTAAATGCATGGGTTGTGCCCACTGCAATTCTTTCAGTTGTTAATATTAGGGACATCTTTAGCATTAATAATCAAAAAATTAGAAATCTGTGAGTCCAAAAGAAATTGAATAAAATATATATACAAGCAGCTGTCAAACACACTAATATAGTGCTCTAGTTAATCATATTATGTATGTGAATACTTTAACCTGACACAAAATGCAGAGTAATAGGAAAAGCTTCCACTAAAAAGAAATAGGAAATATTCCTTTTAGAAATATTTAGGAAATATTGTTTATAGAAATAGGAAATACATCTTGCATTGCCAGAGATACTTTTTAAAATTTATTGGTTTTTAAGGAGGTCTGGTTGAATTCATATTTACATTTTTCATTAAAGACAAATTTACATTGAACATTATAACAACAGATAACTCTACTGTAATGTCTAATGCAAGATTGTCCAAAATGTGTTTATAATTCATTTTGCAAAATACTCATGAAACACGGATTTTAAAATAGAAAGCATCAGTATCCTTATTTCAAATCTTCCTTTAGGATCTACATTTGAAATATTCGAGTTTTTGAAGACAAAGAACTATTTTGCAAGGGGACATCACACAGTAGCAAAGTGAGTAAATTGCATGCTCTGAGCTGACTCTGATGTCATGCTTTAAAGCCCTTGAACTCAAGATTTTTGCGGAATTGTTTGACTCAGTATGGTAAATCCCTTGAGTTTTGTAGTTCTGTGATGCACCCTGTGCTTTATCTTGTATGTTACCTTCTTCAAATAATGTTTTTTTGGGTTTTGGTTTATTGGTTTTTTGGGTGGGTTTTTTTGTTTGTTTTTTTTTTTTTTCAGGCCAATACCTTCTGAAAGTAAAGATTGCCTTCATTGCATACATATTCCTTATATTACTGACACGTTAATTCACTTGAATGTGAAGGGGTTTTAAGGACTTTAAATACATTAACATTGAGGTCTAGCACCAGAAATAAGAAATTAGAACATCCAATGGGTGTATAATTAATCATATTCACTTTTTTTTTTTTAAATTTTAGAATGCTTTGTTAGTCTGTTGTGCTCTTCTTTCAAGTTCCTTCAAGCAGATAGTGGTATAACTGGAAATACATTTGTGACTCTGCTGTATGTGGATATATTTGTTGGTTCAATATATAATGGTGAATTGCAGTACTGAACCTCATAACTAAATTAACTTTGGTTTGTATAAAATTATATACTTAGAAATAGTTGTGTTGCTGTGCTGATTTTGGACAAACTACTGGAGAATTAGAACCTAAATAAATCACTCCCCTTTTGTGTTTTCTGGTTGTTTGATTTTTTTCCTTCTACACCCCTTCTAATAATGAGGCAACAATATGGAGAAATAAAAGCAAAAATAACAATTTGCTGAAGGAAATAGCAGTAACTACAAACATAGAGAGGAAAAAAAAAAAAATTATCTACCAAAGGCAAAGAAAATATTGCCTCACCCCTAGGACAGAAACAAAACAAACCCAAAACCGGGACTGTTACCATACTGGTACTCATGACTTGGGAAAAGAAAGAAAACAATGTAGCAAAGGAGTTTCCATGGTTTAACACCAATGGAGAACAGGGCCAAAGTAAAACCTGGAAAACTACTTCATCCAAAATTAGTTATGCTGTCAAAACACCTGCTCTGGCAGTGGCAGCAATGGCAATGGTCCTGGTGGCAGCAGTGGTGGCGGTCCTGGTGGGCCTCTGAGACTTGAGTGGCAAAAGAACGACTCCAGGGCTGCAGTGGCTCAGGTGATGACAAGCAGTGGGAGTATGGTCAAACATCTCTGAAGTGTCTTGCAGCAGCACCTAGAAATTGCAGAGCAGCTACTCCAGGGCTGGAAAGTGACTTTGGCAAGGCACCTCCTCCTCTCTCCCTAGATGGACAAATGACAGTGGCTTCCACCCTGTGGCTTTAAAAGGAGGCCCATCCATTCTCTTCCTACTACATTCACTCAGGCAAGGAATAAACTGTTACTCCTCCAATACTTAAAGAGACAGTCCATCAAAAATTATGAAATGGGATAGAATACATAGTTGGTCAGACCCACCTAATCCTAACCCCCACGTCCTTTCCTTATAACTTAGTCAGTTGCATTTAACATTATAAGTCTTTGGCAAAAAGTATTTTCACAAAGCATGAAAAAAAATTCAAAAGTGATGATATATAGAGATGAGAATAGTTAGCAAGATAGAGAATTGCTTTAAAAAAATGCTTAAAGAATACCATAAAGATGGTGACACAATCAGCTAAAAATGCATTGAAGAAGGGAGTGGATGTTGCAGCTCTTAATTTGTAGTGTTACTCCCATAGATCAGATGGATAGGTTCTGTATTGCTACATCCATGGTTTTATCATTGACGCTTGAATAACTCATTTTTGAAGTGGACAAATTCAATGTGTTTTTTTTTTTAAAAAACGTTATTTAATAAAGCTTGGACGGGGGCACTCTTCACTGGTTAAAAAAATTGACTGGTCCAGTGAGCATTAGTGGATGGAACTAAATCCAATTGGTAGCCAGTCACTAGTGGTGTTTTACAGTACAGTATTGAGGTCTGTCCTGTTCCACATCTCTAGAAATGATCTGGTTGAGGGGATTGAGTGTCTCCTCAGTAAGCTCAAAATTTGGGTGTGAGCACAGACCTGCTAAAGTGTAGGAAGGCCCTATAGATAAATCTTGAGAGATTGGATCGAGAGGCTCTGGAGAACTGCATGAGGTTCAACAGGGTCATGCACTTGGGTCACAAAACCCCCATGCAGCACAACAAGCCTGGGGCAGAGTGACTTGAGATTTTCTCAGCAGAAAGGGCCTTGTGGGTATTTATTGACAGCCATCTGGATATGACCCAGCAATGTGTCCAGATGGTGAAGAATGCTAGTGGCATCCCAGCCTGTATCAGCAATGTGTGGCCAACAGGACTATGGAAGTGGTAGTCTATCTGCAGTGGACACTGGTGAGGCCACAAATTAAGTATTGTGTTCATTTTTAGGCCACTCATTACTAGAAAGATACTGAGGTACTGGAGCAAATCCAGAGAAGGACACTGAAGATTATGAAGGGTCAAGAAAATATGCCTTGTAAGGAAGGGACAAAAAGACATGGTCGTTTAACTCTGGAGTAAAGGAGATTCAGGGAGGACCTCATTGCTCTTTACAATTACCTGAAAGAAGATTGTAGTGAGGTAGGGGTGTGACTCTCTTGCTATGTCTTAAATGAAAGAACAAGGGGAAATCATCTGAAGTTGTGCCAGGGGATATTCAAGTTAGATATTTAGAACACAAAATTTTCACTGAAAAGTGTTTAGGTACTAGAATAAGTTACCCAGGGAGATGATGGAGTCACCATCTCTGGTTGTGTTCAAGACATGTCTGGATGTGGCACTTAAAATCTGGTTTAGGGGTGCTTATGTTAGGTTGATGTTTGTACTAGATGAACTTGCAGGTATCTTCCAATCTTGAAAATTCTGTGAAGGTTCTGCAACTGGTTGAGTGTGTGAGTGTGGTCCTTTCTGCTGAACAAAAAGTTTGAGACAGAGAGTGACAATGAACTTGCATGATTTTTTTATTTTTTTTTCCTAAATTTGGTGTTACAGGAAAACAGTACCTTTTACTGTCAAAGAAAAGTCTTGACGTTTGAGAACTTGTTTAGTGTTCTGAAACATACAAACACAAAGGAAGATACCTATGAAAGTGGGCAAAGAAACAGGAGATTTAATTCCTTCCTCTGAGGAGTTTTTAACTTCATCACAGTAAAGATCCCCAGTCATCACAGTATGTGAGTCTCTGAGGTGGGCTGTTCTCAATTACGCCCATTCACATTCTGTTTCACTTTGAATGAATAACTAAATTGTTAATGAGGGAATAAAATCTGACTATCCCTGTTCCTAGATGAGAGTCTGAACTTCTAGGATGGAGAATACTTCTTCCCTTTTCATGCACACAAATATTTTTTTTTTATGTAAAGTGTAACATGACATAAGGAGAAAATTAAAACATCCAATCTTATTGTAGGGTTTTGAGATACTTTCCAGGGAGGTAGGGAAAATCAGACACAGTAACTGAGCCCTTCTTTAGCACAGCCAAGCTGGTGAGATATGTATTGAATTGTGTTAGAATGACTGATTCTATTGACCAAAGGCTCCAGTGGGGGTTGAACACAATGACATCTTCTCAGGGTTTTTGCCTTTTCACTGTTTGTTATAAAGCCTTTAGTAAAAAATAAAGGTCCACATAATAAAAAACCATTTAAAATAGTTTCCTGAATAAGAAATTAGTCCTTGTATACCATGAGTTTGTCATTATAGTCCTTCATGAGTTCTCTTGGTCCTTTCTGGATCTGCTCAATGCCACCTTTAATTTTTTCTCAGGGCTCTTGATGTTCATGAATCAAATTCATTTAAGTTTTTTCTTTCTAGCTGCCTTTTTAGATCACAGAATCACAGATTCGGCTGGGTTGGAAAAGACCTCTGAGATCATCAAGTCCAAACCTTGACCTAACACCACCTTGTCAACTAGACCATGGCACTAAGTGCCACATCCAATCACTTCTTGAAAACCTCCAGGGATGGTGAATCCACCACCAACCTGGGCAGCTCATTCCAATGTCTGATCACTCGCTGTAAAGAATTTCTTTCTAATGTCTAACCTAAACTTCCCCTGGCACAGCTTAAGGCTGTGCCCTCTTGTCCTACTGGTGGTTGCCTGTGAGAAGAGACCAACCATCACCTTGCTACAACCTCATTTCAGGTCGTTATAGAAAGCAATAAGGTCTCCCCTGAACCTCCTCTTCCCCAGGCTAAACAACCCCAATTCCTTCAGCCTCTCCTCATAGGACTTGTCTTCCAGTCCCTTCACCAGCCTCATTACCCTTCTCTGGATATGTTCCAGCACCTCAACATCCTATACATATCAGTGTTCTAGTTTTAGTAGACAAAGAGTTGCATTTTCACTCAGATGTAATTTATTCTTTCATTTGTTGTCTGATATATATTTAACATTTCCAGTATGAGTATAAAATAAATGAACCAACCAAAGCCCCCTTTCTGCAGACATATTTTATGTTCTCTAATGATCTTTTATGTTTACCACTTTCATAGGTGATATAAACATTTTTCAAAATATATTTTGTTCCACAGATGAAAAGTGCATCAGGAAAGGTAAAGAGTTTCTTCATATAAGTTCATTAGAATGAAAACTGAGTTGGAAAAGTAAAATATCTAGGCTGTGAAATAAACTGTATATATTACTTCATTAAAAAAAATGTTATGTAAAAAAAAAAAATCACTGGAAATAAGCTATTTCTTATACAATCTACACCAAGTATTGGGTTTCTATGGCCAGGTTTTGATAGTGGAGAGTGCTATAGTGCTTCTGTGAGAAGCTGCCAGAAGCTTCCCTCGTGTCTGATAGAGCCAATGCCAGCTGGCTCCAGGATGGACTCACCACTTACCAAAGCTGAGCCACCCAGGAATGATAGTAACACCTCTGTGATAATATATTTCAGAAGGGGAAAAAAAAAATAAAATAAATATTGTTCAGATGAAAATTGCAGCCAGAGAAGAGCAGAGTCAGAACATGTGAACAACTGTGCAGACACCAACCTCAGTGGAGAAGGAGGGCGAGGAAATACTCCATGCACCAGAGCTGAGGTTCTCCTGCATGACAAGGTGGCTGTGCCCCATGGAGGTCCATGGGGTGCAGAAATTCCCCTGCAGTCTGTGGAGGAGCCCACACTGGAGCAGTTGGATGCCTGAAGGAGGTTGTGACCCTGTGGGGGGTCCAACCATGCTGGAGCAGGGTCCTGGCAGGGACCTGCTGACCTGTGGGGAGAGGAGCCCATGCTGGAGTAGGTTTTCCTGGTAGTCCTGTGGGGGATCCAATCCACACTGGAGCAGCCTGTGCCTGAAGGACTGCATCCCATGGAAAAGTGACCCACATTGCAGCAGTTTGTGAAGAACTGTTGCCCATGGGATAGACTCATATTGGAGAATTTCATTAAGGACTGCTTCCTATGTGAGGGACCCCACACTGGAGAAGGGGTCCCTGAGCAGCGGCAGAAACAACAACTTACCATAACCCCATTCCCACTTCCTGCATTGCTGGAGGGTAGGAGGTAGAACTTGAGAAGAAGGAGGGGTGGGGGAAGACATTTTTATTGTATATTTCATTTTTCATTATCCTGCTTTGATTTTGTCTGTAATAAATTAATATTCCCACTTCAAATCTGTTTTGGCCACAACAAGAATCATTAAGTGATCTCTCCCAGTCCTTGTGTCTATTTATGAACCCTTTGTTGTATTTTCCCTGCTCTGTCCAGTTGTAGAGAGGAGTGGGACAGTGGCTGTGGTGGGTACTTTGTGTCCAGCAGGAGTCAATCCACTGCACTAGTGTATTAAGTCTATGGCTGGAAGCATTTTATAAAATACTTTCCACTCGCTGTTACAAACCATATGTCAGAATACAAGAAGAGCTTTATGTTCTTCTCTTAGAGAAACTGTTCAGGCAGGGTGAAAGGGGTTCCTATACTCATTGAACCTCAGTTGAAAAGGAAACTTCTAGTTAATAATAGTACTTAGGCTATTTCCTTTTCTCACTGAGGATGTATAACACTTAAAATACACATAGCAAAGGAATAATCTGGTTACATAAATAAATAGATCCTAGTTCAGAGTTGAGTCATTAAGAGATCTTTATTGAAACTGACATATTTACTATTTGTAAAGAAATCAACACTTTTTGACTTCTTTGATATGAATAAAAGGTAGAAGCCATAGTGGTTTAAGTAATTCAAAATAAAATCTAAAAAAACCCACAAACAAATAAACAAACAAAAATATACAAAAGGAGCAAGCTTGAGAAATTATGTTGCATAACAAAACATGTCTCTTTAGAAAAGAAGCATTTTACTAAAATATGTTGTGTACTGAATTTTGTTACCATTCTACCACTAAGTAAACATAATTTTGAATTTTGTCTGGATGTTCATAAAATGTTGTCAGGAAATAAGAAATTAGCTCTTGCCATGCTATGGTGTAGTATTTGTCTTGTTTGTAAATGAAATGTGCCTGCACAATAAATAACACAACACACTTGGATGAAGTCTTTTATTTGTTTGTTGTTGTTGTTGTTGTTGTTGTTGTTTTTGGTTTGAGTTTTTTAATTGGGATATTCAGCTATATTTTTCATATGAGAGAAATCTCTAATTTATAATAATTATTCCATTAGTTCTATGAAATTTAATCTTGCAGAGTATTGCATATAGAAGAGATTAAAGGGAGAGCAAGCAACTGTTCCAAAGACCAAAATAAATACAGATACCTTGTTCATTTAGTATATCTTTTACACTTGATAAAAAGACAGAAAAACATACCAAAAACTTTTTTTGTGGTATGGTGGGGATTTTGTTTGTTTTTCTTTTTTCTTTTTCTTTTTTTTTTATTTTATTTTTTTATCTGTGTCAAGCAGATTGTTAACCAAGAGTCATTTTCCAGGTGATTTCTGTAGTCTCTAAAGGAGACTACTACTTCCCTTCCCCCCTCAGCTTTATATTTTCAAAACCCCAGAGTAATCCATTCCGTCCAATGAAATATTCCTTTCAAATGACTGATGAATGGAGGTATCAATCACCTTCTAAGCAACTGACAGCTGGATATTTTAAAAGAAGCAATGCATAAAACAGCATTATAAAAGAGCTGACCAGTTCAGTAGTTTATGCCACTAGTGATAATTAGGTGTTACAGCTCAGTGGTGTGCTGAATTGTTCGACTCCAAAAGGTATTTCATCAATACAGTAATTCGAGATGCATATCTCCCAAGTGTCCAAATCATTGTCTGCACTTGCCCCTCCAGAAAGGAGCAATGGCAAAAATAAACAAAGGAAGAGCCAATAGAATAATTAGGAGTCATTTACATCTCAGGTGGATTGCCACAGAAACAAATTTTTCTAAGTTCTTGCTGTTTCCAGTGCTCTTTTCAAAAAAGAGGGAAGAGTGGTCTTGTCTATTCTTTCAGTAGAAACACAGCATGATTTTTCTTGAAATGAGATATATACTAAACTATAACCTGACTGTATATTTATGTCTGTTGCATGAAATTTTTTATGTAGCATATGAAGAAGGAATAATTTTTAGTGTGAACTATCTACCTATGTCAGTTAAAAACTAAGAATGGAAGTATATCAAGATTATAAAAGCTAACCATACAGTCTCTATATGACCAAGGGCAAACACTCAGATGATTTTCCATCAAGTATGCAAATTAATCCATTATCTTATTCCATATTTTTGACAGTAAGGACTTATGAGCATAACAGCAATAATGAAAATACTGATTTTTTATAAAAGTGATTTCTGTCTTTCTATATTTCTACTATGAAATATTTTATGCAGATTTAGAACAATCATTGAAAAACCTCACACTACCTTAATCCATGTGATTTGAGAAGATGTTAAAACACTAAAACCAATTATGTTCCTTATAAGATTTGAAGATTCCACCAAAATTCAGTTACTTATAGAGCAAGACAAAGTAGCTTCATAGTATAAAACAATAATGTGAGTTGTTTGACACCTTGGTAACAGATCTTGTTTTGGACTGAGGAAAAGATTTTGTAAGAAGTTGGTCAATTTTCTGAGTTATTTCATGATTTATTGTTTATTGTGCAACATAGAAATTGTGAGTTACAATTTCTTACTGAGGGTGATTGAATAGTTTGTGCAAAATAACTTAGCTTTCTGTAGATGTTTTTAATACCTTTCAGAAATCACTCTATTTCACAGCCATGAATTTTTTCTCTCATTATTCAGGGAGGCTGTGCAATACTCATGATTCAAAAACCATAGAAT
>JAWWLT010000092.1:42944392-42955244 GCA_035040995.1 Premnoplex brunnescens
TTAAAAAAAAAAAAAAAAAAAAAAAAAAAAAAAAAAAGAGGAAAAATAAAGAATAACAAATGTGTCCTAAACTATTTTTGTATAACAGTCTTTTTTAAGTCTGAATCCTTTAAAGCAGATTTCAATGAAAGTAAATAGATGAAGGATAAGGGGTTGTGGAGACAAGTTTAAGCTCAGAAATTACCCAGAAAATACTTTGTTTATGAAAACCCATAAATCTAAATGGCTTTGCTAATTACTTCATTTCTGAGAGAAATCTTATTCTGTATTCCAGTACTTTGGAATTCCACAGCTCTGTTGTAGTTTAACTGCCTAGGTTTCTTAGTACTTCTGTAATATTCAGAATTAAAATGTTTATGTATGAAGAGATGACAATGTTTCTGTTATTCAATGGTAGTAGAAACGTGGGCATTGCAGATTACTATGTGGGGTAAAAGCAGAAAAATCAAAGACAAGATGCTAGATATTCATACATTGTGGCTGTATAAGGAATGTCCCAGATATGTTTGGTTTACTATGCATGTGTAAATTACCTTAACATCTCTGTCACAGCTGTTTATTTTCATGATACCCAGAACCCAGAGTGAGAAAGTAATGAATTACCACTAAAGAAACTAACAGCTGTTGAAAGTTAGTGTTTTCCAACTGCAATTTTGTAAGGTTCTGACTCTTGAAACAGGAGTGTAAGCTAGAAACAAATTTATGATCTTACCTGAAGAAGTCGTAAGATGTTTATATCTTGCCCTACAATTATAATTGCCTATATTTTGTTTTCCATCTCTTTGCTAGTCCTCTAACAAATTTAATTTCATCATAATCTTTCTTCTGCATTTTCAGAATTTTAAAGTTGAAAAGCCCATATAGTAAGGGTCTCATAAATGTATGTGACCTCAAAAGGTATTTTTAGAGCACCTGTCTTCATTTAGGTAGTGATAGGACCATGGCACCTCAGGCTTTAACAGTAAGAAAAGGAAGAATGCTTTCACACATAGAGTGACCTTAGTTGCTTCATGGTACTGAATGCTTCTATATAAAGGAGCCATGCAAACTATTCACATTTTTCATAATAACACTGTGAAACATTCTATCAGTGTAAAGGATCATAAGGAAGTTATCACTAATATGTAAAGATCTATTTTATTCTAATATGTCTGCTATTCTAATTGCATGGAATGATTGCCAGGGGCTCTGCAAGTGTAGTAAATGTAGATTGTGTTTTATCAGTTGGCCTTATGTTTTAAATTGAATAATTGCCATTATTCCCTATGTGTATGCTTTCAAGGTCTCTCTGTTTCAGGTTCCAGTGAATTACACAGGTAACCAAGGTAGTCACACACACTAGCCTAAATACTGAAAGCAGTGAGGAAGTAACACACACTGTACAGTAGAATTCATCTGCCTGTTGTCACAGCTAGGTCTCTTGTGGAAACTATGCTGGCTAACCTGACTTACTGTCACACTGTAGTCCACTAGACTAATGGATACCTAACTGCCTTACAAAGATCAGCTGTTTTATTAAGGTACTCTAATTTCTACTTCAAGTAACAGAGTTAAAAACTCCTAAACTATCAGTGACTATTAAATATGAGCCCTTTTTAAGATCTGTATCTTTCTGGATGCATCTGTTCTCAATTAATCTTTGGATATAACAGCAGCTGTATTTGCAATGTATTTGTCATGCCATGATGTCACTTCCTTAATATTTTTGCCCAGCACACTATGATTTGGTTAGATGGCCATGAGGGAAAAGAACTAACTGGCTCTGATTCAAACCTCTTTTGATTACCTTTCAAACATAGTAACCATTCAAGACAGAGGGGAGGAAGAGTTGCCTCTAAGAAGCCTCTAAGACTCAATTTGTGAGTTTTAGCAGGCAGGCATTCTTTTATTGCAACACACTGGATGATTTCAGCATGCTGGGTGCCATGGGAATCAATTCACTAAAGTGCACACTGAGGTATCCTTGTTACAGCTTATATGTTTGCAGTACATGATTATTAATTTTCATTCCCTACATTTCTGTTACATATTTATGACATTTCCAAACACTTATTAACATATATTCATAGCCTTGTAAGGTCTCTGAGGGGCTTCACCAAGGGTCTCTGGTGGTCGTCTGCATCTGGAAGCCACCAAGTTTTTAGTCACTACTGTATGAATTTCTTTAAGACAGTATTCCTGGTTATACACAATCCTGGCATTGTCTGCTCACCTGTTTCATCTCCCTTCTTCATTGTTTCCTCACCTTGCTTGGCTGGTTTCTTTAAATAGAGGCTTTGGTTACACAGTAGTTTTCTATGTCACATTCCTGTTGCAAAACTATTAGTTCCTGCTTCATCTCTAAACACCAATACCAGGAGAAGAATAGCTGTTGTAACACAATAACCTGCTTTTCTATGTTTATTTTATTCACTGACTTCCATTTGTAAGGTAAACTCAGATTTTTCTGTCAGAGATACATACTAGCCTTTTGTCTAAAAACAAAACTGAATTCTTCTGGTCTCCTGCTTCATCACCCACAATAAAGATTCTGGAATGAAAACTAAACAGGCAGATTGTGATAGTGGATGGAAAAGAATAACACAATGTATTGTCTTTGTACTGCTTACTGTACTAAATTTTTTGCTAATAAATCAATGTTTGCATTTCCTGCAGTACTGTGGTGAATTGACCTTGGCTGAATGGCATGTGTTTATCAAGCCATTCAGCTGGACAGGCATGGAGCAAATAAGAAGGAAAAAGCTCATGAATCAAGATAATGTCAATTTAATAAAGAACAAAAAAATAAAGGCTCTGTACAGAAGCAAAGGAAAACAAAACATTTATTGTCTACTTCCCAGCAGTAGGTGTTGTCCTGCCACTTTGCAGGAAGTAGGACCTCAGTACACGTATTGGTTGCTCTGGAAGGTAAGTGTCATAGTAACAGATGCAGTTCCCACCTCCCTTACCTACAAACCCCACTCCACTCACTTAGCTTTTATTGACGAGCACACATCAGATGGTATGGAATACTGATACGCTCAGTTTGGGTCAGTTCTCCTAGCTGTGTCCCCTCCCAACACCTTGCCCAACCACTGCCTACTGATGGAGAGGAAGAATGTTGAAAGGCAGTGCTGATGCTCTGCCAGCACTGCTCAGTAGTATCCAAAACACTAGCGTGTTATCCACATCTGTCTAGCTACCTATGCAAAGAACAGGATTTTGAGGGCTGATATGAGGAAACTCCATCTCAGCCAAATACACTTTTTCATGCTACTCTCTTTTGACTCTGTCTGGGAGATAGTTGAATAAACATATCTTGTGCCTTAAAGTTTTTCTCAGGAAATATTAATTCCACATGTGAATATTCTAATCTCACTTCACTCTATTCTTCAGTATCATGATCAACTGCCACTGCAAAAAATGAGATTTGAAATTGGTAATAAGCTTCTCCTCTGGCTGGAAATTTTCCCTAGTTACTTTAATTCTTAGACTTTCACAGAAAATATTTTTGAGCATGTATAAAAGCTGAAAACAAAGCAGCATCTTTTACTGCTGAGTAAGAAAAAAACAAAAGATGGAAACCCAGCTGTTTTTGGATCTTGTTGTTTTGGGTTTTTTTAATAAATTTTGTGAGATTCTTAAGTATATTTATGAGTCCTGAGAGACGAAAACAAGATCCAGTTTAGAATTTTTAACAGTAAAATAAACCTTAAGGAAGGAAAAAAATCCATAAAATAGAAGAAAGGAAACCTATTACTAAAGATGTCAGTAACTTATATAAATAATAAAACAGTTATAAACAAGAGGGAAAACTAAAAATGAAGGACTTGAGTAACTATGATAAATGAGAGTAGGTCAGAAGAGATAAAGGACTCATTAATTCCTTCTACATGGACATGAAGGTCTATAAAACCCAATCATTTAATTCATTTAGCCATACAAATTAGGTCAGATGCCCTTGGAATTCATATTCATTAGTGCAGTCCAAAGGTAATAAATGTGTATCAAGCAAGTATGGAAAACTATAGATGCCATGATGTAAGTTCTTTTACCAAGCCACCACTGTCATCCTGATATTTACAAGAAAACTTTCCAAGGATTTTCAAGATTTTCTTGTCTATTAGTAGAGAAATTATCTTCAAAATTAGATGAAAGAATAAGAAGTAAGACTTCTATTTACTTTGGTTTTAAAACAGTTAAAATTTCTTACCATTAGTCATATCCAAGGGTACATCAGGTACATCCTCTGATAGCATGAGGAAAGTGTGGGGGAAAGTGTAGAAGAGGCCTTCTTCTCCTGACATACATTATGTACAACGGTCTGTGAGGTTTCCAACAAAGTTTTCTCAGTGGTATTATGAACAGAAAAGAAATACTATGAAAAAAGAAGATAATATTACAGAGCCTGATTGTGGGGCAGGCAGGATGTTATGCTGAGCAGTAACTGTAAAATGAAAGTAAACACAGCATGTGAAAGAAAGGGATGGATGAAGGGGAAAAAAGCAGGGAAAGATAGTTGAATAAAAAATCAAGTTGGACTTAATTGGTCCAAGTAGAATATATATCATCACGTCATGGCATCTTACCCATCACTACTTTCTTTCTAGTTATACTGGTTTTGGCTGAAACACAGCTAATTTTTTTCATCATAGCTCACATGGTGCTGTGTTTTGGATTTTTGATGAAAATAGTGTTGATAACATAGTCATGTTTTACTTACAGCTGAGCAGTTTATACACAACATCAAGGGTGTTTCTGATTCTCATCCTTCCCTGTAAGTGAAGAGGCTGGCAGTGCACAGGAAGCTGGGAGGGAACAGACCCAAGACAGGTGACCAACGACCCAAGGGATATTTCATACCATATGGCATCAGGTTTGGTATATAAATCTGGGGATGAAAAAGAAAGAAGGGCATGCTTGTAGATGGCATTTGTCTTTCCAAGTCACCTTTATCCATAATAGAGCTCTTCCTGGTGATGGCTAGATACCTGATTGCCCATGAGAAATGGTGAAGGTACTCCTTGTTTTTCTTTGCAGATTTTACTTATCTATTAATCTATTTACCTCAACCTATGAATTCTCTCACTTTTACTCTTACAGTTCTTTATCCCAACCTGCTAGAAGGTAGCAAATGTGGTGCTTAGCTACCAAGAGGGCTTAAACCACAGCAGTGCTTGTTAGAAACCCAATATCAGACTCAAGGGCTACAGATAACAACAGATATGATTGGAGTGTGACAGACTAAATTTGTAGCTGTTCCTCCACTAACTGAAAGGTTCCTGTGCTTGTCATGGGGCTTGCTTGTTTCATTGTATATGGAAACCCAACAATTTTTAGTGTCTGCTTTTTGCTTTTACTGTTTGCGTATTCTTTGCCATCCACTCTACTGTGCCTGGGACCATTTTAATAAGTTGTTGCCTGGATTGGCAGATGACTAGGGCTTTGCTGCTTTTTCTGTACTGCTGTGCAGGTCAGGCTGGAACTCCAGTGTGAACAGAAGTCAAAGGATAAGATCCATATGGGAAGAGGTACACTTTAAAGCATCTGTGGTCCTGGTTATGCATACATCATAAGTACACCCCTGCAAGGATGGTGGCCCAAGGATAAGTCCATGTTGGAACCACTACACCTCAAAGTATCTGTTCTAGAACACCGTGAAGCTCCTGTGGCCTTGGAAAAGTCTGTGCCACAGTATGTCCCTGAAAAGGCTGACACATCGAAGTTCTACCAGATAGTGTGACACACATCAGAAATATTTCACTATATTATGCCATGACTGATAAGCAGTAGGAAACATTCTTCCAGTGGACATTTGTGTCTAGGTTCCTTGGTTTGTACTAGCTTTTTAACTGCTAAAAGTCAAGTACAGCTACAGAGTGCTTCAGGAAACATATTACATTTTTTGTTAAAAATTCAAATACACCAGACCATTCGTGTTGCCATGGAAGATCAGGCAATTATTTTAACAGCCAAATATGCCTACAGATGTATCTGATACAACATTTCACTTGGTTATGTGACCTTTTTCCACATGACATTTCCTGAAGGTGAATTTGAAGCATGCATAATGGTTTCATCTTTATACTTTATTTAAAAGCAATGCTGATAACTTTAAATTATATTGAATTCATTTGATAGCTTAATGCAATATGTAATTGCTACATACAGCAGCAAATTTACCATCACTAAAAGTTTGTACCTTACCTAAGAATTCAATTTTTCATGGTGTTTTCATTAATTGATCTTAAGACTTTTGCCCTCTACATGCCTTTATTTCTGTAGTTTCTTTCTTTTCTTTTTGGAATATGTATCACATTACGCAAGAATGTTTCAGGTATAGAAACCCATCCATGATGCTTTTCTGGTGGGAAACTACATTTTACTCTATAATTGGCTATTCTATTTCACCTCAGCATCTTATTTAACTTTTTACAAGTTAGAACAATTCATATGATTGATTCAGCTGACATGATAGAACATTTTTATTGAAAAGTTTTTTTTCAATTTATGAAAAAAAGTCCATTATTATTTTGAGTTTAAAATACTTTACATTCCCTTCAATCAGGAAACCAAATGCTTAGGTGATGAAATTCAGCACAACTCCACTGACTTCAGTGAAGCTCTGCCAATTTTATATCAATTGTGAAACTGCTTTCTCCATTTGTATTGAGTGTATTTAATGGGGATTATTGTTGGTTTCCATTGTGAATGCTGCAATAGTGCTTATTGTCCTTTTAAGCTGAATGTTATTGAGCAGTTCTGTTGCATCTTCTCTCTTTTTGTCATTTGTTCTCCTCAAGAAGATCTGATGTGAGGAAAATAATTTGTAACCAGTGACTATATGAAAACATTTCTTTTAAGAAACAAGCTCTCAGCCATCTGAGAGGAACAGACTTCAAAAGGATCACAGTTTCAGCACATATAGGCCAGCCTTTTTAAAAGGGTCTGAGGGCTGCATTTCAGAAATGGACTATTTAATTGTAATATGGACCTAAAGTTGCATTCAGAGAGTTACGACTTTTAGTAGAAATTAAAGATTTCAGAAACCATGGCAGGAGTCAAGAGTTATGAAACAATCTCTTACATCTCACTTAAGCCACAGACAAATGAAGAGGACAGCATAACTTTTCATACAGAAGTAAGTGCAATCTTTTAAGTGTTAATAAAAATGACTGCAAAATTGATTATAATATTTTAGAAAAGAATATACACAAAAATAAGTATAATAGGTTCTGGATTCCAAACTGTTAGGAATAATTTCATGGAAGTATCATACAATATCACACAATCCTGAAGTCCAAAGCAAAAGACACTTAATGCTGACTGCACATGCAGAACACGCTACTGTGCACAGTAGAGATGTTTTTCTAGTGAACTATTTTTTAAATAAAAGTCTCTGGTATTCAGATGAAAAACAGGAAGGAAATTGTTGAAACCAATAAATGTGCCAGCCCATAGCAGAGTGTTCTGTGATAGACTATATATTATGACTTAATATTTTGGACTGATCCCAACAAAACAAGATGAATAAAGAACTAATAAGGTCCCAATTAGACATAATTATTTTATACGATTCAAAATGAATAGTGATTTATGAGTTTCCTTCTGCTACTTAATAACATGAGGTGAGTGGGTTTTTAGACGTTTTGCCTTTGGCATGATCATAATGAAAGCAAATACATTTCCGTTCCCTCCATAATCATCCACACATTGGCAGAGGATTCAATTATTATTTCTGTACCAAATGAAAAGACATTTCCTCATTAATGTTTCTGAAGGAAAGAGCTGTATTACTCAATGATCACTAAACTCAATGAATACTGAAGTTTATAAATACCTGACTGATTATGGATGTAATTGTCCTTCAACTTGCAGTGGCAGTTGGTCATTCAACTGCCATTTGTGGATCTCAGAGCTAATGTGATTGTCAGGAGTTAGACTGTATCCTCTGTTAGGCTTCAGGCACTGGAGATTCATGTTACCAGATCTTTACACTTCTCTGAAATGATCGCATCTAAGAACAACCAGAGAATTTCGCAAGCCAATTATTCATTTGCATTATATCCAGTGTTAGTTTTTGTATTTCAGGAGCTGCTAATGTTCTGTTGGGTTCAGTTTGTTTGTTTGTTTGTTTTGATTTGTTGTTTTGTTTTGTGTTTTAGTTGGTTTGGTTTGATTTGGATTTTTCCATAGTTTTTGTTTGTTTTATTGGGGTTTTTCATTTTGTTTGTTTTGGTGTTTGTTTTGTGTTGTTTGGTTGGTTGGGTTGGGTTTGTTGTTGTTTTTTTTCCAGGCAGTGAGGAAATAGAGAAAGAAAGGTTAAAGGAATTGAAGAGTATGGTTAAAGAATTACTTCAAAAGTCTGAGCTTTTATTCTGTGATGGAATGCACCCAAAATGTGTTGTTAGGTACCTGTTTTTTAGCAAGTCTACCACATAAAATACCATTACATTAGTATTGTGTTAATTATTTATTCTAAGGTCACCAAAATTGGTTTGTTTCCTCAGGTAGCAATATCAGTGCTACAGCTACTAAACTACAAAATAAAAGTAAAATATGACTTTAATCTATAACTTAAAAAAAAAGAAAAAAAAAACTATAGGAAAAAAAATATGAGACTGATATAATCCTGATTTTCTGTATCCATACTCTGTTTTCCTTAACATGTCTTTTCTTTCTAAATTACTACCATGTAACAATACTTATGAATTATCCTTTTTATTTAATAGAAATCTAGAGCATTCTGCACTGAATAATTGGTGAATAACTTATGAGTAAGAATAAAGTGTATTTAAACGAAAGTCAAGCTTACCATTTCAGTTGGATTTCCGCAGAACTGACTGCTTCCACTTTTGAAGATTGCATATGGACTTGCAGTCCTTTCACCAGAATCATTTCTTTCAGTCTCATCCTTGTCCCTCCCCTTCCCCTTAAGTAATTCTGCCAATATTTTATAGTTTGCTTAATTTGTAGGGAGATTGTTCATTATTTAGCTCATGTATAGTTGATTTTAGTTGAAAAGTAATTATTTATAAATTACTTTGATATTTCTCAGTTAAAGTCTATGAATTATGTACTCAGGCACCATTTGGGCAGCAAGGATTTTCTTCTTTACCAGTCAGTACACCGCAGATTATTAGCTGTTTCAGCAATTGGATCAAAGGTTGATAATTCTGGGTTGTGTGGCTATGGTTTATAGACCCCCTTCTTGCATAGCTCCTCATGCTGTCTATCCTGTGACTGGTAATCCTTCCTGGGCCATTTTCCCAACATACGGTCCAGAGTAGCCTTTCTGTACCCATATGGCACAGGTGTTCAGGCCATTTCTGACTTCTTCCTGCCAAATTTTACTGAGCTACACAACCAGATTAGTCCAAATCATTTCAACATTAAAATCCTTCACCCTATTTTATTTTTTTTTCCTATTAATATAAGCATTTAAATGGATGCAAAATGAAAAAAGGAAAACAAAACAAAAAACAAAACAAAACCCCACCACCAACAACAACAAAAAACAAACGAAAAAACCCAACCCTGAACATTATACAAATCTCTATAGAGATTCCCCTACTTTATTCAACCTTATTTCTAGTACATATATCAATATATTAACCTACAGACACTTCATAGAATTCAAATATGCAAAATACCCCAGGAGTTTGATGTCATAGTAGTTAGTAAGAGATTTGGCTTTGATTTCTGTCTTACAGGTACAGAGATGAACTGTTTAACCATACAATTCCAGAAACTAAGCGTGTAGAGTGTGTTGTATCAATATGCACAGAGCGCATAAGTGCATTACCAGGTATTTCAGTTATTTTCCTCACAGTCCCATCCTGGATGTTCTAGTCTCGCTTTGGCCTATTGTGTTGCACCAAAATAACTGGCACCAGGTTACTTTTTCCTATCCACAGGTCAGAGAACCCATCATCTCTAACACAGTTGACTGTTGTTCTTTTAGCATCTTGTAATTTTTGATTTATTTTTCTGTTTTTTTACTTGCTCTATCTCTCTATTCATTTGCTTAACACACTTTTAGTATATCTGTTCATGTTTTCTGTATATTATTCAAAGAATGCTGTCTTTCACTTATCTGTACACCTTAGTAATGGGAATTTTCCTGCATAGAAATAGCTGTTGATTTTTATCTTGGATCCGGATTTGGAGTTGTTTTGGTAGTTTTGCTTGGGATGGGTTTTTTGATTTTTTTTCTGTTTTAGCTACTTTTTCCTTGCATCAGACATGAAACATCACTTCCTCTTACGTTATATGTTTTTTGGTTTTGGTTTTGTTTTGTTTGTTTGTTTGTTTGCTTGTTTGTTTGTTTTTTAATCTCAGGCCATTTAGATGTAAGAAACATTCTTCACAACTATCCATTCTCTGTGTGATATCATTAAATGGACTGGATTACTCACATCATGCATTTCTGAAATCCTGTTTTCCTTTTCAGAGAACGCATGCTGCCAAAACTTTTAAAATTATCTGTAATTACTAATAAATATTAAGAAATTATAAAAGAAAAGAATGCAACTTTTTTGCATTTTTGTTATTTTATAACTGATAAATTTATACGTTACCTTAATTACCTTTCTTAGTTCTAGAATAGCAAAGTAGCTCCTAGGACTCATGACAGGTTATGCTTCTGACTGATTTACTAAAAATCAAGACATGTAAAATAATGAAAAAAAAAAGATGTCAATTACAATGTAACTTCAGGAAGAGTACTTGATAAACCTTCCCCTCTGGAAATTCTCCCAACAGTATTCTGACAATATTGTCAGATCATGCAATTGTTGGCTGGCAATACCTTTTCTAGTTACCTTTTTAAATTTCTAACTCTTTGTAGGATTCAAATTTGTTGCTTAAGTTC
>JAWWLT010000092.1:42969727-43005087 GCA_035040995.1 Premnoplex brunnescens
TGCCATGACTTTTCAGATGTCAGGGAGAGTGGCTTGACAACTGCATCAGCCCATTCCCTCAGGACTCCAGAATGCATCTCACTGGTCCACATAGACTTATGAGCTTTCAGGTTCTTCAGTGGTCATTAATCTGACTTACATAGAGGGGGAAGTACTTCGGTTCCCCAGTCCCTGTCCTGCTGGTCATACACTTGCTAAGTGTGGAAAGAGATGTACTCTCATATTAGGTAGTTCTTCAAGGCTGAACACATTAAAGTCCTGGAGTTTCCCCTTGAATGTCCAGTGTTCCAGCCCTGATTGCCTCAGAGGATGCTGTGGGATACACATGTCTGTCATGCAGAGCAGTCTAAGCTCAGAACAGCACTCAGGAGTGTCTCAAGGATCACAGACTGAGGGACAAAATCCTTGTCTGGACCTGTTGGCTGCACCTCTGCTTGTGCAACCCCACACAAGAGGCTATATTGATGCAAGGGGACATTACCAACGTGGTGTCCTCAGTGGAAGTTCTGCAGAGGTGCTCCCAGTCAGTTGCTCCCAATCTTGTCTGCTGCTGCGCTTTGTCTGTCCCAGGGACAGGGCTTTGATTTTGCTTTAGATAAGTTTCATGGAGTTCCTTCCCCTTGCTTATCCAGCTTGTCTGGGCCCCTCTGCATATTAGCCCTATCCTCCAGTGTACTGACCACTTATCCAGACAGGTATCCATCCATAGATTTGCTGAGGGTGCAGCTCATCCAATCATCTATGTTTCATTAAGACAATGAAACAGATAACAAAATATTAGGAGAATAACACTGATACCAGACCAACTCTGTGACAGAGTCCCATCGTAACTGGCCTCCAGCTGGACTGTGCCACTGTTCACAGACCTTTGATCCTCACAGTCTTGCCAATTTTCAACTCACATTACACTCTATCTACCCTAATGATATCTCAGCACTTTACTTAAAAATTACTATGTGATGCTACATTGAATATGTTAAATACAGTAGGATGCTCCATTTGTTAAGCCTCTCATTTTCTGAGAGTTTAAAATATTTTAAGCTAAAATAAAAAAGAAAAATAAAAAATTGGGATATAGACAGAATTTTCATGAAATATGTGCAAAAATATGCACTTCTATGCATCTTTATAATGACTTCTACAAAGGACTTTAAAAATCAATGGCAAAGGAATCAGAAAATTTTATGGTTTGTTCTGTGGTCCATTTCTTTTTGACTCCTTAGTCAATCACTAAGGTGATTTCTCATCCTCTGTATACCAGGAAGCTATTTCTGTTTCTCTGAATTCATCATTGTTGTGCCTCATGATTGACTTAGCTATTTCAGAAGGATATTTTCTGAAAGACAAGCATCCAAAAAAGTAAACTTTGTCTTGTTAAAATAGCATTACATTGCTAACAATGACTAAGAGTGTTCCTCTTTGCAACCTTAATCTTTCATTGGCCTTTCTGCCTATAAGACTTAGAAAAAATTTCCTTCATCCCAGAATAAAGAGAAGTAGTTGTAAACACATAAATGAACATGTAGATATTAATACAAAATCTATTAATGTCAGAATTCCATTGCCAAAACAAGATTTCTCTTAGAAATTGTGATTATCTTTGTATTCTCCAGCAGAAGTATTGTTGTTCACATATTGTATTTGTATATATCATAACTCTGTAAAAATTTTTTAAAAATGATATTCTGAAAAATACTAAACAGCTGAATTCATTAAAAGAGCCTTATGATGAAGCAACCAAACTGCTGTCGGATCTTTGCAGTAGTACCCTCTTTCATGAAAATAACCTGTAAAACAGAGGGAGACATGAAATGAGAAAATTTTATGGCAGATTTAACTGGAAAGTAATTGTTTTCTATGTGAATAGAATTGTTCAATAATCTGTTATGGAATTTCAAAGTAAATCTAACATGGTCACTAAGCTAGTTCTGAATGACAGAATGAAAATGCACTGTAAGTGGACAATGTTAAGGAAATCTAACACTAAATCAATGTTCCTAGAAGATGTGAAAATAATTACATGTTTTGCCCAAGCTACTAAGTGGAGAAACATTCTGTCTCAGGCTCCTCTAAAGCATATAAATTTCTAGTTTTCATGTTTTCCATTTTCAGTGCACAACCTGCTTAAGAATGCAGTGATTTGAAAACGTCTGCTAGCAACAATGACTCCTGAAAATGTGATCCTGAACAGATTCCAAGTTCCTCTGTGGAAAAAATTACTGGTAGAAAACACCATTAATTCCCTCAGAAGTCACAACAAGGAACTAAAAAAGGAAATACCTTAATGAGCCTATATATTGCTAAATGTAGGTTTTGCATTGGCATTCTGCCATTTGCATAAACATTTACTTTGAGATAGGCAAAGTTTTATGCTTAACATGACCCATGTGCTTCTGTCGTTGAGAATAAGCCTTCATTTTTATGAGATTGCTTCATCCATTCTGTACAGATCAGTCTACTTATAAAGAAAAGGATTTTAATGTGTCAAAAAATACTATTGCATCTAATTTTAGAATGACTTGAAAGTTAACTTTGAGAGAGAATATAAGATACAGAGATGTCAGCTTCTTCAGTTCTGGGAAAAAAGTTCTTAAAAACTTTTGCCTATTACAAATCCACATGGTTGGTTACCAAATCATACCCTTTTGTCTTCAGCAAAGCCAATGATTTCATACAGGTCTAGCCAACAAGAACCTGTTGTGTTTCATAGGGATGGGGTAAATAGTTTTCTAACCTCAGTTTTAATGTTATTCAGATTTTGTATTCCACATTATTCACCTCCTTTGCTCCTAAAAATTACTCATTTTTAAATTATTTTTTATTAGAGTTGTAACAAAAATTCATACTAAATTAACAATATTCCTTTTGTTTACACAATGCCAGCTTTTTAACTTGCTAGTCACCCATACCTAATTTCTCTTATTGACTTTTCATTGGAGATTGTCACACTTACAGCATGAATATACATTAAAGGGATGAGTGATGTTACTGCACTCTGTCTCTGAATCAGAAAACAGAAGCTGACTTTACACTGAAGCTCAGTCTATCTTAATTCAGGGCAGGTCTCTGAAGAGGGTAGGCAATTCTATTTAGATAGTTAGTGTGTGGGTACATGCCAGAATGATTGCATGTCCTCATTTTCCTTCTATTTTAAAATTTTGTTAAAGTAAAAAAGTTAAAGTAAACTTTTGCTCTTCAATATGTTAAACTCTTCTCTTCTATAATTAATGTTACTTCTGAGTGGTAATTAATCTGAGAAATAATCTTGCAGTACAGTTAGTTTATTGTGGTGTTTAAATAACTATGACAAGTAGAAAGGAAGAACCAGGATCAGAGTAAATATTCCTCACCTGTCTGCTGAAAGCAAGAAACATCTATTTCACCAGACTGAACTTAAAATGAGAGCATTTAACCCCATCTCCATGAAACAGGCAACAACTTGTTCCAACAAGCAGTGTTCCTCCTGGCTCTTCATTGTTGTTATGTTCCAATATGTAGGGTAAAATTTCCATTCTTTATACTCTTTTCATAGATTCAACCTTAATTACATGTGGCATCGTTTAACCCTAGGCAGCAGCCAAGCCCCACGCAGCTGCTCCCTCATTTCTCCACCAGCAGGATGGGAGAGAGAATCAGAATGGTAAAAGTTAGAAAACTCATGTGTTGAGATAAAGAGTTTAATAGGAAAAGCAAAAGCCACACACACAAGCTAATAAGAACAAGGAAGTTACTGTTTCCCTTGGGCCGGCAGGTGTTCAGCCATTTCCAGGAGAGAAGGGCCTAAACCACGTGTAACAGTTAGTAGGGATGACAAACATCGTCACTCTAGACATCCCCCCTCTTTCTCCTTATTCCCCCAACTTTATATATAAAGCATGGTTTCATATGGTATGGAATACATCCTTGCTTGGTCAGTTGGGGTCACCTGTCCCAGCTGTTTCTCCTGCCAAATTCTCATGCACCCCAACTCTCCTTGCCAGAGAAGAAACAGAAAAGTCCTTAACTCTGCGTAAGCACTGCTCAGAGTTAACAGAAATAGCTCTGTTATCATCACTGTGTTCGGTACAAAGACAAAATACATCCCCACATTAGCCACTCTGAAGAATGTTAACTCTACCCTAGCCCAAACTTGCACAACACGGGAGCAAAAAAATAAACTCACAACTGTATTATCTGGGTGACCAGTTTGTGTATTTCTCTCAGTGTATGTTTGTAAAGTTTGAAACATGACTTTTAAAGCTGTGCAATTACTTACAGAAGCCTGTATCACATTCCACCTCCACCACAATCCCCAGCCCCACTGTTTCCACTATCCATAACTCTTTATTTGTCTTTCATTAGCAGTGGTGTCAAAAACCAAGATGCTCCTGGCAATGTATCTGCACATAGAAGGAAGGAAAAGAGATAAAGAGAGGATCTCTGAATAGTGAAAAACTTTCTTGGCCAGCAATATGTACTCTGCATAATATAGCATTATACCAACCCATATAATCTATGTTGTCTTAAAGATTTAGACTTTTGGACTTCATGGAGAAATTGAACAGAATAGCTGTTGTAGAATATTTTGGCTTTTGAAAGATATTCCAGTCAATGTATACATTTTAACTTCTTGTTCAGGTAGGTTTTAAAACTGTCTCAGTATCTTACTTTACAAGGTTATTTCTGTAAATTGATTAAATATATTAAAGGCTTTCATGACTAACCAGTATTTTTTTCTTTTTTTGGTCTCTAAACACAGCAGTAATTTTCTGCATGAGAAATGTAAATTAATACAGGATTATACAGATTTATGAAGAACCTTCACTTTTGATTATGTTATTTGTCTTATGCTGATTCTCAATTTGAGAATGGTAGTGTCAGTTCATTGGGTTTAGCTATTTTACACTTTCTATTTTGTTCTGAACTTACAGATACCCTTCCTATGTAGCTAGATCTCCCTAGTTTTTTGATTTTGATGAGTGTTGTATTTAATTTAGTTGTCTAATATGAATTCTTGTTGGCCCCATAGTACCTTTCTCTGCATTATTCCACTTGGCCTGGGATTTGTCTTCTGAGCTGCAAGGGGAATAACTTGTCCTACAGGTGCCTGGAGCTGTTCCTTTCTCACTCAGTCAGTCAGACTCCTCATCACCCTATAACCTTTTGGAAAGTAACACTTTCATAATAACCTCCACTCTATAATGTCTATGTTAGGGTAAAAAAGACACAATAAAATATAGACATAACACTCTCCACTTTAAGGGTGTATCATATCGGTTTCAGACTGAAAGCTTCCCTGCTTCCCTTGTGTGTGCACTACTTCAGAGTCATGCTACCTATTTTTTCATAAAGTTTGACATACCATAGAACACAATCATGCTCTTGTCTGCAAGTCCTAATTAGTTCTATCGTTTCTCAGAGACTGGGAGCTACTGCACTTATTGCTCAACAACGGTAATAATGTACATGCACTATATTAAAAAATATTTTCTTGAATTTACAGCCATATAGTACAACATGTTTACTTCATGGGATGGCTTATTTCTGTCTGTCAGCTAGTGCAGTAATTAAACCCACTGACCACAAGTAAGCAGTGCATTTTCATGTATTCACTAAACAAGTTTAATAATAATTACATGTACTGTGCAATTTAGGAAGCCTCTTTTATTTCCCTTGTGTACCTCTTAAACATTGTATTTGTTCGAAATGTTTTACTGTGCATTAGTTAAGGGCCAGTAGGCAGTAAAAATTACTCAGTTACGTAAAAAAAACCAAAAAGGAATTTCTCTGTCAGCTATACATTTATTTGAGAAGTTTCACAGTACCAAATTTTATGAATTGACAGAGGAAATAGAACTTCACTCTGAGACATTGGCAGTTGCTCACCTACACAACAATTTTTGGTTCCTCAGTTTTGTCCATGTTATTGTGTAAATAACCAATAACATTAACCAATATTCATCCCGATACTTTAATCACAAATGAAATTGATTTTAATAACAAAACAAACAAACCCTCTACCTCTCTATGTGATTAGAAGAATAGACTGCATGGGTAAATGAAAAACAAAACAAAACAAAACAACAAAAAAAAAACACAAAAAAACCCACAAAACAAAACAAAATCCCCAAAAAAGAGAAAAACAAAAAACAAAAAACCCCACAATCTTCCACTGAGTTAGGGATTTTGTTGGTGAAAGACACTGAACTTTATGAGACTGTGTAATACTAAATCCAAAAGACTGACCGGACAATGCTCCTTTTTACACACCAGATATTTTTGGGTCAGAAGCGCCTTGTGGGGGTATGTCTGTGTGTGTGTGTATTGGGGAATTTGACCAGGCCCTTCGCACAGTGTCCGCACAGTCAGCCAAGAGGTCCACCGGTGTCTGAGGCCACATGGCACAGAGCAAGCTTGGGAAATCTGTCAATCAGTAAGGTCCATCTAGTAGCCCACTCACACCACACTCCCTGGAGCCTCTGGTTGGCTGTTGCACCCCTCACTTTGGCTAGGGGGACAGTGAATGGTCAGTGAACCAAAGGTCCCACATGAAGGAAGTGGCCACAACAACCTAAGTCGATAAACAGACATGCACAAGGTCTTCATCTGGCCTGTCCTGCTCTCCTGAAGCTGTCAACATGTGACTTTCTAAGTGGTAACTACATTTTACTGTCCTCTTTTTCTCTCTTTAGTCTTTCTTCTCTTAATTGCTCTTTCTTTATTCCTTTTTTTTTTTTTTTTTTCCTCCTCTGGTTAACATAAAACACTTGCTTTCTATAAGTTGTGGTTACTCACTTAAGTTGCATGAAGTTTGCATTTCCTGGGTGCAACAAAAGTTCCTTACTATAGCAATATTTGTTAGTTTCAGTAATCTGTTGCAATGCTTTTGTAAAGGTGCATGCTTGTTTGGGTTTTTTTGTAAAACCCTTTTTGATAAAACATCAATATTCTCACCAAATTAAAAAAACCTAGAGTACTAGAACAGGCAGTTCTGTTAGTTATACAAAAATTCTTAAAATGTTTCATTTAGGTTACACAGAAACTTTTGAAGAACATACATAGCTTGTACATGTCATAAAGTCATGGGCATGCTGAAAATTGGGGTCCTCATATTAGTCTATCAAAATTAACATCTGTTTTCATGATCACTTGATCATGATCATGAAAATGCATGACTGCATTTTCTTCCAAGCAATAAACAGACAGGTCCAAATAGTGAAAAAATTGGTTAAAAAATTATAAATACGTATGGTTATGTATTATATGTATTATACGTATTATATGTCTTATAAATATACATCTGAGCAGCTGTTTCTGCATCAGAAAATTATTAAACCTTCTCAACTGTTTTTGTTTTGGAGAGTGGACTGGCCTCAATCAAGATATCTGACTGTCCTTCATGATTAAATGGTTTCATTTCATATGTGAATTTAACAGTATTACGATACACTTGAGGGTTGTGATATTTAGTGTTTTATTTTGCGGTTCACTGTTTTCCCATGAATGTATCTGGGTTTCACCTTTTGCAAGTAACAGCATACGGTGCAACTGATTACTGACAAAGCTAATAAATTAAAGAAACGCAAACCTGCGGGTAATTAAATTAGACTTGGCAAAAGCTGTAGAGATTAATGCACGCAATAAAACTATGTGCCTTAATCACTTCCACTGTCAGCTGTAATTTATAGCAGAACATCTTTACAACAATTTGCTTTATCTAAAATTTAAAGGCACGTATATGCAGAAAGAAAGGACACTGCTATTTGGGCTGATGTCTTGTGAATTTTTAAAGATTCCACAACATGTAGCACACCACTACCAAGCAACACTGAACTTCTGTACATCTAAATGTAAATAAATAAGTTTGACAAGGGTCCTGAACTAATATGACACCTTGGGACATTGAACCAGATATCTGGTACAACACCTGTTGGAAGTCACTCCATCAAGTCACTCAATTCACAAGTTCTATACAGAGCTATTTACTTACTGGATTTTCTTTCCACAGTTTTTGTTCAACTTACCTTTAAAAGTATCATACACATGAGTGCTATATAGGTAATCCAGCCAGGAAAAAAGGGATGGGTGACATAAATACGACAGAAAAGGAAGTTTCAGCCTTCTAGAGTTAAAACACCTTATTAAAAAAAAAAACAAAATAAAAATATCAACAAGCCATTTTAGACATTAATAAAAGAATGCATTTTTTTTTTTTTTTAATATGCATGTAGGGTTCCATCATTTTGCAAATGGATTTTTGCACAATCACTTCTTTGCTACAAGTGCTTTAAAAGAGATAAAATAATCACTTTTTTTTAATATACACATTTATGAGAATGTGGTAAATAATCTGCAGCATTTTGACACTGAAAGACTAGAGAGAAAAGATGCATCTTCACAGTACTGTGACAAAATTATTTATCACTGCAAACAGGATGACGCAGAACAGAATATGTATACTGATACATTTTAAAGCTGAGACTTGGACATACAAAGGTTTTGGGGCAACTAAGATTCACATACTGGCTGAGACATTTATTTCACAAATTGTTACAAAGACATCTACATTAAAGCAGATTTAGGTTGAAAATTCTATTTTCATATGGATGTTTACTGCAGGGTATGCTTAAATTCATGATAGAAACAGGATTTTAAACATACATTTTTCTCTTCACATATTCTTCACTGAATGCACTGGCTTTCTTGATGGGTATGCTTCTGTCCTATTATTCATATAGAAAACCTATAGACATATAGAAGATCTCTGAACTTCACTTCTTAGACTCAGTATTCTAGATTTAAAGCTATTGCATCCTCACTATACCAATAGCTACAACCAACTCACAGAATCTGAACCTAGATTCTTACTAAACTTTAACTAAAACTCAATGTTTCCTATTTCAGAAATTTTGTTTAAGTCATTGTGGTGGGTTGACCTTGGCTGAAAGCTAGGTGCCCACTAAGTTGCTCTATCATTCCTCGTCCTCAGCTAGAGAGAAGAGGGAAAATAGAACAAAAATGTCATGATAGGGACAGAGAGAGATCGTTCACCTGTTTTGCTGTCACAGGCAAAACAGACTTGACTTGCAGAAATTAATATAAGTTATTGCAAATCAAATGAGAGATAAAACCAAATTTTAAAACAATTTCGCCCAACCTTCCCTTGTTTCTGAGCTCATCTTCACTCTCAATTTCACAGTCTCTTTCTCCACAGTGGCACAGGGGGATAGGGAATGTGGGTTGTGGTCGGTTCATCATAAATTGACCTCAGCACTCCTCACATTCTTCCCCTGTTCCAGTGTGGGTCCCATCTACAGTCCTCCAGAAACTGTATCATTGTGTGTCTTCTTCCATGTGGTGCAGTCCTTCAGAAACAGACTGCTCCAGTGTGGGTCCTGACAGAAGTCTACTCCAGCGTGATCTTCCCATGGGATAACAGCCTCCTTTGGGCATATCTATCAGCTCCAACATGGGGCTCTTTAAGGGTTGCACTTCCATTGACCTTCATGGGCTGCAGGGGACATCATGCCTCACCATGGTCTTCACTGCGGACTGCAGGGGGGAATCTGAACTCTGGTGCCTGGAGAACCCCTTCTCCTCCTTCTTCCCTGGGATTTGTGTCTGCAGAGCTGTTTCGGTCACATATGTGCACCCCTCACTTCCAGCTGCTGTTGCACAGCAGCTTTTTCTCCCTTCTTAAATTGTGTTGTCCCCACAACACTAGCATCATCACTGATGGCTTATCCTTGGCCAGTCACAGATCTCTCTTGGAGTCATCTGGTATTGGCTGTGTCAGACACAGGGGAAATTTCTGATAACTTCTCACAAAAACCACCTCTTCAGATCCTCTCCACCAAAATGTTGCCATGTAAACCCAATACAGTCATCAAAGAAGTCTGATAGCAGCCAGAGTCGATTTTCAGCAAAAGGCTTAAAAAAAATGTGTATTTCCTTTGCAGTCTAAATATCAATTCTTCAACTGGGGTCACAGACTCAAAGTCCAAATAGTAAATCACAGAGTACAGCATATTTTGACGGTTTTTATTGTGAGGATACACTTTCTAGAAACCTGAACACGGCTACTTAGTTTTGAGGGAACAGATGTTGTTCAGTACAGCTAGTTGAGGGAAAAGTGGATTCTGAAAGGTTTATTTGCTGAAATAACACTTGCTGTAAGCCAACCCTGACTCACATCCATTTCGAATCAGCGAAACAAAATTCTGACCTTTAGTAATTCAGACATGATGAAAGCTTGACCTCTTGTCTGTTTGGTAATTTTTTTTTGTTTTTAATAATGGAACACATGAAATTTTTTAATATCTCCCTATCATCATGTCCCTTTTAAAGACATTTTGGTGGGGGTTTTTTGTTGTTTATTTGTTGGGTTTTTTTAGGTTTGGTTTTTTGTGGTTTTTTTTTTTCTAAATTTGCTTAAAATCTTTGGAAATCTTTTTTTTTTATGCTGTAAAACTAATTTTAATGTCTTGAAATATGAAGTATACAAAAATGTGCAGTTTATGGACCTTTGAGATTCAGTTATTAAGGCTTTATTTCCCCTTGTTAATGTTACGATTAACCTCAAGGCTGTAAAATAAAATGAGATCAATTTTCTTAGTACAAGCTTCCATGTTTGAAGAACAATTGTTTTAAGAAAAACAAAAACAAAAACAAACAAAAAAAAAAAAAAACAACAAAGGAAACTTTTCTCTCTTTGTCTATATGTTTTATAAAGTTCATGACTATTCATGAGATAACAGTAACATTACCCCAGAACAGAATAGAGATTGCATTGCCCTCTTAATGAATTTTGTGTACAAAAAGAAATTGTCTGATTAATCACAGCATTGCAGATTTTATTTGGCAAATCCCACTTTGACATGAATATGCAGTTGTGCACTTTGTGCTGAGTGTGGCTGCTCTTATCACTACTGGGACCTTCTAGTATCTCAGAGCTGTCATAGTACAGAGGTTACTTGAGATAAATCACTTAACAGCAGCTGCAGGCCCTTCCCAAGTAACAGATTAGATACTGTACATGCAGGGTAATGCAGAGTGAAGCAGACTGACTGAATATTCTGGAATCTAAATCAGTAGCATCCTCCTCCCCAGTTAAGGCTCAGACCTGGCAAAGTGTCATAGAAACTGATGAAGATCATTCTTCATAAGGTCAGTGTAGTCTGGAATAAGAATATATTGAGCCAGCATAGCAAATACATTGGCACTGTGGGCATTTTTTTGCTGCTGTTTGCTTTTTCTGACAGGTTAATTTTTTATCCTGCTTTCACTGTTATACAAATACAGCTGAGGATCCTTTCCTGTGCATAGCATTGCTCCCTAGAAGGGAATAACTGCCACAGGAAAAACCAAAACTGAATTGTGAATAAGCCTTTGATAGCTCAAGTCCAGAATACCTTTAAATTTATGCTGTTCCTAATGACTTCATTGTTGATTTGAGATGAAAGAAAACTGTATTCAAATGAGATTTACAAACATTAAAGCCAAGCTTCAGCTAATGATTTAACAATATCATATTAGATCATAATACTTAAGGTTGTTGTTTAGAAACAGATATTACTACCTAAAAACAAGGCTCCTACATCTCTCCCTTCTTGTCCAAAAAATCAAGAGAATTTGTCAGTACACCTGCCTTGCAAGTCCTTTTATTCTGATAAGGATACAACATATAACTTCTCATTTACTGCTGAGCATCATTACAAAAGGATGGGAAATCTTACCATCAGGCTTTTGGTTTGACACAAACTGCTATCCACTTTCTTCAACCAGTAATATAAAATGTTCTTAATATCACTCAACTCCTCAAAAATTTTAGACTTCTGAGGTTTTTTTAAATTAAATCATCTTGTCCAATATCTATGTATTCAATAACCATGTACAAAAGTGTGTCTTCTAAAGCTCACCTTCACCAAAATTGCCATCAGATTAGGAATAATTGTTGCAAGATGTATAGTTATTGAGTTACTAGAGAATTGTCTCTTTAAAAATGAAAAGCTATCGAAAGGATGTGAAAAAGATGCCACCTTTACACTACAGCATAAGACAATTAAGGGCAAAGTGTAGTGTAAGACCCCAGAGTTTGAGTTACAAGCTCATTGAAGGGATTTTACTTAAAAAATATAGAAGGCTCCACAAATTCGCCCATCAAGTGTATTAGAAGAGCCTTCAGGTCTCTTAAAACCTTAAGAGATAGCACAAAAGAGTTACATTACACACATTTTCTCAGGTCTTTTACTAACTTTAGAAAATAAGTGAACTTGGTAAAAGTTTAAAGGGCAACATCCAATCAAAGAAAAGCATTCCACAAAACATTGACTTAGTACATGCTAACCCCTACAATTTAGCAAAATACAACCCATCCAGTCATAAGTTACCCAGAATATCAAAAGAGTAAATGAAGAGAGGAAGAAGGAAAGAAAGAGAGAGAATTATAGCTACTACCCCTAGATGCAGTGTAGATCCAGCGTTCACGAATCCAAGAAGACGGCAGTGTCCAAACACAGTGGGCACATGTTGCTGCTTTTATGTGCTCTGGACCCCTGTGACCACACCTCTCGCCCCCAGGCAGGATTTCCCATGTGCCAGCCAATCCAGGACTGGGTTGGGGGTTCTTGGGGGTGGTTTGGGCAGTGCTCCCAGTGTCCAGGGACTGAGGCTGTCGTAGGGCTGCTCAAGAGGGTTTGCAAGGGCTCAGAAGTGGAACGGGGATCACATCACCTCTGTGAAATTCGACCTGTCCCTTCCCCCCAGCCCCCCCAAATATACACACACACATACACTTGAGTTGGTCTGAGCCAATAATAAATATAAGAATCCAGTGTCTCACACATGCTGCCTGTTTTAGGGAGAATCTTAAAACTGAAGTAAAGAAACAAGGGGGGAGGTTTAGCTCAATAGCAGTGGTAGGCTTAATGGTGTTTCTTTTATGAAATGAGCATACTAATGCTATTGTACCCTGGAAACATATTTTTGAATGTTAAGATATTTATCCTAAAGACTTACATACTGATTTTGTCTGGGAGAGAGTTAGCTTGCTTCATAGTAGATAGTATGGAGCTATGTTTTGGATTTGAGCTGAATGATTGTTGATAACAGAGGAATATTTGCATGCAAGACAAGAAGGTGATCTGAGACTGCTAACATGGCCTTCCTAAGGGTAAATCATGCCTGACCAATTTAGAGGCCTTCCATGGAGTGACTGCAATGGTTGACAAGCAAAGACCTACCAATGTCATTTACCAAAGTTTCTTTAAGGACTTCAGCATATTCTCAAAAAAAGTATTTATGTCCAAATTGGAGGAATGTGCATTTTAAGAGTGGACTATTCAGTGAATAAGGACTTGGATGGATGGAATTGTTGTGTGCCATAAAAAAATGGCAGCAGTGGGAAAATGCTCAACAAAGATATCTCTAGTAACTTTTAAAATGAAAGGGACATTCTAAAACAAATAAGCTAACAAAAATATGTATTTTTGGTACAAAAAATGACTGTGCTATCACAATATTAGTAACAAGTAGGTGTTCTTTCAAAGTTTGTTTGTAGTGTACTCACAGTAAGCAGTAAGAAACAACAAGTTACTGGTTGTTCAGCTGCCAGTTACAGAGAGGTGCAGTTTGCCCAGATATGACGGGACCAATCAGCAGCACAGAATGTATCATGTGGATCTGTGCTCCAGTTTGAAGTGTGCTGGGGTCTCCATTTAGAAAAATGTCAGATCTTCAGAGCCCCCTAATAAGCACCTAATGGGAGACATACAGTAAACGTGCCAGGAAGTCTGTAACCCTGGAGTATCTCAGCCAATGGAGAAATGGAGAGAGACCAGTGCACTGGGCAAAGGTATTAAAGGGGCTGTGACCTCCACTGAGTTGAGAGACCTTAGTGAAGTTTGTTCAGTGAACTCTCCCTTTTATTCAAATAAAAGTTTCTTATTTTTTTAAGTTACCTCCTCTGTCTCCTGGAAATTTATATGTTTTCCAATACCTGGATTTTCAGAATAATGGTATTCAAAGGAGTATTTTTTTTTAAAAAAAAGTTATCTCAGGCTGACATACTGCACAACTCCAAAGGGAAACCATCTGTATTAGGGAAACTTTAGCTACTTTATAAAATTCACTACTAAACTCCAATGTCTTTCTATCTTCATTAAGAAACTAAGACAGGAAAAAAAAAATGTTAATAGTTAAGTTGGTGTTGTCAAAATGTCTGTTTTTCTTACACATGGGAAGTAATAATTTGTTTTATAGTTTTGCAAAAATTCTGTTGGAAATACCTGTGCCACATCCTGTGACAGAAAACTGTGGGCTTGATATGGCTGCTTAATCTGTTGGACAGTCTTAGAAAACACACCTTCATAGCATAGCTTTTGTGCTATGGACATTGTGCTAGACAAATATGTGCCTTAGCAGTGTCAGTCCAAAGTGTCAGACTAAAGGCAGGAGCAATATCGAAATTTCAGATATTCACAAGATACAGAAGCCTGTGAGAAGTAGCATGACGGGCTCTAAACCCAACTGTGAGGTGGATATATTCCCTGCTTTAGATGGTGGAGGGATGGGTGGGTGGGTGATGTGAATGTGAACTTAGACACTCTTACATGTGTTTCTGTGGGTTGGAGGAAGACGTTAGTCTATTGTTAGTCCAGAAAATAATACAATCATTCCCATATAATAATTCATAGTTATCTTTTTGTGTTTCCTGTGTAGCAGAGAAGTATACCCTTTTCTGTTATTTTCTGTGAGTGGATGGCTTTCCCCCATTTTCCTTTTCCTTACTTTTTTCTTCTTCCCAAAAGATAAATGCTCTCTCATTTTCACATGCACTTCTGCTCCCAGCTCTCATTACAGTCCTCGCTGTGCCTTACATCTGGCAAGCTTAACATGGCACTATCCGTCCTCAGAACCAAAGTGCACTGGAATACTCAATAAACTAAGAGAGTTATCTGACCCATATTACCTGACAGACTATGTGCATCTCACTTCTGTAAAGCACCTTGCATGCTTCTGCCAGCCAAGAGCCTTCACACATTCCATCTATTTTGAAATAAGCATCCCTTGTGTAGCAGTATGTGCACCTTTATGCATATTTTACCATCTACTCTTGTTTTAACTGAATCTAGACAATGTTCTTCTGACACTTGCAGACTTTAAATTTCTTTTACTGTCAAGAGGACTTTCAGAATCATAGTCATTGTGATGCTCTAAAATACACAGAAAAGACAATTGTGTGTGTGCAGTAAATGGATTATAAATTTCAGAGATTTTCCTCAAAGCTCTTCGGCATTACCAGAATTACAGAGTGCTATTTATTCTACTAAAAACAATGACCCTTCCTGTAGCACTGTAAGTAGGTTTTATAGAATTTAAACTGATTTCAGCTAAGTTTAAAGTGACCTTCTGCTGCTGAAGAGCTCTTGATTGGAACAGGGCAGGAACAAGCAATTGCCATTCCTGCCTAAAAAACATAAGTTATGAAAAACAGGGAAGCCACAGAGAAAGGATACAATAAACAGTGAATTTCTACGGCAACACTGTTCTATTCACCTTTGTTAATATAATATCTCTGCCTGTCCTTTAAAACAAAATAAAATAAAAAAGTTAATATTGAAAGTTTTTATTTGTCACTCATCTTCCTCTGCCCAAAGACGTGTTGCTTTTGGACACTGTGCCTTCTAAACCCATGCCAGACTCTAATTCAATCTGCATTGTTCTTGAAATGGTGGAAAACAAATTGAAAGTACTCTGATTCTTCATGCCTGCCATTCACACAAGGGATAGAGAGGGGCAGGGGATTTGGGTACTGTCACTTGAGTTCTTTTCAGAGACATGTTGAAAAAAGGCACTTCAAAAAAAAAATAAATTCAAATGCTACTTTAAAAAGTATTCCTTCAGTCTAAATTGTGACAAGAAAGTAATTAAAATGTATTAGGAGTTACAGTAGTTAAGCAAATATTCAATGATTTCCTACAAAATGTTGAGCAAGGAAACAAGAAGCTTGAAACACATATTCTTACTTCTTACCTTTTTTTTTTTTTTTTCTTCCCCTTTTTCTCATAAATCATGGCAGGAAACAAAGCTTCAGCAGGTTTGCTGCAAATGCTTCTTAGGTAAATTACTGCTTCAGGTAGCTTAAATCACAAACTACCTAAAAATAAATGAACAAGAGATGTAACTAACACGGAAATTTGCAATGACTAATTCTGTGGCTTAGGCTTGAAAATTTTTCTCTATCATATTGCACACCTGCCCTCATTTGAAGCTCAGACAAAGAAAAAAAAAATGAAGAAAGCAAGAGGCTCTCTTCCTTTCCTTTGTTTTACTGTTTATTTTTCCTTTTTTGGCTTTCAGTTCTAGGAGTGTCTTACATGTTTGAGGAAATGCTTGACATTGTTAATTAGATAGCTATACTACCTGTCATAGTGATAAAATCATTAACACTGAACATACAATATTCATTAGCATGATTATATGTGCTTTGCCAGTTGAGTTATAATTGTTACTCATTTTATTTTCTATCCAAGATGCAAAAATTGCAATCATAGAGACTGAAAACAGGTGTCATTGTATACAGAATCCTCCTCTGCAAGTCAAGGTCAGAAAAAATTTATAAAGTGCATATTTCTGTTGGAGGTTGGGATGTAGCTTTCAGCTTTTCATATGTGAAAGGCCTCCCTTCTCTTCTGCTTTTTTCTGTTCTTTTGCTAATAAGAATTTAATAGCAGTACACATATGGCACAATACTCTTTATTTGTCCTTCCCCAAGCATAGCAAAAGAATGGTCTACTGCCTTTTCAATAATATCTTTTCTAACATATTGAAGAATTTATAAGTTCTTATTTTCCTACACACTACTAATTTAATTTGTACTTTTAAAAGCTAACCATATTAGAAGGAATAATCCTTCAGTGCTTGAAAGGAGTCTTTGTGTAATAACACCAACAATCCCACCACATTAAAGTTTGTATCAAAGCTTTCCTTTCTCCTCTTCATATTTCCCACCCCAGAAATATAGTTTTAGGTACTTCTGTTACAGGTTTGGACTTCTGATTTGTGCACCGTTCATTCAGATAACCAAATACATCCATTGAGCCTGCCTTCACTGAGAAGTTTTCAGTGGACAGAATATGAGAATACAGTAGTAGCCTTGTAGTCTTGGAAGAAATTCTAGAATCGTTCTATCAGGGTTCTATCACGGTGTTTCTGGATGGGCACCATAAAAATCATGAAGCAGAATTGGCTATCTGTAGCTTTGTTTAAACCTAGTTCCCCTAAGAACATTTCTCAGATGGCCTGCTCTGCTGAGGGCTACCTGTTTTGACTTGCCTTTAATCTGATGGGTTAAAGGGATAGGAGGGGAAAAGAGGGGAGGGGAGAGGAGGGGAGGAAAGAATAGTTGTCTAAACGCCTATTGAACTCTGACAGGCCTGGCCCATTGGCTACCTCTCTAGGAAACTTTTTCCAGCATTTGATGGCTCTCTTGGTAAAAAATGATTACTAATGTCAGTGATCCTCCCATCTGTACTGTCACTGGATACCAGGGAGAAGACATTGGAATCCCTCTATTTCCCCTTCTCAGGAAGCTGCAGAGAACAATAAGGTCACCCCTCAGGCACCTTTTTTCCAAACTTAACAAGTTCAAGTGACTAGACTTTGTCACTCCTCGTGGGATGTGGCTTCCAGTGCTTTCACCAGCTTTGTTGCCCTCCTCTGGGTGCATTCAAAGACCTTAGCATATTTCTTAAATTTTGGGGCCCAGAGGCACACACAGTACTCAAGGTGAGGCTATGCCAACGTTGAATACAATCAATTCTTTTGATTGGCTGGTGATGCTGTATTGGCAGGACCCTAGGGTGCAGTCTGCCGGGGCATACTGCTCATTCATGTTGAGCCTAATATTACCAGTACCCTAGATCCAATTCTGCAAGGCTGCTCTCCAGTCACTTCTCCCTCAATTTATACTTGTGTTTAGTGGTACTCTGTCCCAAGTGCAGAATCTGACATTTATTCTTACCAAATTTCATGCTATTGATGATTACCCAGTGTTACGATCTACCCAGATTCCTCTGCAAGGATTCTTGTCCCTTAAGCAGCTCCAAGGTAAATATCATCAATAAATTTGCTAATGGAGAAGTCAGGTCCTGCATTTAAATCATTAATAAAAATATTGAACAGAACTGCTCCTGAAGTTGAGAACTGAGAAACACCACTGGTGGCTGGTTGCTGGCCAGATGTAGCTGCTTATTCACAGCGGGACAGCTCATTCAGTGAGACAGTACCAAAAGGCTTATTTAAATCCAGAAAAAAAATACTGTATTCCCCTCATCCACTAGCAGGTGGCCTTATTGTAGAAGGATATCAAGTCAGTTAGACAGAATTTTCCCTTTCAGAGCCCATGCTGACTGTGCCTGATGCTTGTGCTGCCCTTCAAATGCCTTTCAGTAGAACTCAGTATGATCTTTGAGAGATATATAGTTGAAGCAGTTTGGGTCAGTTCCTCAGAATGACTGGTCTAGCCTCTTTGTCTAGACCTCTTAGCTAGAAATAGTCAGATGTGCACCCTATAAAATGTTAGAGTAAATAGCAACTTTGTCATAGTAACCAGCTCTCTTGGAGAAACAAAATCTAAGCTGCAGATGCTTAAATAATTTATACCACTAAATTTGGGAGCAGGCTCTGGGCCTGAAGTTTTAACAATGACTGTGTTGAACCATATCTTTATTTACTCTTTTTTGCTGTTCCTAAAGATAAATTTTCTGTATGAATAAACTTAGAAGCACTACTTATAATAATTTTAACAGTTTTTTTACAAACTGAAATATTTGTGCTTAAAATTTAGTTTGTTACCAAATGTGTTTGAGGCACTGCAATTTCCAAATGTTCACAGACAACATACCACAGATCTTATTAGTTAATACGATGATTAATTTGTGTTAACCATCTTATTAGTTAATAAGATGATTGATTTATATTAATGCTATTGTCTTTTCAAACCATAGTGCTGTGTATGATGCTTAATTCCGAGGATGACAATGGGTTGAAATTCTAAAGAAATGCTTTCTTTTCTCAAGGCATCAAACAAACATAAATACTGGCTGTCCATCATGACATACCAATAAGGCCCTTTATAATATTTTAAGATCTTTAGAGAAGAATGAAACTAGAAGAGACACTAACTTGAGATGGCACTTTAAAGTCACCTTAGTGACTATAATAATAAATAATAATAAATATTAATTACAAATATAAGCAGGTTAAATTCATGATTAGGAAATGTTTCTAAGTGGCTTGAAAAGTAACACTTGAGATGTTAGAAATCTATTGCAGTGGTTATAGTCTTCTGCAGTGAAAAACATTTGCTTACTTCAGTACTCTGTATCTGACTTTCATAAGTCCTTGAGTTAGATGGTAGAGAGTATGCCTTCTGAAAGTGAGTCAGATCCTTTGATTTATGAAAACGCTGTAGAAATAAAACAACAAAAAAAAACAAAAAAAAGGAAGAAAAATGGGACATCTGGGGGAATGATATGCAACAGTGTAAATGTAGGGGGACAAGCCAAATGTCTTGAAGTATACAAGGTGATCTGAGATAAACAGTCTTTCTGTTTTTTCTTACAGATGAAAAATTATAATGCAACATCAGCTGATCCACATGCTTAAGATACCAGCAGCATTGCTAATGTAACTCAGGTTGAGTGAGACTGACTTTGCATTGTTCTGTCTCTTGGATTTGCAGTAGCACCCTGTGGAAGTTCATACTACTTGTTGGGCTTTACTGTGAAAGAAAAAATAAAAAAGAAAACAAAAAGAGAAAATTGCTATGTAGAAATAGAAAGTCAAGTTTTGTAAGTAGAGATTCAAGCCAAGCAAGAATAAAGCCTGTGTAATGCCAAAGTGGAGAACAAGCCTTAACAAGAGAATACAGCTCCAGCTGTAAACCTTGGAGTATATTTCAACGACAGTAAACAAATTATGAATGGGCAATGTCCTCTAATTGGTTTTGTGTTTGAAAGATCAAAATGGTAAGGCACAGAGTGAACTGCACAAACATTGCTATCAAAAAATACAGTTTTAGAAAAGTGAATATTCACCAAGGAGGCCAGGAAGAAAGTGGATCACTAAAGGCACAGAAATTACACCCTGTGCTACTCTTTCTACCTGTGCCACACTGGATTATTATATTAAATATTGACTTGGACCAAATTGTATGTGTGGGGGAGGGGAGGTGGGGGAGGAGGGGAAGGGACAGGTTGAATTTCATGAAAGTGGAGTAGTGACCCTCTCTGTACCTTGCTCCTTGGAGCCTCCTTGGGCACCCCTGGGACAGCCTCAGTCCCTGGATTTGAGCACTGAGAGAACTGCCCATACCCCACCCCAGAGTCCCCAACCCTGTCCCAGAGTGGCTGGCACATGAGAAGTCCTGCCTGGGGGCGGGGGGGAAGGTGTGGCCACAGGGTGGGCCAGGGCACATAAAAGCAGCAATAGATGGTTTTCGTCTTTGTTTGGACACGTGGACACATGTGAACTGCAGTTGCATGGGACTCCAGATCTAATTCTGTCTTTTTCTTTTTCCTCTCCTAATCTCCTCTTTTGATATTTTGGATATTTTGGAGGGGAGGTTATTTTATTTTTTTTTTGACTGAGTGGGTTGCATTTTGCTAAATTGTAATGATTAGCATGTGCTAAGTCAATGGTTTGTGGAATGCTTTACTTTGATTGGATGTTGCTCTTTATACTTTTGCCAAGTTCCCTTATTTTCTTAAGTTTGCCAGTAAAAGCATGTTATATTTTACCTCCTGAGAATATGTGCAACTTCCTCTTCTTTGCACTCTCTCTTAAGGTATCAAAAGAACTGAAAGCCCTTTTACAAAATTCAGCAGATGAATTTTTGGAGCCCTTTATATTTTTAAAATAAAATCCCTTCAGTTAGGTTGTAGCTTGGACCCCGGGGTTTTACATTACCCAGCCCTCAAACTACTACTTGTCTCTTCCCAGCCCCAACCCTCCCAAAAATAAAGATTCCAAGGTATTTCAATCACTTAAAACCAAAATAAGAGTTGTTGAAGAGGCACTAACAGCTTTCTATCCCTTATTTGTAAAGTCAGTATGTGAATGCAAAAATCTGAATTGCCTAACCATTCCCTAAAATGAAAAAAAAAAATAACAAAAAACTTACCTCATTGCACACAATAGTTGTAATTATGGAATTTTCTTGCACACTAGAAAACAGAAAAGTTTTAAAACCTTTTTTGTTCATTAAACCAGCATAATTCTAATAGTTATGATAAAGGGGCAAAAATGAAATTTGAAGCCTGTCAGGCACTCCTGAACTCCAGATTCTTTGGGGATAAAGAAGGTAAGACATTTATCCCTGAGCTGAAATTATGTTCCATCTATTTTGAGTCTCCTTACAGAAATGAGAGCCTTTCCATGATGAAAAAGTTTTTATATTAAGGCAATGTTGTTGGAGAATGCCCACCTAAATCAGTGTTGTTGGGTAATGCCTGTCTAAAGTGAGTCACATTTAAAGCAGTTGTATTTGCTGATGTTTGAAGTGAGTCAGTGGGTAAGAATATTTACAGTATGTCCTGTTTTCTTGAGCTAGTACAGAAGCATCAGAAAGTTGTGGCAAGCAGAGATGAAAATTCACCAATGTAAATAAAATATATCAAGAGGAACAAGATTGTGAAGAAGGCATTGAAACTGTTATTATGCAAGAGATAGCTTATAGCAAGTATTTTGTGAGCTGAGATTCTGTGATGAAATTCATGATTCAAATCCAAACACTCAGCAGTAAGTGCTGGAACTTATTTACTTGGAATAATGGAGTGAATCATGAGTATATTCAACTCACATCACTGTGTAAAAGATCAGAAACATTGTCCAGAGTTTTGCTGCAGAACCAGGAATATGTCTAAAAGAGTCCTGTTGTCTCTCGCTCCCACTCCACAGCAAGGCAGGGGGAGGAAATAAGGTGAAATTTTATGCAATGAGATAAGGACAGGGAGATCACTTAGAAGCTACCGTCACAGACAAAACAGACTGAACTCGTGGAAGATTAATTTAACTAATTGCCAATTAACAACAGAGTAGGATATCAAAAAATTATAATTAAAAAAAAAAAAAACAAACAAACCAACAACCAAAAAAAACCTAAACCCACCTTCCCTTCACTCCCACCTTCTTCCCAGGCTCAAATTCACCCCTTGTCTTCTAATTCACCTGCCACCTTCTCCCATGCAGAGTAGTAGAGAGTGGGATGCATGATAGGGTCATGGTCAGGTCACAGCACTTTCTCTCTGTGATTCCTTTCTCCTTGGACTTTTCTCCTTCTCCACTGTGAGGACACTCCCATGAGCTGCAGTCCTACTAGAACTGCTCTAGCATGGGTGTTTTTCCATGGGTTGCAGTCCTTCAGGAACAGCCTTTCATGGGCCCTCAGAGGTCTCAGTTCCTGCCAGAAAATTTGATCTTGCATGTACTCCTGTCGACAGGGCTGCTCTTGTGTATGTTTTTCATGGGCTGCTGATTCCTCCAGGGCGTGTCTACATACTGTGACGTGATATTGTCCATGAGCTGCTAGCCTCAGTGAATATTTGCTCCAACTAGGTGTTCTGTGGGCTGTAGGGAGACAACCTGCTTCATCAGTCTTTTTCAAGGGCTGCGGGGGAATTTCTTGGGCACCTGGGTCCCGTCTCCCCCCTCCTTTACAGACCTTGGTATCTGCAGAGCTGTTTGTGTCATGTTTTTTTCTCTCTATTGCAGCTGTTGTGCAGTGTTTTTCACTTTGTTATCACAGGGGCTATGTCCACTATGAGGTAGCTTCTGGTGTCCTCTCCCAGCAGCCACCCCTGCAGCTGTCGTGCTAAGCTTGCCAGATAAACTCAAAAAAAATAGACAACCTCACTGATTTCCAATTTCATGTTTCATTTAACTCACTTGATCCCAAAGTGGGGACTTAAACTTACATGTTTGAGATAGCCTGAATCCAGGCAGACTTTGAGAATTCGTTCCTTCCCATTTTACATATGGTGCTGTACATAGCAGTGCACCAGTATATTATGCAAAATACCAGTTTCCAAACAATCTGGAATGTTTTTTTTCATTTCCTTTGGGTACAGTAGATTTCCAAGAAACAACAGGGATATGGGAGAAACTGAGGTACAACAACCAGGGAGATACTGGTGATAAATATAGTGGGTTTTTCACTGTTTGGTTCCATGCGCTTTGCAAGCAGTACAGTGCCACTGGATAGCCAATATAATGCAAATATTCTGCCGCCTTAGTCTTGCCAGTGCTTCAGTAGCAAACAAGAAAATCTATAAAGTTTAACAGAGCAAATGCTGGATCTGTTTCTACGGAACTACAAAAGAATGATTGTTGATATGAATCTGGGACAAGTGGTAATTATTTTAAAAAGTATTCTTTCATAGCAGTAGTTAAGTACTGACAGAAGTAAAAACTAAATTAATGAAAATTATTATACAATTCTACACATGAAATTTTAGAGCATGGAAAGTAAATACAAATATATTTTAAAAATGCACCTATTTGTATCTCAAAAATGACAGCTGTAGTACAAAGAGGAAGGAAACTGTCATAAAACCTCTGGGAGATAGCTTCTTTCTTCTTCATAAACAGACCTGCAGTGAAGCACTGCAGAAAGCAAAAAGGATATGACTTGAGTCACAGTGTTTGCAACTTTCCACCATGACTGCAAGAACATCTCAAATATCAGCGAGAAAGAAAGTACTTGAGAAAAGGAATGAGTGGAAGCTCCTTGCATATGCCTTTTTCTCTGACTCAGACAGTAATAGCAGTTATCAGTCTGCATGTGGTTATTTCTAACTCCTCAGAAACCATTCACAGTTTGTTGTCAAACAGTCCTATGTTTTCTAGTAGATATGACAGTTTCTCTGAGGGCGTTCTGGAGGGTCCACTTAAGAAGAAGATGAGTGTCATATCTGAATAAATGGGGACTCATCTGACAGAGAAGTTGATTTTCTTCAGCAAAATTTCCAGAAATGGTCAGGTTTGGTAATTGATTTCAAACCCATGAGTAATGTTTATGATGATAGTTCATAGGAACTAAATCGCTTGCTTCTAATATCTGAGATACCTTTCAGGTAAAGGATTTTTAGTCAATTTGCAAATATTTCTCAAGGCAACTGAGCAGAAGAACGTGTATAAATAATTGCAATTCCTTTGGCTTCATTTTTCCAAGCCTCTTTACCTGCAGACAAGATAATTTACTGTTGAGGAATGCTTTTAACTAGAGTAGTGAAACAAAAAACACTGAGTCTGAAATAGCAATATTTGCTAATCAATCACAGTGAAGTAGATAATGCAAGCAGTGGCCTCAATTATTTTTACTGACTCTGGAAGAAGTGTGTGTGTGTATGTGCGTGTGTGTGTGTGTGTGTGCGTGTGTGTGTGTGTGTGTTGATAAGAACCTGAGTATCTAGAATGTTTGTTTTTCCATTTCTGATGTTTATGCCTAGACAATTGTAAACAGTGCAAATTCCCTGCACATGGAAGGGTAAAGGTCTCCTCTACACATCACTTTCTTATTTATTATTTGAAAGGTTTGCTGACAATATAGCCATACCATATGTTCATAACTCATCTGATTAAAATAGTCCCTCACAAGACAATAATAAAAAAGAAATGGTTTCGTTATTAATTTATTTATCCTAGGTTCACATTAAACAGTGTGATAGTTCAAAAGGAGAATGCTATTAACACCAATCTGGTTGGTATTTCTGTAGAAAGCTTTTCAACATCGGGAAATATGTATATTTCTCTCTCACTTTAGGTAATATATATTCATATACATATGTATAGAAGAGTAAACATCAGTTTAATTTTTAGAAAAAGGTTTTTATTGACAGGAATAAATCAGTATCCATGTAACATAAAAATATGGCTCTTTCACCACTCTCCCATTTCGTTTCCAAAGATTTTGAGTGTTTGTTGATTCATTGTTATCTTATTCACCAGGGAATTTTATAGCTGGGATCCCAGTTCTTGTCATGATCACTTGTAAATCTCTTTAGCAGCACAATGCTAGGAATTCATGTTGTAAGATCATGGTTTAAGCAAGGCTGTCCAATTGTGATCTTATTACAGGTGTAGACATTAAGTGCTATATTTTCAGGAATTTAGTTTTTAAAGATTTACAAGATTTTAAGAGCACTTTTGCTAGACAGTTGATACAATAAATATTTTTTTTCTATTTTTATAGTTACATTCTTACCTAAGTGCTCCAATTAATATAACAGTTTAGTTTTCTTCCCATATTTATTATTCTAAAGTACCATGCCAATGCAAGCATCAAAAGGTGAAGAATGAGAAGATATATGTCACCAGGATGTGATTTAATTGATTTTGTTGCCATAGTGACTACCCTTGTGCTTATAATGTTTTAATAGTGTCTCAGTATACTCCTTTTGAGAAACAGTATTACTAATTCAAAAATATCTAAGTAATCTGTTTTACTCTTTATACTGAAAATTTGTGGTACATTTTTTAAATAGAAAAACCTAGGTTTTAATTAGAATCATACAGAAAATATCCTTTTGAGCCAATCTTCCTTAATGTTTACAGTTTTATGTATTGTTTATATAGCACAAGGAAACAGAAAGCAGGAGAAAAGCTTGTAAGATCTCGTAAGTTCAGACTTTCTACTCAGTCTAGCAGAAACTGAATTAAAGAAGTGGAACTCTTCTGTTGAGATTCTTTCAGAAAGTCACCGGAAATGTATGAATCTTATTTTTATTTTCTACTTAGCTCTCACAGGTCTTGCAGGTCAACCTACTTTATTATTTCCAGTTCTGCAACCTTCTCAGCTGTGTGGGTGATTCAGCTAGTGGTATACTTTCCTCTCAATCAGTAAACAAGCCAAGTGGTAGTCACTGTGCAACCAGAGAGGACATCTTTCAAATGAGGTATATCAATAAGATTGTGATCTCTTATCAGTTTGTAATACGTCACTGAACATTCTGGAAACCTGGGAACTTTGCTTCTTTTGCCTGAGGCTTAGTTTGCTAAGACTACAATCAATATCGAATTTTACTTAACATTTTGTAATTTTTTTCTGAAATGAAATGGCAAAAATATTTGTATTTGTCACCATTATATATACATGTCACCTTCTCTCCATGTTATGAGTGGCACACACCCGAACAACTATTTTTCTTGGAAGCATTATTCACAATTCAATTTCTGCTTATATTCACCATTGTTTTAATGGTGATTGTCTTTTGACTTTGTACTAAACCTGTGCTTTTCCTTTCTTCAGTGCACAGTAAAATATTTAATCCATAGCAAAAGTGTGTCAGCTCTGAAAACTCAGTAAAAAATCAGTACTCATAGTTATTATTTGCTTACCCAATACTTTGTATTCTTACAATACCTGAAACTGTGTAGCTATCAAAAGGGCTTCAAGAACCTTAAGTAAAAATATTGCATTAAATTTGAAACCTGATAGTAATGTATTCAGAGTAACATGTTTCTGTAATATACCACACTTTTCTTTGGGATTGTATCTTTGTATTAAAATATACTTGTAAGGTAGGGAGGTAATCTCCATTATGAAACCTTCCATTCAGTCACACAGTAACATCAAAATCTGAATCATTTCATTGGGTCTCTCCTTTTAAACTTCAGATATTTCCCTTCAATTCCATCTGTGAATTATTTGATTGCATGCCACAGCCATTAGGTGGGATTGATTTATGACACTTCTTATATTGTTAAAATGAAGCCTTATTTTACCTCAAAAGCAGCACCACACTGACAATGGATGAAGTGACTTTTCATTATATATTCCTTAGACACTAAAAAGCTAAAAAATGTGTTAATAGTTTCCCTAATCATCTTGCTGTAAAAGAGGTTTCATATCATTCTTGTATCCCTTTTTCCTGTCCATGTTTTCACTTCCATGTTTCCATGATATTTAAAAGTATGTCAATGAAATAGCTATTTCAATAGTGTTTCCTGCAATGCCATGAATTAAAAACAGCTCTGTCATGTTCAAAGCTCTCCCTTGCTTTTATAGAAGAAAGTCACAGTATTACTTTTGAAGTTTGGATTTTTCCTAATGTCCTTCTCAGTACCAGGGCTTTGCCTAGTGCTGTTCTTTGCTGTTCTTTCCTCCACTTGTACAATCTATATTTCAAGTTTTCAGATCTGTTTTGTGTGTGTGTCTGTCTGTGTGTGTGTTTGTTTTGTTGTCTTGACGCTGGCCAGCCAAAGGGATCCATACATTGTTGGGCACAGTTTGGAATTCCAGAAAAGAGGTATAATCTCTGTGTAGTTAATTGATCAATAATTCTGTTATTTCTTAATCTGATTTTTTCAGTAACAAGTATTTTATGTTTCTTGGAAATAGGAGTTTAATATATTTTATAGAATTTATGTGACAAGCAGTCCTTGTGAATTTGTATGGTGTTTTTCTCAGGACCTAACAATATCCTCCTCATCCTCAAAAACTACAATGTAAGAATTTCTTATATTCCTTAAAACACTAATCAACTAATGTTTAGTTTAGTTTAATGTTTAAACAAATCCCTAAATCTTTCTGTCCATATTATCCTCCCTAAAATGAGATCTTTCCACACCTGTGAAAATTGAAAATCTTTTTTGTGGATGAACTGGGATATGCAGGGATGAATGGCAGAATGTGGATTTTTTTTTCCTACCCTTGTTTTGTAATTGTTTAAGCATGAGGATACCTTACCATTTAAAATTAGAACGTTTAAAATAATAATTGAAGAAAATTGACTCTTAGGTGCTAATAAATATTGTTAATAATTTGTACTTATATATCTGTCTTTTCTTCAAATTATCTTGTAGCACTTCCTTTGCTATTTAAGCATCTACTTCCCCATTGTTCTAATGTTAATCTCAAAGGATGCATCATCTATCATTAAGTGTTTAGTATAAAACAACTCATTTTATTTCCTTTCACTCACTGTAGAAACAGACCACAAAATAGTCCCTCTGGTGTTTTCATCAAAACTGTGATCTCACTGATTAACATGCAGAGAAACTGGGATTTTTCTTTTATCTGCAGTCCATTGTAACTTTATTGTTTGAATCTCATTAACACTGTGTTACTTCTCTTTCTTCTTAAGTGTTGGTATTTTTGTTTTGGTTTTAGACGTTTGTTTGTCTGCTTTGTTTTTTTCTCCCCTCTTAAAGAAAATTAATTAAAAAGAAACATCAAAAAATACTGCATATAGACTTCTCAGGTAACTTCTGTGGTAACATTTTGAGTACATCTTCTAATATTTATATAGCCTTGTAGTCAATGGTAAAGAACAAAATTTGGTGTAATTTAAAATTCCAGTCTTTTATGCAAAAGTCATCAGTTCTTAAATATTTTTTAGATGTAGCTTATGCCCTCTTGGACTTCTCTTAGCTTTTCAGATTTTGCTACTAAGATCAGAATTTTTTTTAAAAAGTTATTTCCAAACTTCTATATTGCTCTTCTGAATCTATCACTTTTTTAACAAGATATTTAACAGAATGCTCTTATAAATATCTAAATGGTTAACTTTCCTTGCACATTTCTTTTCCCTGACTACAAGACAGACATGCTGGAATATGTCCAGAGGAGGGCAAGAGCCCGTGACAGGTCTGGAGCACATGTCTTATGAGTGGCTCAGGTACCTGGGTATGTTTAGGATGGAGAAGAGAAGGCTCAGAGGAGGCCTTAGTGCTCTGTACTGCTACCTGCAAGGAAGTAGTGACAAAGTGGGTGTTGATAAGAAGTAACAGGATGAGAAGAACTGACCTCAAGTTGCTCCAGGAGAGGTTCAGTTTAAATATTTGGAAAAATGTCTTGATGAAAAGGGTTGTCAAGCATAGCAACAGGTTTCCCAGGGAAGTGGTGATGTTGAAGTCTTCAAAAACCATGTGAATATGGCAGCATGGTTTAGTGGTGGACATGATGTTGATGCTGGGTTGACAGATGGACTTAATGATCTTAAAGGTCCTTCCCAGCCTTAATGGTTCTATGAGTCTTCGTCAGGCTGTTTAGGATGAAGTGCATCCCATTTTGCCCAGGTTTCAAGTCTCACATTTCAGCATGTACACCCAGCACATAATCTTAACAGAATTATACTTTTCATATATTGGAAGCAAGCTATCAAATCCATGATCTTTTTCTAAGATCAATCAAGCAGAAATATTTTGGTACTATGTTGTTTTATGATTGTGTTTGATACATTCTCCATCTATGTATATGTATGTGTGTATGTGTATATGTATATGTGTGCATATGTATAGGGTGACAGACCAATTTAAGGCCCTGGTGACTCCTGTTTGGTGATGCACACGCCTCAGCATTTGGAGGGGGCAGTCCCAGAAATCTATTGTCAGAGGATAATGAGTTATACAAAAAGGGACAAAGAGACCTCAGTGGCTTCCTGAAAGTCCTCAACAAAATGAGGAGACTTCCCACCAACAGGCTGATAGGATTGACAAAGAATGGAGTGTTATGGAAATAGTATGGCCTTTCTTTGCAACATCCTAAGGGAACACAGGGAGCCAGCCCTCAGGCCTATGTCATTTGTCTATCACCCCAAAAATTATTATTGACTATAGTTCCCTCAATTGCCTAAGAAAAAATGTATAAAAAGAGATTGGACATGAACAAAATCAGGGAGAAGTTCCATCATCTCTCTGGGGTAACTAACGAGCTGCGCAGTCTCCTCATTCTGCTTCAGACACTGTAAGGGTGAGCAACCATTTACTCAACTTTTCTTTGCCTTGACCTTATTCCTTATGCTTTAGGCCTTATGCCTTATAGACTAGCTTCTTTCACCTTTACCCCCCAGATACCTTATTTACTAATTGTACATTGCTACTCTGCTACTTTTTTACCTGCCCTATACCTTGTAACTTACCGGGTATATATGTCTTACATTATTGTTATTGTTATTGTTATTATTATTGTTATTGTTATTGTACTTTATTGCTGATTCATTGTTCATGGTTTTGCTTTAAGGTGTGCAGTTCCTTATCTTAGTGAGTTAAAATGTGTGTTAGTGGGAAGTGGCTATATTCCTTCTTTCTAGTGTTGTGTTTAGATTTTGTTCTAGTCTTTGAAAATTGATCGGTCATGGAGAGGGGTTGCTTGAGTTTTGTATTAAGGCTTAGGTAGCTGTGCTGTGTTGTAGAGCATGTTTCTGGATTTTAGGTTTTTGTTATTAGTTAAGTGCAATCATGCAGTTAAACGTTATAACCAACGATGCTAACCCTACAGTAGTTTGTCACATACTTGTGTTAATAAAAGTTATTTCGTGAACTGCTGGAGTTACTCCAGTTTCTTTCTGGAGCTGGGAACCTCATAACTGGTAGGAAAACTTCATGGACAAGGTCCTCCGTTGCTATTAAGTGCAATCCCCATGTCAGGGTATCAAAAGTCCTGTCCATCACAGTGAATCTGTCTAGCGAAGAGTCTCTTTATGTGAGATGTGAACAGACTGTTTTGGGCTTTAAAAGACTTTGATGTTCTGGGGGCACTGATTGCCAATTAAAAATATATTAATACAGGTGGGACAAGACATCTTTGCATTCCTGCCCCTTTTTCATGTGAGAATATGTAAGCTTCACTTTTATAGTAATATATTGGGGTTTTTTAATTAATATCCCTCTTTCTCAACAAAAAAGAGTAGTTCAAAATTTGAGATAAAATTGACAGAGGGGTATCAACTCTTCCTCCTCTTTTCTCTTGTGAAATCAATTTTCACAATAAAACTTAGAGATAAGAAGAAATTATGCATAATTTCTTTAAGACCCTGAATTTACCACTGAAAATGGGGAAACTTATTACATTCTTTGTATTAATACATTCTTTGTATTCATCAGAGTAAAATGTTTTCTTTACATGTTACCTCATCTCTTGAACAGTTTGGCATCTAATTGCTGCTATGAATGTGAAAGAACACATAATTTTCCAAATCAATAAATTTATTTACTTAACTCAGAGCATAACAAAGGAGTACCTATTGATCAGCAAGCTGGACCTCATAGAATTTTTTTGTAGTTTTTATACAACTTGGCTTACAATAGTCCCAGAAGACCTTGTTATCAATAGATAACAAGAGTTAATTATCATTAGAGTAATGAGTGTTTTGACTATGTGTCTTCACAGCCATTTGTGAAGTAATTTTGTTTCTTACAGTTTTTAAAGAAAAAAAAACACACGATCTATAATGTGTTATTGTGGGTAATTACTTTATGTGTATGTACATACATAGGATTTATATACTTAAAAAAAAAAACACAAAAAAACCAAAAACAGTCCTTACTTGTAAAAGATATTGATCTGTAATGTAAATAGTGTATCTTGCAGCATTTAACCAGTGAATAAGTTACATAGACTTTGTATTGACTACTTGCTCTGAAACATCCCTTCCTGTGCAACTTGTCAGCTATATTGGAAAATGTTGTATTGTCTCAGGAAAGTGTTGCAAGCAGAAAAGAAAGGATTCAAATGCCTTTTCATCAAGCATTTCTTAGAAATTTTGAATGTCTTCTTTTTTAATACTATTTCTTCTTCCATTAAAAATTATGCATAGTTTTCATAAAATTCCTTTTGAATATATTTGTTAAAATAAATTCAAAGCTTCATTTCAAATCCAAATGAAAACTGACCCCAAGTATTTAATCTCTAGTTTGTATAAGCAATGTACTTTTGCAGGTATTAAAAACATTTCATAATTTTGTTCAGTGCTTTAGTCCCATTCCTACCAAAAATGGTTATGTACATTATGAGACAAATTATCTGCAGAAGTCAACTAAATCATTTGGAGTTATATTAGCAAGGAATTTAACTTTAAATATTCACTTTCAGCACTTCTCAAATCCAGTAAAGTCTCTCAATTTTCATTTCATTACAAGAATATCTGTCACTTGGGCTTTAGCTGTAGCAACTTTCCTTTTTTCTACACATACATTTTTTTCTATGGATGTTCACAAGTCAATGCCTAAGATCTGTGAGTAATACATAAAAATGATAGCATAGACTTAACTTGGATTCATGTTTCATGAATTCCTATTGGAAAACATTTAGTCTTCAAACTGTTATTTCAGTCATGCTATTGTGCAGTAATTTCTTCTCCTCATATCCAGAAATAATAATAATTGGATGAAAAAAAATAAAATTAAGTGATAATTCCAGTTTCCCGGGGCGGGGAGGGGGGGGGAAGGTAATATGCATTTGCTAAACTGGACATGCCTTGAATAGGACAAAAATAATAAATGAAGCAATCACATATTGCATGGTAAGTGAAGAAAACAACATGAAAAAAATGCAAAAACCCCCCAAACTTACCACAAGTCTCAAGTCCAGAGCAGTAAAACTTGTAGTTATGAAACCTATTTCATCTTCCCTATTTTATTCTGAACTTAGGACTTTGCTTCCAAACAGGAGGGGTGTGAGAGTCATTTGAATTTGCGGAGCAAAGGGTATTGGGTTGAGAAACAGTTGTGGTGTCTTATTTTATCAGTAAATCAATGCACAGGATCATCTTATATCACTTCTGGTACCCCTGATTTTAATAATTTTCCATTTGACCCCTGCATATATTATTTAGACAAAGGCTTTATAACAAGAATAGTTAGGCATATTGGTTTGATATTGTGGAGCTAACACTTTTTTAACTCACTCCCTAGCATCTTTGTAATGTTAGAGGGGGAGAAAAAAAGCCTAGATAATAGTGTAGTTCACAGTAATAGTGCACAGAGACTAGCTACAAGGCATTTTTTCTCACATGTGAAAAGTACTAAACTGTACATATCACTTGCAGTTTAAAAGAAGCATGGACTCATAATTCTTCTAATTAAGAATACTTTAACATGAAAAGTTAGCTAAAGCTACTTGGTTTACTTACTTGATTTACTTACTAAGATGACACCTTTTGCTTATCACTCTATAAAGTTTTACTTAGAAGTACCCTGGTCAATGATTATTGAAAAGGGCAAGCAAGAAAGTCCAGAGGTTTCCTTGGAAACTTCTGATTCCTGACCTTGTCAAGTTATTCGTCATCTGACATAAAATAAATGAAGATGCTTGAAGAAATATGATGTCCCTATGAAGAGCCAGAATGGCTTCTGTACAAGGAAGTTCTACTTTCAACTCTACTGACTGTTCTGAAAAAGGTGAATAACACATACCACTGAAATTTCAAAAGATTTGTGATAACCTGCCTCACTAAAGATTACTGGGGAGGGTAAGTAGCCGTAGTATAGAGAAGGTAAATATTTGAAATATAACTATTTAAAAGACAGGAAATTGAAGTTAAGTGCCAGGAAGGGAAAAGTATAATCAGTGGAATTCTGCAGTGATATGAGATTGGAGTTGTTCTGTTCAACCCATTTATACTGGCCTAGAAAAGAAAGTAAGCAGTAAGATGAGAACTTTTTTTTTACTTATGCTAAATTCTTCACCTTTAAATGGTTGGAAAATGACATTGCACATTAAATTCAGTGTGATGTACTTGCCAAAGAATTCAAACATTTTCTGTAGAAATTGGTTGCCTCTGTTACACCATTTTCACTCAAAAAAGAAAAAAAAAAAAAAAAGGCATTGTAATGAAGGTACATTTCAGTGAGCAGGAATAATAATTAAAGACAAAAAAGATGGCAGGTGAAATAGTGGGGATCATTAGGAAAAGACTGGAAACACAACAGAAGTCTTCACTGTGATGCTTTGTTTGTTTGTTTTGTTGTCCCTTTAAATATTGAGTGCAGTTCTTGTGTTGCCTTTCAAAAATTTCTTTATTGAACAGAAAAGTTTCCAGATAGGAAAGACTGAAAATGCTCAGAGTTATGGAATGGCTTTGCAGTAATCTAGGATACAGCAGCTGAAAGAAAGACAGCTAAGGATATTTATAGTAGAGGGCTACAAATCTGTAAATGAAGCACACACACACAAAAAATTTTTATTCTGTCATTGGGGGATGAAAACCAGGGATTATCAGGTGAAGGTAGAAGGAGTTGATTCTACACAGTAAAAAGTTGTTTTCTTGGTCCTCTGTAGACAGAGACTGATCAGGGTATATGCTGATTGTTGACATGGGTTTAAATAAAGACAACTAAGCAGGGGAACTGAAATGCTATGAAGCGTTCCCAATACACAAACCCACATCTGGCCTGGAAAGTCCAACACATGCACTTTGCTAGAAACATGGAGGATATCTGTGGAAAACATCGTATCTGTCTTATTCTTACTCTTTCCAGTACACTACTTATGGGCATTGTGCAGGAACACAAATTTTACTGGATAGAAACTTACTTCAACCCTGTGAAGTCATTGCTTATTTCATAACTTTTTTAAATCTAATGTCAGACTCATCTTTGTCACAATATGTGCAAAATCCTGCAACTTGTGTTGCTAAGTGCGAGACACTGAAATGTTAATGGCTCAAATAATTGACCACCTGCAAAAGCAGGGGGTGCTTTGTTGACAATGTGCATAGAAAGAACCCGGATGCAGAGGATGTAAGCGTGTGGGAATGAACGTGACAAATTTACCCTTGTTTATCAAGAAGCTGGGTTTTGAGCCAGATAAGGGAAGAGGCCAATAAGAAGCAGACCCTATGGAGCTGGGATAGTGCTTTCTATCATGCCAATGTCCTCTCTTACATAACTGGCTCAGGTGTAAAAATCCTCACTGCAGTTCCCACAGGGGAGATATTAGGACATTGGCATGTAGGCCTGAAGATACTCATCCCTTCTGATGGGCTATAAATAGCTCAGCTAAGCTGACATGAGAGACAGTTGTCACATCTTAGAAAGTGTCATAAATCATCAAAGTTCCCCAAGATGCCGCCAGAGGGATGTCTGAGAGCTTCCATCAGAGGACTGCTTGTGATCTATGGTGTTACATCAGACAGTGTAAAACTACCCCCAAACAAGTGGAAGTGTCTGGGTATTCCCACCGAGCCTGAGCATATATTAGCCCATCGAACTGTATGTTTCAAAGGCTTACCCTCACCCCCAACAGGTCAAAACTGCGACCATCATATTGACTGCTTTCAGACACCTAAATTACAATGATCATGTCCTGTCACTGGATCCACAGGTGGTAACATCTTTCCACTCTTATTTCTTCTCTTTCTCTCATTCTGTCTTCTCCTAACTTCTTCTTCTTCCGCTATTGTAAACCAGATTGAAAAAAAAAAAAAAAAAAAGGAAAACAGTCAATGCCTTAGCAAGTGCTTTGTTTTGTCTGGATAAGTAAAAACTGGACAAGTTAAGTTTGGCAAATTAGAGTTTTGAAGTGCCTTACTTTGGATGTTTTAAAATTTGTCAAGTACCTTATTCTACCTTAATATTCTAAAGTTTGCAAGTAAATGTTT
>JAWWLT010000092.1:43023641-43039864 GCA_035040995.1 Premnoplex brunnescens
TCACAATATTTTTAGTATTCACACCCATACTGAGAACTTTATGTGTCCCATTTATTATGTTACATTAATTAGAGTACAGTGAATTGTTTTTATATAAAGAAATTATTTTAAAAAAAAATAGTGTTTAATGAGGCTAACAGAAAGATGTTTGTTTTATAAATTGCATTGCTCCACTCTTAAATTACAGCTTTTCCACGAATTTGAATAAGCTCTTTACTTTTTTTTCTTTTTAATTGCTTATGATGTTTTAGTATATTCCTGTATGCAGAAACACTTAGCAATCAGAGGTAACTGGAGCTAGATCAGGCCTTACTAACTTAAAGGACACCTATAAAGCAACCATGTAATACAAGTGATGATCTCCGGACAAGTAAGATTTGAAAAGAATAATAACTGAATGTTAGTAATTGTAAAGTGGAATATTTATAAAAGAAATTCTAAAGGCTTTTAAACTTGCTTAATGCTTGCCAAATGCCTGAATCAGAATAAAGAAAGTAAAATACAAAACTGATTGCAAAGTTTCATGAGCTAAAACTTGTTTTTACTACCTAGAAAGAAAAGTAATCAAGGTACTGTAAAAAGAGAGACAGCTGTAGGTTTTATTAAACTTTTCCTACTGGAGTTCAGGTTAAAATGATTTGAGTAAGAAAAAGGACTTCAGTAATGGAATTGAGTGGTTAATATTTTGGTTAGAGTTGATTTAACAAGAAAAAAACTTGCTGGCCACATTATACCACATTATATTATTATGATTGCATTAATTTTTGCTGTCACTCCTCCACTGCACTGAAGAACATTGTTTCTTCAGTTGCACTGGCAACTGAATAATAAATAATTAAATAATATTAAATAATATTAGATAATTATTATTATTAAATTATATATTAAATAATAGAACAACCGTTTTCTTAATATTTACAATTAATATATAATGAACACCACTTCTGAATAAATCTCAAAAGTATTGAATTACATAATACCTTGTGTTTTAATAACTTATTCTTTTTTTTTTTTTTTTTTTTTTTTTCCCCTGGAGTTAATTCTTTCAGTGAATCGTATGCATCACTTTCTGTGATTCTGCTTCCCGTTAAAATTTTCCAGTTTTAAGAAACTTAATAAATTTGAAATATATTGTATGTCTTCCAGGATTTGGGTTACTTTTGTTGTTGTCATCTTCTTTTGGTTTTCTGCCCCCTTCTTCTCCTTGTCTGCTTCTATTGGCTCTGCATCATCCTGGCTAAATAGTCTCTCAGAACAACTGCAGTATGTCTTGTCATCGATAGGAGCTGAAGGTCACTATGTTTGTTGGGAGAGGAAGCCTTAAGTCAAAGTTCAGTGCAAAAATGAGCCTGTCCTTTCAGTATTCTCAACCACCCCCTTAAAAGAACCATAAAAAGTCCTGTAAAGTTTAATCATTCATAGGCATATGTTCTACAATGTGCTCTGAATGAGAATGTATCAGCAAGTGCAGCTGAACTGGATTAAAAAATGAACCACACAAACAAAACACATATGAGGCTCCAGATAAAGAGTTCCAAATCCAGTCAGGGCAGAAAGAGAACACATAAGAAAGTACTGGTCTCAGTTTCACTGTGTGGACTCTTGAATGTGTGATGACAGACAGGCAGAAATTACATAGCATGCAATAATCAAAAGTTATGAAAAAATTGAGATATATTATGAATTGAGAGTTTTCAATGATTGACATTGTCTGCACTAAACAAGCGAATGCACATTACCAGAGATGAAACTAGACAGTCAGCTGTACCTGGCACAGGGTTGTTTGTCATGTGTAGCATTCAGAATGGCTGTGGAATACTCAGTAGTTGAGCTCCAGCACTCTGACAGGTTTTGCTGCTATTTGGCAAGTTTGAATTTCCATGGATATCCAATGTAAACTGATCTATGTGTGAGAGAAATCTATAGACTACAAACCACAACTCTTGACACCCTTATTATCAGTAAAGGAATTATTGAGAAAGATATAATTTGGGACCATAAAGTCAGGATGCAAAAAACTCATGATCCTATAGTAAGATAGTAGATTACTTCTAAGTACACATAACCCAAAAAGGTTGAAACTGAGGCCTTTTTTCCATGTGGAAGTCATCACAACATACTTTAGATGTGGCATCATGAGAAAGACACATACTGCACATGCCAGGGACTGAGCATGAGAAAAGAACCAAGAACACGTCAGTTGCATGAGCTAGGTATCCAAGAGGAAATTTACGTGGTGAAGAATAGGAACAGAAGGCACTTTACATCTGCACTGATGTCAATGTGATCCTATTAAAAGTCTGGAAAGTAGTTTAGGTCTCTATTTTCTAATTTCAAACTGATATTTTATACAAGAACCTCTTCTTAAATTAATACCCTTTCTTTGGTAGGTGTTTTTACACTAAGATACTCTCCAAGAAAGCCTCACTGAAACCCAGAGCTTATTTCATAAAGCAGAAGACTCTTGCCTTTTTGAAGGGGCACTATTGCACAATTTCAGCCACTCAGTCCCAAGTAACATCTTGGGGATCATAGTGCAGCCATTTTCAGGACTCATACAGCAGAAAAAATAGTGTGTTTCTCGTCCATGGAGATAAATCTCCTGAAAACTGACAGGGGAAATGATAGTCAAAAGGCAGAAAAAAAATGAGAGAACGTCAAGCAAAAGAGATTTCTGTTACATGGAAGACAAAAGCTTTTGTATGCAAGAAAGCAGACCCAGCTCCAATTACCAAAGAGATGTGTGATGCAGCAACACAGGAGACCAGTCTTATTTATAATGAAAGACTCACTGAATTTGTTAATGACAGGCTGGGGATAACAACAAAAATGGAAGAGAGCAGAGAAGCACAGTGACAGAGACAGAGAGAATAAGAATACAGATGAGAAGGCAAGAACAAGGCCAGGACCAAGACAATTTGGATTATATTAATTAACTGACATGTAGGTTAAAAAGTAGAAATAAACTCCGGAAAACACAGAATGCATACACAAGACTGTACAAGAAAATGGTGTACAGAAAAAATGAAAATTTCTTCATTCCAACAGAAAAATACAAACAAAGGAATTCCTAGCAACCGTAAAACATGATTTCCAACTAAAAAAAAAAAAAAAAAAAAAAAAAAAAAAAAATTACTTTTTATTATTTTGTTTATTTTATTCTAGTCTTCAGCTTTCAAGTCTCTGTCAATGGAAAGATCAATCAGGAAATCAGATAGGAGTCCACATGAACTTTGACTTCAAATGCAAAGAAGAGATCCAAAGGAACTATTGAGTGGTCAACCTCAGCATCTGGGAAGATGATGAAACGACTCATCCTGGAAACCATTTCCAGGCAGATTAAGGGCAAGAAAGACATCAAAGACTAGAAAGCACAGATACACAACGGGCAAGTCATGCTTGGCCAACCTGATAACCTTTTGGCTATCACAGGCCTAGTAGGTGAAGGGACAGCAACAGTTGTTGTCTAACCAGATTGCAATAAGGTTTTCAATACTGTCTCCCGTAAGATTCTCTTAGACAACCAGCTGAAGTATGGTCGAGCTGAGCAGGATCTTCCAACCAATCTCTCTTCAGTATTATTCATGACAGGGCAAGATGCAAGGGTCACTAACTAAAGCATTAGGGGTTTTGCCTGAATATGAGGCAAATTTTTTTTTTTTTTTTTTACCATAAACACAACTAAGCAATGGCACTTTTTGATCACAGAGTCTGGGGAGTCCTTGCAAATACCCCAAAGTTGTCTGACCCTGGGCAAGCAGACTCTGGGTGGCATTGCTTGAGCAGAAACATTAGACCTTCAGAAGTCACTTTCACCATTTTCCAATCAGTGATTCATCCAAAGGTTTGAAGGAAATGTTTTACACATGATAAATTTGCAGTTTCAAATAAGCCATTTCACTGGATAAATTTAGTAACAGACTGGAACAAACTAGCAGTAAGGGTGAGGCCTCCTTACCAGATTGCATACTTCAAAGTTCTATTCCCAAAATATTATCATTTGTTATCACAAAATAAAAAGATGTAAAGGAGACAAGTTTAAAAGAATGAACAAGTTAACAAAAAAAGGAGAAAAAAAAAGAAAATGTGAAAATATTCTTGGAAGTTGAAGAGAGAAACAAAATTCAGATGAGAAGCCTTTGGGGATGATCGCATATAACAACTTTACAGGCTGAATGCCATCTGCAATTGCAGCATCTCTGTAAATACTTTAATAAGGAACCTTGTTTTGGAAATGTAAAGACACTTCTTTTTATTAGGGGAGTGACAAGGTACATTAAAAGAAGCTGGGTGGCAGGCAAGTATGACACTGTGGGGATTCATTAAATGAAGCAAACCCAATATATGACATCTAGCAGCACTGAGAATGCATGCTGCCTTTTTGTGACAGAAGAGAATGAGGTAGAGAAAACCCAAACCAGTTTCATTGCTTAACATTTGATCTTCACGTTGAGATAGTAAAGTGAACAGTGAACTTTAAAGTGGTTTTGCCACTACAACTATTATTAGTAAAAAATAATTATTTGTTTCAAATTATATTTCAATATTTGTTAATCTCCTGAGGAAAATAGTTGGTTTTAAGTTTACAAGTAGGTCTGTCAGTAGACTATATAATTGTATGAAGTGGCTTGCAAAGTAGGAGCAGCTCAATGGGAAAAAAGAAGTCTTCTATATGATTAAATTAATGCTTCTGCTTTAGGACATGTCTCACAGACTTAGCTTTCAACTTTCTTTTTTCTCATATAATAGGTATATATACCAAATATATACATATACACATATATATATATATGTGTGTGTGTGTGTGTATTGTATATATATATACCATAGTTAAACTACATAATTTTTTCTTTTTATTTTCAAGGCTGATACTTCTTTGTCTAGTTTATTGTTGTGGATAGTTTGGGTTTTGTTGTGAAAGGACAAGAGGAAATGGCTTTAACTTGCACCAGGGGAGATTCAAATTAGATGTTAGAAAATATTTTCTCACTGTGTTTAGACATTGTAATAAGTTGCTAGGCGGGTGGTGAAGTCACTGTTTCTGAAAGTATTCAAGAAGTGTCTGAATGTAGCACTTGCGGTTATGATTTAGGGACAACTATGGGGATTCTCAGTTGATATTTGGACTAGATGATCTTAAGTGACTTCTCCAGCCTTAATGATGCTGTGAAATTTCTGAAGTACAGTTTGTCAGACTCCTTATCCAAAACCCATGTTACAAAGTCTCATCACTCAAATCTAAGCTGTTTAAACAAAATATGTTTATAATTGTCACTTTTTCCAAGTAGCCCAAATTTATTTTTTAGAAAGAGGCAAAAGACATAGTGTAAAATATGACAGTAGCACAGAAAATACATGCTTTCTTTAGTATACTACTAATAAAGCCTTTTATTATTAATAATGTTTTCACAGTGTCAAGGCCCTTCCTCTTTCCCAGTCTGTCCTCCTCATTTCCACAGTGAGTAGGCTGGTTTTGGGCAAGAGATTTGTACTGGGGCATAGCTGAGACAACTGATCCAATTTTGCCACATGGAAAGAAATGAAGCTTCAGGTAAAAGAGGAAGAATGGTTATAGTAATGTTAATGCTCATGGTTATAGCAATTTTCTTGCCAAATAACTATTATACATGCTGACACCCTGTTTTACTGGAAGTGGATAAGCGTATCTCTGCAATGGGACATAGTGACTGAATTCTTCTTTCTGCTTTGCTTTCTTGTGCAAGTTTTGCTTTAGCTATTGAATTGTCACTGTCTCATATATTGAGTTTGGATACAAGATTTTGCTCATGGGAAGGTTATAGGGTGGCTTCTGTGAGAAGATGACAGAAGCTTTCCTTTTGTCTGACAGAGCCAATGCCTGCCAGCTTCATGACCCATCATTGGCCAAAGCTGAGCCTGTTTGCAATAGCTGTAGGACCCCTGCGACAATGTATTTAAGAAGGGAGGAAAAAGTTCCTGATGAAGAGTAAATTGTAGCCAGAGAAATGAAGAGCGAGAATATGAGAGAAACAACCAACGCCAGTGCAGAAGGAAGGGGACGAGGTGCTCCAGGCACAAATCAGAGATTCCTCTGCAACCCATAGTGCATATCTGGTGATGCGCCCCTGCAGCCTGTGGAAACTCATGGTGGAACAGATATCCATATGCAGCCCATGAAGGTCCCCTTGTCAGAACAGCCTTTGAAAGAGGCTTTGACCAAATGTGAAACCCATGCTGTGGCGGGCTCCTGACAGGACCTGTGACCCCATGGATAGAGAAGCTCACACTGTAGCAGGTTTTGTGACAGGACTTGTGCTCCTGTGGGGAACCCACACTGGAGCAGGTGGTTTCTGAAGGACTACACCCCATGGAAGAGACCCGTGCTGAAGCAGTTCCTGCAGCCTATGGGAAGGACTTGAGTTTGGGAAATTCATAGAGAACTGTTTCCTGTGGGAGACACCCTACAGCGGAGCAAGGGAAGAGCAAAAATAAGAAGGACCTGCAGAGACAACATATAAGGAACTGACTGCAACAGCCATTCTCCATCCCAATGTACTGCTGGTGGGGGAGAAGTAGAGAATTTGAGAGTGAAGTTGAGCCCAGGTAGAAGGGTGGAGTGAACTGAAGATATTAAAACATTTGTTTTAATTTTTCATTGTCCTACTCTGGTGTCATTGGTAATAAATTCAATTAATTTCCCCAAGCTGGGTCTGTTTTGCCTGTTACAGTAGTTAGTGAGAGATCTCTTTGAGCTTTTAGCTCAGATTTTTGCCATAATTTCTCTCCCCTGTCCTGGAGTGCTAGAGCTGATTTGGTGAGCACCTTGTAACCAGCCAGGGTCAACAGCACACAGAAAGTGTATAACTGTTGGCCAGGTCAACCCACCACAGAGGCTTTCATGTTCTTGCTGCTTGTCTACTTGACAGCCCATGCTCTTTCTGACTACCTCTGCATTTACTAACACCCGCTCACTGATATTCAAGCAAGTTATGTAGATGCATCAGGTAATACCCTTTAACATTCATATTCTAAGCCAGTTCCAAGAATATAGTGCCATGGAGCCTATGACATAAGGTTAGCACAGGTGGTGATGGCCTCCGATGAAACCTCATTAATTTGGTTATGGTGATCATGCTTGAAAGCCCTTTAACAAGAAAAGTTTGAACTAATAGGCTGGTTTTCTTATCCATCATCTGTATGCATGATGGATTTTTTCTATTTGGATTCCATCATCTGCTTACTATTGCTTAGCTTCTTTTTGGTTTTGTCAGTCATCCTTTTCATTCTATAGGCTCTTGTCCCTTATCTGCTGTACTTCCCAGCAGTTTTTTTTGTTACTTGGTTGTACATCTGTGCCCATTGTCCCTTGAGTGGTCACCTATCTCACACATATAAGTAGCATAGTTTTAAGCTGTGCCTTGTAATAAAAAATTATAATACTGTTTTCAGACAAATAGTTTGTGAACACAACATGAACTATAAGTTCAAGATAAAGTAATAATATTATTTACATCATGATTAGAGTAGCTTTGATTTATAGATATCACTTGCCTCTGATTTTACTGAAATGATTTCAGTCACATCTGGGAATCACATAATCATAGAATGGCTTGGGTTGGAAGGGAATTAAAGATCATCTAGTCTCAACTCCCCTGACATAGGCAGGGGCACTTTCCACTAGACCAGGTTGCTCAAAGCCACATTTAGCCCAGCCTTGAGATTTCCAGGGATGAGGCTGCTATGACTTCTCTGGGCAAGTGGATGCAGTGTTTCATCATTCTTAATGTAAAGAATTGTCCGGGAAACATGTTCCGGTGTTTCACCACTCTTATAGTAAAGAATTTCTCAGTATCTAATTAAACCTTCACACTCTCAAGTTTAAAGCCATTGCCCCTTGTCCTGTTATTACACGTTCTCATTAAAAGTCCCTCACTGGCTCACTAATAGTCCCCTTCAGGTACTGGAAGGCTTTCTCTGAAAGCACCTCTACCCCAGCCTTAACAACCCCAACTCTCTCAGCCTGTCTCCATAGTACAAGTGCTTGAGCCCTCTGATCATCTTCCTGGACCTTCTCTGGACTCACTCCAGAAGGTCCATGTTCATTGTACATTGGGAGCCCCAGAGCTGAATTTAGTACTCCAGGGTGGGTCTCACAAGAGCACAGCAGAGAGGGAAAAGTCACCTCCTTTGACCTGCTAGCCATGCTGTTTTTGATGCAGCCCAAGGTGTGACTGGGTCTCTGGGCTGCAAAACATTGCAGCTCATGTTTTGCTTCTCATCAACTAACCAAGCCTTTTTCCACTCACTCAATTCATTGGCCAACATGTACTTGTGCTTGATATTGCCCTGTCCCAGGTGTATCCACTTGCACTTGGCCTTTGTGAACTTCATGAGGTTTGCACATGCCCATCTCTCAGACCTGTCAAGGTCTCTCTGGATTACATCCTTGCCCTACAGCGTATCAACCACACCACACAGCTTGGTGTCAAACTTGCTGAGGGTGCACTCAATTCCACTGTCCATGTCACCAACAAAAATGTTATCAAAGAGGTTAAACAAAGATGTTAATGGAAGATATCTCGCATATACATTAGTTCCTTCAGTTTTATGAATAGCCTTCTTGTCAGAATACAGAGAATCAAGGTATTCACTTGAAAGTGAATGAGAAATGAGAAAGTTTTCTCTGAGCTCAGATACACTATCAATGAGAATTTGTTTGGTAGCTGGTCATTATTCACTGAAGCTCCATAAAGCTGATTATTGTATGTTACGCTATTCACAAAATTGTTTTCTGGATTTTCTATCATTTTAGTAGCTGGGGGTTTTGTTTGTTTATTTGTGGTTTTCTTTTTTTCCTTTCTTGCCTACAGCCACAAATGAACACAAGATTTTATTGGGATTTCTACAGTGATATTTTGTTGTCTTTTCAGAAAACTCAAATTTAATTTAAAATTCCACATCAATTTCCATTACTTAACAATGTGTCTGTTGACAGCTTTTTTATTTCTGAACTCTGCTGTACATTTTTCAAGTACATTTTCAATATTTTCTTCTGTATATTTTATTGCTTCTCTTTGCTCCTTTTTGTACCTAATTACTGGAAAATGAATTGTGCATGGGAGTTCTTGTATATTTTTGCAAAAAGTAATTTTATTATTAATTAACTACTTTTATATTCACTACTTTTATATTTATTTTTAATATTCTCTTTATATTCACTGTTTTCTGTCTGTGAGCAATGTCAAATTTATTACAGAACCTTATCTCCTGACATCTGTAATGTTTAGAAGGACTTTTTATAATCCAGTATTCTAAATAAATATTCTAAAAATAAAAACAAAGAACTGTGGAGACATGATACCTGACAAAAAGGGGTATCAATAACCTTTGGTTTTCCAGACGAAAAAAAGGAAGAACATGATTTGATAAGAAGGACAATCACCAACAGTAATAAGAGTCTACCAAGGAAGGTATAGGTTACCAGATTTCGTGAGACAGAAGAAATTCACCTGAGAGTGCTGAAAAACTAGTGATGTGATTGCAAGACCAAAAAGTTTAACAGAAATCTTACAAAAATTCTTGGTGATTGAAAGAGTATCTGGCAACCGTAATAAAATGGTCCAGCACGTGTCCTTGGTTTATCTAGGTGCTTAAAGTCCAATCAATTTCATTTTTTTATTGAAGAAGATCATAGGAAATAATGTGAGACATGAAGCTAGTTAGAAAGAGTAGCACTACAATCACACATAATCAGTATGTGCGCCTACTATGATTAAATGCCCAGTTTCATTAACAACACCATGTAATATACCTTCATTATTTCCCATAACATTCAGTTTTTGAAGGGGGTGTTGGTTGGATTGTTAGCTGCACTGAGAATTGTCTGGACCTTTAATCCAAAAGGCAGTTAATCAGGGGCTTGAAAATCATTGTCCAACTATGTGCCTTGGCACTGGAGCTCATACCATGCATTAAGTTTATCAGCTGTGTGGATTATAAGACCGAATACGCCTTAAGCACCTTCATGTATGATACTAGTTCAGGATGTCTGGCATGTCAATATTAGCACTTCAGTTCAAAGGGATCTGAAGCAGCTTGAGAACCAAGACAGAACTAAAACCCAGAAATGTCTGATGTCCAAGAGGGAGAAAAGAAATCTCCAGTTTAGGCTTATACCTGAGGGCAGACTGGGAACTGCTGAAAAAGGCCAGTGGATCTCTCTGGGTGCCTGATTCTATATGAGTCACCAGCATGCTATAATGATTTATAAAGCAGAAGACCTACACTACTACTACTACTACTACTACTACTACTGCTACTACTACTACAGAGGAGTATGGCCAACACATTTGTAAAGATTGTAGTCCTCCTCTATGTGGAAAGGTCTCAAACAGAACATTTTTCTCAGTGTTGTGCACCACGCACAGCTAAAGAAGGACAGTAAAATCAGGAGAGGGTTAAATAGATGTTACTAAAGTCAAATTACTTCGAAGGAGGTTTAGAATAAGATGGACTGGTTTAACTTGATGAAGAAGAGAACCAAAGATCTCCAAACAATTGAGAAGATGTTATTAAGGTAATGGAATGTTCGTGATAATGGTAGGTGATAGAAAAGGTACTGTGGCTACAAGTTTTGTCTTGGGATGTTCAGTCTAGACATTAACCAGGAAAAAAATCTCATGAGAACAGTAATGCAGCACTGGATGGGAGGACCTTGTCCTTGGAGGCTTTCAAGATAAAACCCTCTACAGTGTTAACTTTTAAATTATTGAAAATTTATATTTACTTTCAATCTACTTCTAAGAACTTGATTTAATGCTGGCTTAAAAGTGGGGAGTTTTACTTCATTTTAAAAGCTTTTGTAAAACCAAGAAAATGTCTCTTGCCAAGTTCCCTGTGTATGAGATGAATATCATCCTACATGGCTAACATGAAAGAAAAAGAATAATACTATTTATAGACTGATATTGTTCATCCAGCATATTGAAACTCCTGTCACAAGAAGAAAAGGCCCAGATGGAAGGAATTATTTCTCAAGCAGACTATAAAAGCTTGCAATACGTTCTTCTTGAAATTTTAAATATTTTAAAAATTAGATATTTACATTAAGAAATGTTATTATATATTCAAAATGCAATATTTGATAAACCACCCATCTATTTTATTAAAAAACTCAAATTTTTAAAACAAACCAGTCCTGATATTGTTTACTAAATATCTTTACAAACTTTGTAAACTTTACATACAAGATGCCACCTAACTTTCCTAAGGTGGACAAGTGATTTTATGAATGTGTATGTCACATATTGAAATAACAATAACACTTCAAAGCTGAGAGCTGGGACAAGCACAATTTTTTTTTCACCAAAAACTTTTTCTGACTACTTTTTCAGTAATAAATATGTCATTTAGTGAATTTACAGCATTTATAGATCAAGGCATTGCACCTTCATTATATTAAGTAAAAAATCATCTGCTGGCTGCTTCCCTCTTTTGTTTCAAGGTTTCTCTTGATTGGTATAACTGAAATTGCATATGGCTAAGTATTTTTTTACTCCCTCTTTATTTTTTTGTGTCAGTGACATAGTCAGTGCACCATACTTACAATATGAAAATAGTAGAATAAAGAAATTTGAAATACTATATAAAGATACTTGTATTGATAACAAGGTATGAAGGTGTCTTTAAATAGTATATTAGCCTGTTGGTATTTTCCCAGTATAGCAATCAATCTGCATAGAACTATCATCAGTTTTGTCACGTTTAATTCAGCCCGAGACCAAATACAATATATATTTTGTTGTGGAAATCAAAATAATAAATAAGACCAGAATTAGAATGCTGGTTTGTACTTTATTCTTCTAATATACCACAACACTCATACTTCAGGTTCATCTGTTATAGGGTTTTGTTTTTTTAAAATTTTTTTAAATTTCCAGAAACACTGGTTAATGTATGTGGTCTCTAAATTTTCATGGAATATGGGGTTTGTAGCTTAGCAATTTACAGTCACATATTGTAGTCCTTCTGTCCTCAGGTCTGAACTTGTTTACCTTGTTTCTTTAATGAGAATATACTGACATATTTTCATTATTAGATTGAAGGAGTAGGGCATTACACAAAGCAATTGCAACTGAAATATCAAAATTGGCTAGAGTATACACATTTATTCTAATAAATTCTAATTCTGATTTTCAGAAATCAATAGGGAAAAAGGTCACAGAGCACCTGAAAATGTCTACTCAATACTTAGATCACTTTTCAGAAACAATGTTTAACTCACAATTACTGTATATTGAAATAACTTATCTGTTTAAATAGTTATTTTATGCTGAAATATGTATGATTCATATCTAAGAACTCACACTTTAAAAAATAGAAAGAAAAAAAAAATAAATCCAGGCTTACTAAATTATTAGTCTACTTTTTACTTCCTAAGGCTATTGAAAAAGTTCTTTAGAACTGATTGAGTCTCTGGATGCCTTTATCTCAGGTAATGTGTTACAAAATCAATTGAGGTCAGATAATTTGGTTAATGCTCATTACTATTGTCATAGGCTGTGACACATCACATAAACTCTTTATTAGTAAGCAACAAGACACAAATTCGTGAGATCAACTAGTGTCAATAGAAGTTAATCAGTTTAAATATATTCACAAGCTAAACTTCCTCTGTCTTTAGAACATGATCACAAAGAAATCACTTATGTGGGATCATACTGAGGAAACAAGGACACTCTAAATGTCTTTCTTGAATCCCTTGGTTATAACAGTCTACAGATTAAATAAAGGTATTATATTGATCCCCAGGAAGAATATTGACATAACTCACGTAAGAGATTTTTTCACCTCTTCTAGAGATAAAACAGGAAAATCTGCTGTGAGTTGGTAAAACAAAACTGGAAAAACAACACAGTTTTGCAGTTGTCTACTCTTTTTGTTTCATGGCTAGGCTATCAAAGTAATTGCATGGTGAGTAGCCTTCTAAAAATTATAAAACTGATTTAAATTTTCTTTACCACAGAATGGTATTTTTACTGCTATAGATTACATTTTACCATCATCCCAAGGGAATGTACCCATGTAAAGGAGGCAGTTCAAAATATGCTTTATATTATATATATGTGTTAGCTAAGGCTTAGTTCCGTGGTCTAAATAGAAGGATGAGTCCAGCAGAAAGAAGAAAAAAAAACAACCTAAAACAACTCTAGAACTAACAAAATATTACCAAAATATTACTTGAACTAAGTACTGAGCTGGGACTGTATAAGCAATATTTATTTCATTGACTCTCTAAAAAAAACCAAACACACAAACAAAAAAAACCCCTCCTTTCTGAAAATTCATGTCATATCAATTTCCAGATATTCTCTATAGATCTAATCAATCTTTTTTTTTTTTTTTTTTTTTTTTTAATTTAGTACCATTAGCAACACTTCAATACAAAGACTTTTGTCTGTAGGGCTCCCACATACAGCAATAAGACTAAAATGATATCTTATCCTCCTGTGCAGGTGGAGGAAGAGAAAGGGTAGTGCAGGAATAGGATGACCTGCATATGATAAGGTCTCTGGTAGTACCCACTTCTATGTAAAGACAAGATAGTTGCTAATAAATGTAATCTGTGTATTTGATAAGCAGAACACAGTTCACATACACTAATTAACTATGCAATGGATTTCTGGGTGTAACTTACCATGTTTCAAAACCAAACAGTAAGTATCCATAAATAAATAAATAAATTGCAATTTCAATGTCCATTAAAGATTTCTATTGTTAGCATGCATATGACTATCCAGAACAACCTTGAAAGATTTTTAAACCACAAACAAGGTGGAATAAACCTCTAGAAGGAGAGAAATGTTCCCTCTAAGGAAAAAACTGGGCACATTTAAAAAAAACCACCTTGATTATACAAAAAAAGGACAGAGCATAAATTAAAGACCCCCATGGGTAGCTTCTTGCAGCCAAAATCAAGTTTTGCTGCTTTACTACTTTGGCTTGTTTCTAATTGCACACTGCAGTGAAAATCATTTATAACTAGAAAGGTCCCATAACAACATGGCAAAGGCACAGGGGCTGCAACAGAATATTAGAGAAACTTACCCTGTGGGCGATCTCTAGTTACTGAGGAAGATAATAACTGCTCAGCTACTCTGAAATAATTTGGTCATAAAAGAATGTTCATTAAAATAATGTTAAAGAGTGTTTTCAATGTGGTGTGCAGGGACTTAACCGTGTGATTCCTTTCAATATTAATGGAAATTGCATGGCTAAACCCACACACACTGTGAGGAAAATCTGTATTTATGGTTTTAACAAAAATCCATAAAAGGAAACAAATTCAGGTAAAAGCTTCATTCTGTTGTGCACTGTTATTTCTAATAATACAGTGTGCAGGATTAGTGCATAACAGTTGTAATAGACGTGCGGCTGCACCTAAGCTCTTAATGAAAGAAGTTAAGGAGAGAAGGAAAGCTAACTTCTCTAGCAAAGGACTGATAAAATAGAAAGGACAAATGTTGATGGTGATATATAATTCTGGAACCTGAATTGTTCATGTAATAGGCTGCAGCAAAAATGTGTTGGTAAACTATAAAATAATTATGCCATTTTTAAAAGGAGAGTAAGTTGAAAATAAAAAAGGGAAATTGTGATGTTTGGTGGAAAAAGCCCTTCTGCTCAGACAGAAATTATAAACACCATACCTTAATGAAAATTTACAAGTAACTCTTGGAGCCCATATGTCTCAAAAAACATGGGACCCATGAAAAGGCCAGTTTGCTTTTATTCTTCTCAGTTATACTACCCTAGACTAACATAAAGATGACTAATTGGGCTGATGTGAAACAGACTTCTCATCACAAAGCTAGAAAACAATTTGGTTAAAGAAAAAAAAACGGATAAAAAAAGAAGAAAAGGTCTACAATGACAATAAAGAGCCATATCTGAACTTCATCCAGACCAATAATCCACAGATTGTCAAACAGGGAGATGATAAAGAGCAGGTCTTATTAAGACAAATTTTTACTTAATTTTTTTCTGGTAACTGGTACTTTCATCCTCACAGTGAATACCAGAGACATTTTTTCTCCACTTTTATTACAACTTGTTTCTTCATGTTTTGTTTAGTGAGCAGAGGACTTAGAGATATTTGAGTTTATATGAGAAAGACTGTGTTGAAAATTTAAAAATTAATTAAATGCCAATTATTTATAACAAGAATACCCTAAGACAGTATTTGGGTTCATTTTTGTCAGATGAGGAATACCTTCAGTTGGAGCCATTGAAATTTTAAAACATGAAAATGATAAAGCAAAAGATTTTCAATTATAATCACACTTGTAAGAATCCCTCTTACCAGGAGGTAGTAATGTGAAGAGGAAGCTTAGTATATCAGCCTTTTATTATAGCTTTTATTTTTTAAAGAATGTTATGAGAGCTTAATATTACTTTTAAATGATCGACACAATAAGTGTTCCATTTTAATTGGCACTTCTGTGATTTATCACTTTATCATGTTGGGAACACCCCATTAAGCCATTTGTAAGCGAGTAGCAGGGTACTATACATCTGACAATAACTGAAGACTTCTATTGAAGGCTCCTATTAAGAAGAGAAACCTAATAAAAGAGTTCATGTCCCCATTTGTTCTAACTATTGAATTGTACTGAATTGTATCCTTCCCTCCTAAGCAGAAATATTATCCTTGTCATCCCATCAGTCCATGTTGCTATCATGCTGACGTGTTTTCCTGTTCAACAACTGCATGACCAATATGATTTCAGTTTCTAGACAAGGAAGCTTAACCCCACTGAAAGTAATTGTCTTGATCACCTCATCTTGTTACTTCCTCTGTAATCAGAACAGTGTTTTCAGTTCCCACCACTACTATAATGCTTCAGATAAGTAAGAAGTCTTATCAGACCTTGGGCTTAGCTCATGCGTAGAGTTTCCTTGTACTAAGGTTTGAAAATGTATTAGGCTGCTGCCACTGACCCTGCTGTGGGAATGATAGCTTCCAGCAAGGATAGCAAACAGCTGGCAGATAGAGGCAGTGGGAAGGAGTCACCCTCAGCCCTCAGACGGTGCTGCACTGCCAGTGCCTGAGGCTCCTGAACACTGAGAAGTGAAAGATTTACCTTAGCTTTCTTGTTCACATCAGTCTGTTTGTGTGGATCAAGCACCTAATAACTGGGAAAACATGAATTAGACAGTCATTTTCATGATCTTCCCATCCCTGT
>JAWWLT010000092.1:43067805-43080791 GCA_035040995.1 Premnoplex brunnescens
TTCATTTTACAAGGGAATAAACCCATGCCTTTAAGACATTATGGTGAACTGTCTTCATCTTCTCAGGCTTATTGCTACATTTGGTCCTTTTTTGTTTTCTAAAACTAGACATGCTTCTATTGACTGTCAGTATTATGTTGTACACGAGAAACAGGATTATCCCAAAGATGATGCTGCTGGGAGATTCTTCCTGGTGCTGGTGCGGGATCTGCTGTGCTGGATCTAGGGAGGATTATTCCTGGTGGATGGCATCCATTGTGGACTTCCTCCTGTGAAAACACAGGCATAGCCCTTCCCCCCACAATTATAGGGACAAGGACTAAACCATTCTCCTGTCAGGAGACAACAAACAGAAACTGTAATACTTAAAGCAGTTGAAAAATCTGTTCTTGTAATGACACATTTACCTTTACAGTTTGGTGTGGTTTTGAGGTTGCTAGCTAGCTAGAGCAAATGCACTTTTTTACGGTGTCTTTTTTAAATCATTGGGTGGGTTTTACATCCAAATGCTGGGGTAGGTTTTTTATTCCTCTGTTCAGTTATGGGCACCTGTTATCCATATCCTGATTGCCGAATTTTGCGGGCAGACCTAGGTGATAGTGGGTTCCCATATCAGGGGTTGGTTATGTGAATAAAATACAAGAAATGGTTTTACTATATTAAAATTGGAGAAATCATTTTCAGTATTGTTAATACTGTCCCATCTGTTGATGTGAATATCACCTGTTAGAGAAAAATATGCATTAGAGGGAGAAAAATTATATTTTAAATTAATTGATATGCTTGAAAATGGATTTTTAGAAGAAAAACTGTCATGAGGCTGATGTCCTGGCTCCTTGGGCTGGTTCTCGAATTTCTGTGTGCTGTAAAGCAAACAGTCTGTCTTTGCAGAGTTTCAAATTGAAGGATGGATGGAATTATGCACTGTTAGGGTTTGGGCACTGGCTTCTGGGTGGTTACTGTCTCCAGATGCAAGGCAGGTGGGAGGGGTGAGGTCCCAGAGGTTGCTCTCACTGGGCTCAGGGCAGTGATGACGGTCCTGCAGCGGAGGCAGAGGTGACTCCTCCAGGACACTGTCTCGGCTCTGTATCGCAGCTGTTTGCAGTTCCAGTGATTGCAGGGCTGTCTGCTCCAATGGGGGGAAGCAGGGAGGGCTGTGGAGTGCCAGCAGGATGCTCCCCTCCTGGGTGGGGGCACTGCAGTCTCACTGAGCTCCCGCGGGCTGTGCGTGCCACTGAGGGACAGCAGCTCGGTGGGGTGTGCTGCGCATGCGCTGATGGACGCTTGGCGCAGGGGGGTCGCTGCCCCCACGGCTCCTGTGAGGGCAGCACTGGGCGGGGGCACGGCGGGCTGGGGGGCAGGGTGTTCTGTGAGATTTAAAGGCGCGACTGATCCGTCTGTCGCTGAGTTTGCAAATGCTCCAAGATTATCAGTTTCTTCTTGAGTTTCTAGTATAGCAAGGATGTTTGCCCAAGTAATGCCAGCATGGGTCACCGGACTATTATTTGATTGAGCAGCAATCCAAATTCTTTTACCGAGAACGTTCCATTCTTTTGATGTAAAGCAAAAAGGAGCCTTGTAACTCCTCTTAGGCATAAACTTGGAAAGGATTTTCAGAGCAGTTTTATCAGATCATTTACCATTCTTAACTAATATGTTTTTTAAATCTTGGTAATGTTCTTTTTCTCTCTTGGAAAGTTCCCATTTTCGAGTTATTTATGGGGATTTTTGGGGAATGCCTGGAATTGCTACTCACCACTGCCTGCTAAGTGAGTTGTGGTGTGTCCCACAGCTGCTTCTCGGCTGAACGGTGTACACTTCGAAACACTGAATTCCAGGGTTGTCACTGGGACACAGGCATCCAAATCATGCCTGTGCTTGAATTCCTGATGAGTTAAATAACCTCATTTTCACAGAAAAGCTCAGTTAGTTCCTCACCACAGGATACCATTTGCGACAACTGAGTGGAGCACTCCCCGCTCCCCTCCCCCCAACTCCACGTGGTCCCAGAGATATCCAAGGAAGGACCACACACGTGGGCAGCAGGACAGGAAGCAGAGAGGATTTTATTCCCAGAGTTTGGGTTTTTATATGGGTCAAAGGGGGAAGTGATGTCACATCAGTAGACCTTGAGGGAAAGGGTTAACAACAGACAGGGGACAGGGGATAGGGGACAGGGGAGACTTTCTCACCAAACTGGTTTGAGCAGTTCCTTGCATACTAATGAGGGCATTTACCAATGTTTTGGGGACAGACAAAAGACAGACATGCAAACTTCATTTTACAAGGGAATAAACCCATGCCTTTAAGACATTATGGTGAACTGTCTTCATCTTCTCAGGCTTATTGCTATATAAAGTGAAATAATTTGTGAAAATCAAACTATGTTTCTCTGCCTGGCATGTACAACACAATAAACCAAACATCTAAAGTACTGTTTTCTCCAGGGGATATCTAGCTGAGTTTTGGATGAGAAAGCATTTTTAAACCAATTTCTTTTTGGACGAAAATATTAGGTAGCAGAGCAGAAGGGTATGAAGACATGGTGAAGGGAGGGTTCTAGACACTTCTTTTATAGTGCTGTGTTTACCTCTGACTGTTCAAAGCAGTTCTCTGCAACAGAAGGGACTGCACATATGGCAGATATAGGCCTGTCAACAACACTGCTCAACTGCCTTGTTTATATGGTTTACCACTAGATGAAATAATGTTCCTAAACAATAAAAAAGGTGTCTTCCAAAAAATTCAGATACCCCTGCAGGTGTGTAGGGGCAAGAGGAACATTCATAAGAGAAGTTTCCCTAGGGAGTCTCCAGGGAAATTGAAGAATAATATTACAATTTATAACAATTAACAATGAATGCATCCTACCACGACTCTCTTTAATTTTTTGGTGGAGATGTTTTTTTCCTGTTTGCGTGGAAGGAAGCTACAAGGAAAAATAAGGAGTTCATTAACATGCAACATCTTAACTGAAGAGGGGTTCAAAATCAGAGAGATTTGTCATTTATTTGTAGCTTAAACTGGTTGAAAAATAAAGAAAAAAGTGGTCAAACTATTACAGATATTGATAAATACTTCAGAAAAGTGTAGAAAGAAAGCTAAACTTTTCTACTCACATGCAAATAAATATTTTAGTATTAAAGTATTCATTGTAAATTTTGTAATATATCAGTTTCTGTGATTATTAAATTGTTCCCTTCTCTACTTTTAATGTCAATGAACTTGTAGTTTGTAGCTCTTATATTCTGGAACAGGAAAGAATTAAAGCAAATTAGCAACAAATGAGATATGTTTGTTAGACATAAATTTTGATCGGTATTGTAGTTTTCATATGTAACATTTGCTCATACTTTTGAAATTATGATGACTAAAATACACCACCTTCAAAAATCTCAAACAGCACCTTTTTGGTATGAGATAATTACTGTAATATACTAAGTATTAAAACTAGCTAGATGAATGTAGCACTTGGTTTTGCAGTTATGTTGCTTTTTGTTTATTTCTTTGGGTTTTGTTTTGGGTTTTTTGTTTGTTTTTGGGGTTACTTTTGAGTTTTGTTTGGTTTTTGTTTTGTTTTGTTTTCCACACAGCAATTTGTCTGCAACTGTACTGGAATGTAAGATGTAAATGAAAAGCAAAATATATGTTTGTTTGAATTAAATGGAGTCTGTTTCTCTCCCCCACTCTCTCTGAGCTAGTTAAAATGCAAATACACAAATAACAAGCACTTTCACCCAAACACCGCAGATAAAGAATAATGGCACTTGCATTGTTAAGTCTTGTGGGTCTTACAAGGTTGCCAATTATTGTCCCTTATTCTCTTTACAAATAAAGCTAAAGAACCTGCTCTATTTATTGACGATACTCTAATTATTTTTATTTGTACTAATAATCCTCCTCGTGCCTTAACTTTTAGATTTCCACTGTTGTTCTCCCAAGCCAGTTTCAATAAATGGACATTTGTTAATGATTACTCAAAAAATAGAGTATTTCTGCAGTGAGTCTATAGGGTAATAACTAGCAGTTACTTACAGGACAATTGATTATTCAGACAAAGAAAGAGACGGAAGGTTATACCAACACTGTTTAAAGCGTAAGTTTCTGAAGACACATGAACATGATTGTGACCTTGCTTACATTGAAGCTGAAGAGGCTGTTAGACATGTTGTTTATATCTGTCTTATACAATTTCAGCCTACAAAAGCTAGTTTGTTCAGATCACTAAGCCACAAAGGACTAAAAATGTTCTCACTAAATGGGTGTGTTCTGTAAAGCCCTTTACAGCCTCTATAGCCAGTGCTTGTATTAAACCACATTTTTTTACAAAGACAGTGAACTCCAGCATGCAAATTCCCAGTCAAGTGCCACTTTGTAGCAATTTCAACCATTAATTTATCTTTCTATGGAGTCTCCAAGTTGGATTAATATTGTGCATGCTTAAGTGTCTTGTAAATGGATGCTATATTTTATTTTCTTTCAAGAAGATGTGGCTATATGGGCTTCTCTGTTATTTTGCAATAAGCAGGTACCAAATCACCACCTTTAACTGTGACAAACAGAAAAGGTCATTATTCTCCTGAGCAAAGAATCATCAGGTTCTGAACAATACTGGAAGGATACAACCTAGCTTTAAACTGAAAACTTTTACAATTAAAAGAGTGATGAAAGAGATCAAAATAAGGTGTAGTTATGGCAATGGGCATGCTGAGGATAAGTAAGTATATTGATAAGACATTGCAAAAAAGATATAGAAACATTGAAGGAGTAAATTGGATTGCTAATTAGGAATTCAGTCATACAGTTACACATCTTGAAGGGTGTGAAATATTTCCCCAGTGAACATCAACTATTTGGCTGGTGAGAACTGACAGAGGTGTTACTGCTGGTTTCCTGCCCACAAGGCATAGACGGAATATTGTATTGTGTTCTGAGTTGCACTGAGTTAGGCACTTGTTTCTGACATTAAAAAAACAAACAAACAAACAAACAACAAAACACTTTGCTTTCCTTTCATGTTTCTTCACAAGACATGGAGAACTGCTGGGCAGCAAACCTAAAGGTCATCCCTTCACATCCTGGGCCCTGAGAAGCTTGCACAGTGCAGACTCTGTCACCCAGGAACCTATTACTTATTTCTCTTTTATCACATCTTCCTGTAAGACATTATTTTCTCTTCAATTTTATTTTTATTAGTACCTGATTGCAGGCATTTGTCAAGAATTTTCATTGCTTTTGCATGTGACATTGACATATGTAGTCTGTGCACTACAAAGCAGCTTATTGAAGTTGCAGAGCTAATAACTGAAGACTTAAGAAGAACTAGAACTAACATTGCAATATTACATCTGCACTCTATGCAGTGAAAATCTGTTTTTGCTCACTGGAACACCATTTTTGGAGTGGAATCAGATTACACGATGACATATAAAAAAAAATTATATTGTCGTGGCCCGGGGGGGTAAAAAGGAGAGGCACACACTCACCCACCATTGAACAGAACCGAGTGGAACATTTATTAAAGGCACATGGGGTATTTATAGGGTCGGGGAGGGGGGCAGGGGAAGGGCTGGAAGCTGCTAGAAAAGGGGCGGAACCTTGACAAATAAGGGTAAGAAGGGGTGGGGAAAACCTTTATAAGGCATTAAAGAGAGTGGCTGGCTACATATGGTAGAGCTGCACTGCACCACCAGCCATCCAATGAAAAAATCGAGGGGGAAGCTACCAATGGGCTGAGGGTAACTGGTATGAACTGGGAGGAACAACCAATAAGAACAATTGCACAAATATATGGAACAGCTAACTATCTAATACAGAGGCATTCTAATTATTCTAACTTTAATAACGAGGGAACTGACTCCATTCTTAGGGCAACTCATGGCTCAAGAATCTCTTGATGACTTCACTTAGCCAACAGCTCTATCCATTCATAGAAGTTCTCCTCGCAATCGCTTTGCTGTCTTCCCACATTATATAGTCCTCTTTCAAGTCTAGCAGCATACAGCTGCTTATCTACTTATTGTTCTGCAGTAATGTTGCACAGGAGTGCTGCGGCTTATCTAAGAACTTGATAGAAAAGAAATAAAGGAATAAATGGTTAGGGTTAGGGTTAATAAAAATATAAAAATAAAATATAACAAAAATAATAGAAACTTGGTATTGGAAGATCTCTGGTACTTAATCTTAATTGTTGAGTAAGGCTCACTGTGGACTGTCTGAACTGTAGTCTTAGTCTTCTCTTTTCTGACTTGTCTGTAAGTCTGCATTCTAACTATAAAGATTATGCCTGATCCTGGAGTCGCAGAAGACAATGAGAATTGTAGGCAGTTCTTAAAATTTTTGTCTTCCACTTCTTTTAGTCATAATTAACAATTTTTTAAGAAAATGTAATAGCACTATCATGCTAAATCTCATCAGAGAAAACTTATTTTGGAACTTTCCACTAGAAGGTGTTCCTTAATCTATAATATTTCCCCAGCTTCAGTATTGTATTGATTAATGTTTTTTTTAGGATTCTTTAGTCTCATCAGACTTTTCTTTTTCATACACTCATAGAAACATAAAATATCCTGAGTTAGAAAGGACCCACAAGGATCATCTAGTACAGTTCCTGGCCCTCCACAGGACAGCCCCAATAACTACATTATGTGCCTGACAGCATTTTCCAAACGGTCCTTGAACTGTGTCAGGCTTTGTCCCATGACCAGTTCCCTGAGGAGCCTGTTCCAGTGCCCAACCACCCTCTACATGAAGAACTTTTTCCTAATACTAAAACTAAACTTCCCCTGACACATCTTCCTACTACTCCCTTCTGTCCTGTCGCTGTTCACCAAAGAGAAGAGATGAATGCCTGCCCCTGCACTTCCACTTGTGAGGAATCTGTAGACTGCAATGAGGTCTCCTCTCATGTCACTTCTTCTCCAAACTGAATAAGCCAAGTGACCTCAACTGCTATTTGCATGGCTTCACCACTACGCCTTTCACTATCTTGGTGGTTTCTGGCTACCAGGGCACTGCTGACTCATATTCAACTTGCCATCAACCAAGACCCCTATGTACTTTCCCAGAGAGCTGCTCTCCAGCCTCTCCCTCCCCAGTCTGTTTGTTCATCGAGGATTGCCCCTTCTGAAGTGCAGAATCCAGCATTTGTCTTTGTTGAGCTTCATACAGCTGGTGATTGCCCAGTCCTCTGACTTGTTGAGGACCCTGTGCAGGGATCTAACAGCTCCTTTCATTTTAGTGTCTTTGGCAAAACATACTTGAATACATTGGAGTTCTGCACCCAAGTTGTTTATGAAGATGTGGAGAAGCACTACTTATTTTATTTTATTTTATTTTATTTTATTTTATTTTATTTTATTTTATTTTATTTTATTTTGTTTTGTTTTGTTTTGTTTTATTTTATTTTATTGGTTTGGTTTGGTTTGGTTTGGTTTGGTTTGGTTTATTTTATTTTATTTTATTTTATTTATATGAGTTTATTTGCTTACAACTTAACCTGACTTTCACATACAGTTGATCTGGATTTTTGTTGCTTCTGGCAATAATATTCAGTATCATATATAAGAAGATACTAGCTTTGTCATATTGTGTTCCCAAACAACATGGTGGGACAAGCTTTCTTGGACTTTTTAGTTGAAGAGTTGACTTGATCTCTATTGTATAGTATGCTTTTAACTGTTTATCAGTCTTCCTTTTGTAGTTAAGGAGTTCTGTTAGTGAAACTGTTACCTGCCACCAGCTTCTTTAATACTGTACCCAGAAACTCTCTTTACCTCGGTACTTCCTATCTACGTTTAAGATTGCAAGTCAAATTCTGTGTTCACTTTTGGACCTCTCACTACAAAAAAAATAAAAATAATTAAAAAAAGAAAATTGGATTGTATCCAAAGAAGAGCAAGGATAGTGAATGTTCTAAGAAACAAGTCTTATGAAAAGAAACTGAGGGAGCAGGAGAAAAGGAAAGTCCAGGGAGACCACATCACTTTCTACAGCTACCTGAAAGGAGGTTGCAGTGGGATAAGGGTTGGCCTCTTCTTGCAAGTAACAAGCTATAGAACAAGAGGAAATGACCTCAAATTGCAGGAAGTGAGGTTTAGATTGGATAACAGAAAAAAATTCTTCATGAAAAGGATCATTAAGCATTGGAACAGACTGTGCAGGGAAGTGGAGTCATCATCTCTGAAGGCATTTATAGAACATGTAGTTGTGACTTTTAGGGATGTGATTTACTGGTGGACCTAGCAGTGCTAGGTTAACCATACCAGTTGGACTCAATGATTCTAAGAATTTCAGGGCAGCCTGATCAAATGACTAAACAGCCCCATTGTGAACAATTTCTTCTATTTTATCTAAGCTCATGCTCTTTCAATGTAAAGACTTTATGACCTTATTTCTTATAAAAATCCTCTCTTCAGATTTCTTGTATACTCCGTATAGGTACTGGAAGGCTGCTACAAGTTTTACGTGATGCCTTTTCTTCTCCAGACTAAAGAACTGAAATCTCTTATCTTGTCTTTATAAGAGAGATGCTCCTGCCTTCTGCTTACCTCTGTGGTCTTTCTCTGAACACCTTCCAACATGTCAATGTCCTTCTGATGTTGGGAGCCATAGAACTGAATGACATCTTCCAAGTAGGGTCTCACAAGACCAGAGTAGAGTTGGTTGCATATTTGTCACAGCACTTTATGCACATATCTTTGTTGTCTTCATCAAGCACAGATCAAATCTATAGTCTTATAGAAAGCATGAAGCATTTTGTATGGATTGATGTGAGAAAAACAGTGGTATTGTGCAATTCAGCACTCATAATAGCAGTTTGCGGAGAAACACTTTCCAAAAGCCTAGCTCTGTGAACACTTTCAAGCACCATGTCAACCACTTGTACAAGTTTCATTAACTTCAGTCAAACAGTCTCAAATCACTGGATCTTTGTGGCTAAATACCCAGATATGAGGATCTCAGAGAGAAAATACAGGATATGATTCCTTTTATAAAAATGACACTATATAAGGTGTGAGAGAAACACAACCCACTGATTTCCCAGTATTGTTATTGAGCTGAACCAGTGTATATAGAGCCAGTTTCTTGCAGGGACATTGTGTAGGAGAAATGTTTTTTTTCTGCTGTGGTCTAGGTTTCCTCAGCTCTATTTGTGTGCTGCACAGTATGGATTTTGCTAGCAGTTATCAACATATTTTAGGAAAATTGCTAAAAGAAATTCAAGTCCAATTAATTTTCATATACATGGACATTCATGACCTTACAAATAGTTAGTGATGCCAAAATGATGTAGGGAACTAGTTTTACTGAGGACTTTGTGAACATGATCAGCCATAGGCAAGCATCAACCTGTTCCCCACCTCCCCCTCGGCCCTCCCCCCCCCCCCCCCCTTAGCAATAAAAATAAACAAATAGATCATTGTCAAAATTAATGAGGAAATAAATCACTTTTTTGTCAGTTTCTATAAAAGCAGGACAGTTTGTGGTCTGTCTTCCCTCACTCTCTTTGTTGTCTTCCAGAAAATAACAAACAAACAAACAAACAAACAAAATATGGTGATCATTGCAGAAAATAAATGTGTAGAGAAGAATTTTGATACAATCTCAGTTGCAATTTAATTATCCATGCAGAAGCTATTGTCTTTGGTCAAAATGTATTCTCTTCATTTCTAGAAAAACCAGGCCTGCATATTTTGCTTTAAAATTATCTGGTTTTGTAGATTTCATTCTGGTCCTGATAACAAGGTTTCTTCAGTCTTGTAAGTACAGGTATAAAGCATGATCTCTCTTTACGGGAAACTTCAGAAATTTGCAGTATACTTTTTGGCCAACAGTTCCTTCTTGCAAGTACAGTTTTGTGGTTTCGATGGAGGAAATTCAGTTTCCAAACAATGTATTTATTTTCCAGAGTTGACACTGGGCAGTAACTTGATTTGTGACAGCTTGACTAGAAACAACGTTAGGTTTTGACTTCATGGTAAGCCTATCAGTAAGTTCTTACAAATGTATACAGGGGAGGTGGGGTTGAGAGTGTGTGTGTTATATTTATGCATATTGGTTTTGTTGTATGGACAGAAAATAAAACATTTTCATCTTCTTTTAATCCTCTTTATTGCATTGTCTAAGAGTATTTCAATATTAGGCAGACATCATAATGGATAAAGGGAAATTTTATAAGAAGGATTGGAAATCAGCCAGAATTAGAAAGGATATGTTGGGAAGATGAAAATATGCATAACATGAAAGTTTGGTTTAAATATGATACATAAACAAGGCTGTTTTCCAACTGCTTTCAAATTCTTTACCTATAACCCTGGCAAAAGTACCAAACCTGGGTCACACAGCTAGTGAGCAGCACATTTACTTGGTGCCAGACACTCTGTTAACAGTGGCTAAGCTTCCTTCTCCTTTTATGGGAAAATTGAATTATTGCTAGCTTGCTTTGTGGTTAGAAAAACAGACTTATTACCTTGGTTAACAGAGTGATTTCTTGGCATATTCTTTCTTCCCTGTCTTGAAGTACTTTTATTTTAGTTACAGCAATCTCTTCTCTGCATTGTTGCAAAATATGCATTAATTGAAATATTTCCTATAATTTAAGACCCAAAGGTAAATATTATCCATAATATTTGCTATACTTTAATTTTCAAAAGTTTTTGGCCTGTGACACTAAATGAAACATGAAAACAATAAAGATGATTGACCTCAAAACAAGGTATAGTTGATTGGGCTATTTCAGTGCCCCCGTGACAGAATTCTAAAAGTTGATAATTGGACAAATAGTTGTACAGTTACACTTAGTTTCATATTTTTACAGAACTCAAAATATTTCTTGCAACAGTAACAAATTTATATATCAAGTTCTCATTAATTTTGATCCCTCTTATCTTTTGATGTGTTAATTGATGCTTTTATGTCAATTATAGCCATACTAAAAAGGAAACAATTTTATGGAAAGGTAACAGATGGATTTCTGACTCCCAAATCCCTGTGACTACACAGTAGAAGCTGAATGCCTAATTCACAATATTGCTTTGAGAAATCTCTCTAAACATTACACAGAGTAAGCCATATGTTTTCAATCAGATCAGTAGGGCAGGCTAAGTTTGCTCAGCCCTCTCATAGACATGGTTTTGAGAAGATACAACATTTCAAAGATGTAAAAACTTGGACCCTCAAACCTCTACATATCATCAAAATCCTCTTGAATACACCACCAGAGATTTTTTGTCTTATGAGAATTTCCAAAGGTTGTATCTTTACAGAGCACCATTTGATCTGGAAGTTAAGTCTGTACTAGAGTTGTGGCTGCAATGCTGATCTTCAAGGATAAAAGAATCCTCAGTTACAGACTCTTTTTACTCTATGACCTAATACTACAATCTGTGTTTTGGATTTACCCCGGCAAGCAGCTTAGCCCAACACAGCCTTTTACTCACTCCCCCACTGTGTGTTGGGGAAGACAGATGGAAAGGTAAAAGTGCAAAAACTTGTGGGTTGAGATATAGACATATCAATAGGTAAAGCAAAATCCGTGTGCTTAGGCAAAACAAGCAAAGAATTCTTTCACTGCTTTACATAAGCAGGCAGATGTTTTTTAGTCACCCCCAGAAAAAGCGGGTTTGGTCACTTGAAATGGGTATTTGGGAAGAGCAACACATTAACTCTGAATGTCCTACCTTCCTCCCTCTTCCGATAGCTCTTATTGTTGAACACAGTGTCATATGGTATGGAATACTGTGTGGCTGATAGAGGCAATCTGTCCTGCCTGTGGTCCCTCTTAACTTTTTGAACACCTCTAGCCTGCGTGCTAGGGGAAATACGAGAGGCAGAAAATACCTTGACATTGTGTAAATAGTGCTCAGCAGTAACTGAAACTTTGATGTGTTCAAGTTTTAGTCACAAATCATTACATGACCCCATACAAGTAACAATAAAGAAAATTAACTGTATCCCAGCAAAACCAGTACAAAGTGCCTAGACCTGTGTTTCGGGTAATAGAGGTCAGTAAACAAAAAGAGAACGTTTGACCATTTTTATAAACAACAGTTATTTTCATACCAGTTCGTTTAGAAATACACAAGGAAATAAAACATTTTTTTTTCAATCTCTGTGGGTTTTATACCTGTAAAAGTCATATGGTTTGATTATAGATCTGACATCTGTTCCCAGAGCTGAATTTGGCCAGGGAGAGGAGTTGATTCTTCTCCACCCAGATAAAGCTGAAAGTTACAAAACATAACTAGACTTTTGAGAAACATATTTGGCTTTATATTAATTCTGTTACTCTCTGAAGATGGAATGGAGAACAGTTTAAGCATCAGTTTAAGGGAAAATTGCAGGCTTCCTCATAAATGACTGCTGAATCTAAATTCTGTTATATCTAACTCAATGGAATTTTGCAAGGAAAAGAAATTTTACTTTTTCTCATTTTTTTTTTTTTTCTCTGTTTCAAGAGAAGGGAAAGAAAAGAAATGAAAGGGATTGCATGGTGGCATAGACTTAGAAACAAATTTCTGTATAATGAATTCCATTTGCATTTTAGACTTTTTTATCCTTCATGGCCGGAAACGAAAAACATTCTTGGTTTAATTTGGAAAATTAGTCGGGGAAAGTAATATTATCATCAGTATAATATCATAGTTCAAATGTGAAAACAGAGAATCTAAAATAAGAAAGTATCCCAAGATAAAATGACAATAGTTCCTTCCTTCCGTCCATCTTTCTTTCCTTCCTTCCTTCAAAATTCCTTCCAAATTCGTTCCTTCATCCTTCCGAGTTCCTTCCGAGTTCCTTCCGAGTTCCTTACTCCCTTCCGAATTGCTTCCATTCAAAATACTTCCGAATTGCTTCCTTCCTTCCTTCCGAGTTCCTTCCGAGTTCCTTCCTTCCTTCCTTTATTCTGTACTTCCTTACTCCGTTCCTTCCTTCCAACCTACCGAATTCCTTCCTTCTTTCCGAATATCGAATCCAGAATTCATTCC
>JAWWLT010000092.1:43135958-43148428 GCA_035040995.1 Premnoplex brunnescens
TGTTAAACCTGTTTTACCATCATCAAGGCGTTGGCTCTAAGCCTTTGGAAGGAATTCTGAGTTTTAAAACTATAACATCCTCAGATTCTGCTGTCACTGTTTTTTATATACATTCTTATAGAAATACAATGAATGATGTTTTGGGGAGTAAGTGCAGTAAGTGCTTCAATTCAGCCTGAACCGAAGCCCTGATGAATTAACATCATTATGAGTTTTGATCTGAATAACTACTAGACGGTTTCTTCTCCAGCTCTTGCACATTGTACAGAGGTTATCAGTATTTCAGTGGGAGTACAAAAACAAAAACAGATCTCTGTGGTTCAGAGAGAAAGGAGTTTGATATCATCCACAGAATGATGATACAGAAAGGTTCCTCATACTTGCTAGTTAAACCGAAAGGTATTCTTGAGTGCAGCTCCATCCATTCACATTTGCATCTGCTCACCTAATATAGTTGTACCTTACATCTGAATTCTAACAATACTTAAGGGTTTTTTTTTTAGCCTGAGAACATTGATTCACTAATTTGCACATTCAGAAAATAATCTCTTTGGTGCCTTTTCAAAGTAGTGTTTTAAAAGGACATCATATAACTAGTGGCTTCCTGGGAAGAAAGGTATTTAAGCCAAGGCTTTCCTACTGGACAGTTTAGATTTGCCTAAGCTTTATACACTGGTTGCTGCAAAATCCATCTAGATACATAATTATTAATTAAATGTGAACACAAAAGAAAGCTAAGAACCACAGCTCCAACTTGTGTTCTCACTGGGGTCAATCATAGTATAGAATATATATTCATGATTCCAGGAAGATTAACCTACTGGTGTAGTTGCAAATCCATTATAATTCCAGCCAGGAGACTCAACATTGCTGGTAGACTGCTGGCGTCAGATGAGGACCCCGTTTTGCCAGCAAACTTGTTGGATGTTAGGAGAGACTCTCCTTTCTGAGTTTGTAAAGGCTGGGTGGAGTTCAGTTATAAGCCAGCAAAATATATTCTCTGCACACACTGAGCTGTGGGAAGAACCTGTCCAATTTGCTGACAGGATTTATTTTCCTAATGTGCTGAGGGCAGGGGAGAAGTCCTTAATGAAAAGAGGGAATGAAAATCAATGAGTAGAAATCAGAAACAAAGACACAGTAAAGGAAGAAGTAAATTTGTCTCTGTCTTTAAGCTTTTTAAGAGTAGAATGGCAGTAGGGTGTTGTCAATGGCTGCTAGCAGCTCTTACTAAGTGAAATTGTTGACAGAGAAATAACTGGCTGGGTTATATGATTTATTAATGTGAAATTCCCAGAGAAGTTAATAAAATTATGGTTTAATTGAACTACCTCACTCATTGTCTTGCTTTCTGGTTGACTGATATTATATCTCATTCATTTTTCACATAAGAAAAAATATATTATATTTTTGTAGTAAGTTTAATTGAAAATCTTTCCGAAAAGTATTAATCCATGAGGTACCCAATATGGAGAATGGAATGGCGACTATTTAAACACAAGAGTGCAGAAAAAAATAAATAATTGAATTGAAGAATCAACCCACAAACTAGCAAAAACAACAACAAAAACAAAAACACAAAACATGAGAGTGCAGGAGTAATTTATGTGAACTTATTGCAACCACTTAAATTGGATTTTTTCCAAAGCTAACCTTGCTAAATCTTGTGAGGAATGTCAGTGATGTTTAATGATCACAAGCCATGTAGATCTCTGTTTCCTTAGCTTTTCAGAAGACCACTGGGATCTTTTACTTTGTCATTTTTGTTATGAGCATTAGTTGGTTTTAGTATCTTTTATAGGTGGGCTATGAATTTATTATCTTAAAAAAAAATTCAAAATCAACAATTTGGTCTCCAATTTCACTTAGAATTTTTCAACGAAAAGCATACAAATAGATGTATACCTTAAAACAACCCAAAACAAACCACATTTTTCTAATCTATGATTTTCAAGGTGTTTTAGAGATGGATATTGCCTTTCCTTTTCTCTCTTAGTCTTGTCAAAAAAAAAAAAAAAAGTGAAATTTGGCATACAAGGATTTTTTCAAGAACTCAGAAAAAGAAAGATTGTATTATTCATTTTAGTTACAGGCATAAGTGTAAAATAAGATAGTTCTCATCTAAAGTCTACTTCCCAGTCTGTACAAAGTTGTATATTCTGGAAGCATAAAGCTAAGAATGATTTCAGTAGAAGTCTCTGACGATTTTGAAATGCAGTTATCTGATGCACAAGGAAACTGGCAGCAAATTATTCCAAGTGCACTACCCTCAAATGGTGTAACAGAAGATTAGCAACCTTGCGTTTTCAGCGTCAGTCTTCTTTTCTGACAGAAGGAATATTAAATATCCATGGCTTAAATACCTTAATAAATTCCAGGGTTCTAAAGCTGGATACAAATGACTGTAAAATGTAAAACTAATATTGATGTTTGTGGAGTGCATGCTGCAGTATTAATGTGAAATAGTGACACAGAGTTAACATAAACTGAGAAATAACTGGAATTGTTGAATCCTAGATTGGAAAAGGCCTCTAAGATCACTGAGCACAACTGTAAACCCAACACTGCAAAATTCACCACTATATTATGTCTGTAAGTGCTACACCTACACATTTTTTAAATACCTTCAGGCACAGCAACTCAACCACTTCCCTAGGCTGCCTGTTCCCATGTTTGACAACTCTTTCAGTGTCGAAACTTTTCCTAATATCTAATCTAAACCTCCACCAGTCCAACTTGAAGGCATTTTCTTTTGTCCTATTGTTTGTTACCTGGGAGAAGGGCCTGACTATCACTTGGCTACAACCTCCTTTCAGATACTTTTAGAGAGTGAGATGGTCTCCCCTTAGCCTCCTTTTCTCCAGGCTAAACAAACACATCTCACTCTGCTGCTTCTCTCAGGACTTACTCTCTAGACTCTTCACCAGCTTCATTGCCTTCTCTGGACACACTTCAGCACTTCAATGTCTTTCCTTTAGTAAAGGCACCAAATCTGAGGTTCAAGGTGCAACCTCAGGATTGCCAATTACAGGGGAATGATCATTGTCCTAGTCCTGCTGGCCACACTATTTCTGATACAGGCTAGAATGTTATTGGCCTTCTTTGCCACCTGGACACACCACAGGTTCATGTTCATCCAGTTGTTGACTTGCACCTACATTTCATTTTCCAACGGGCTGCTTTCCAGCCACTCTTCCTCAGTCCCACAGTGATGCTTGACATTGTTGTAACTCAAGGGCAGGACCCAGCACTTGGACTTATTGAATCTCATATCCTTAACCTCAGCCCATTGGTGCAGTCTGACCAGATTACACTGCAGAGCCTTCCAACCCACCAGAAAATCAACACTCACTTAAGATTGTGTCATCCGTGAGCCATCTGATTGAGAGTACCCTGGATTCCCTTGTCCAGGTCATTGACTAATTAAACAGGACCAGGCTCAGTACTGAACTACAAGGAACACCACTGGTGTCCAGCCTCCAGCAGCATGTAACTCCATTCACCACTGCTTTCTGTACCTGACCATCCAGATAGTTTTTTATCCAGTGCACCTGTCCTAGTTGTGAACATCCAGTTTCTCCAGGAAAATGCTGTGGGAAATGCTGTGAAAGGCTTTACTAAATTACAGGTAGACAATATCCACAGTCTTTCCCTTTTCTTCTAAGTGGGTCATTTGGTCATAGGAGAGTATCAGGTTAATCAGTCATAGAATCATCACAGAATCATAAAATAGTTTGGATTGGATGGAAACTAAGGATCATCTGATTCCAACCCATGTCATAGAAGCAGATCAGGTTAGTCACAAAAAATTCAGAGATAATAGCAAAGTATTTGGAAAGAAGTTTATGAAGATTCAGGAGACAGTGTGGCTTTTAAAATATATAACTTCACAGACAGCATTTATTATACTGAGCATTGCTGTGATTTCAGTGATGAGTGCTGTTTAAAAAACTGTGAGAAGAGTGTTCTCCATAAATAGAATTTTTACCTAGAACAGGGTAAATGATTCAAACCTTCCAATTTTTCAATAGAAATGCTTTAGCTGATTGGGGTTTTTTTCATGCTTTTTCTTTCTCTTGACCTCAATAATAGAATATGATTTGCAGAGAGAGGAACAGCTTTCTTTCAGAGAAGAAATTGAGAGGAGTACACTCACTTAAAAAGAATGAGGTATAATCAGGTAGCAGTTTCACAATCAGACTGCTCAGAGGTAGAAAGGCCACCTTCTGAAAAAGGACGTTCATTTTTTAAGATTTTTATTGACTCAGTTCTAGGAGAAAATCAGGGAAGGAGAGTGACATAGTGCTAAAAATAGTGGAATAAGGCTAAGAGACAGACGTAAGGAATTGATCAGAGCCTTTGAAGAGGTCAAAAAATCTTGTTACCTACCACAGATCAGGAAATATATCTTCTTTCTTAAGTGGAAAAAGACACTAAGGTCAGTAGATTTTTACAGAGTTTGTAAAAAGCCAATGGTGTACCTCTTGTTTAAAGATTTTTTGAATACATTTATGAGCAACCAAAATGTAGACTCTTTTGTCGACTATAACTCAAGAACAACTGTTAAGGAAATTATCTATATTTTCAAGACAAGAGTTTTCTCTGCTTTGAACTGTGTTAGAAAGTATTGATGTCTGATCTGTGCTGTTTAGATAAGACTGACCCTTTGGTATCTTTCCACATAGCTTTCACTGGTTCAGTTCAAAATAATCTTTAGAATCCAAGAACATTCAGACTCAACAGTGGCAGCATTACATTCTCCAACTTTTGTAAACTTATAGATTCTATCTGTTTTGAAGATAAAAACAGTTTACTTGGTTAAGTGTAGCACTTTTTCTATTTGTCTCTCTGTTATAATGCAATGGTCTCTCTTTCACCTAAACTCAGGACTGTGATCTGACATTGCAAATTATATGTGATTAAATAGCTTTAGATATAGACCTTTGACATATTACCTGCATGCCCATGCCATCTCTGAGAGATAGTATTAAAAAATAGACTGATTTGGGGCATCTTCCCTACTTAGTTTTCAGAAAAAGTACTTTTAAAAATGGTTTAGCTGAAATGGTGAAAGAAAAAAAAAAAAAAGTGAAAATTTAGGTGAGAATTTACTAAGAAAGTTTACATCTAATTTTCATTAAAACATGTCCTTCAAAATGGGGTTTTGTGTTAATATTTTGAGTAGCAGTTGGAAGACAAAAAAAAAAAAAGTTTTAGCTACCAAAATACTGTGCAATCACATGAGGTCTTTCAGGAAGAAAATGAAATGTTGGTAGCCAAAGAACAGGGGAGAGTATTCTGCTTCCTTCACAAATCTCTGTGTGGTTGTGCACCTTGGTTTGGACATTTGACCATATGCAGTTTGACAGATACTCTGTCAGTGATGTTAAGCAAAATATGGCTATCATTATTGGTATATCCAGTTCTGTGTTTCAAAGTCATATCAGCGGTTATTTTATATAACTTTACTCTCTTTTTCTCCTCAAGAACAGTTTACTGTCTTGCTAACTACACTTACATCAATATAATTACATTTCAAGTATCTTGAAGTTTTTCTTCACTTTCTTAATTTCATCAGAACATAGATTTTGCTACATTAGAACAGATCAGTAGCATTCCTGGCCTATTTTTGTCTCAAACAGGAGTTCTGGATGATTACAAGTGAATTACATAATGTAGTACAGACACTGAAAAGTACAGAAAAAGGAACAATCTACAGAGCGTCTTTCCCACTCTCATGCATTAAAAAGAGGTCTTTGTCTCAGAGGATTCTTGATGAAAATTATATTTCTTTTTCAAGTCTTAAAATATGTAATCCATTTTATGTCATTCACTGTGGACTAACTGCTTTGAAATATACTTCACCTCCACTTGTAGAGAAACCCACTTTAAATCTACCTAAACAGAATTCTAATAAACTCATTTTTACTGTCACATTATTATCTTGTGATATTATTTCATTAGCTAGAGAAAAAGTATATGCCTCACAGTTACAAATATTTATCTTTTAAAAATTCTTATACTTTTCAGAAAGTTGCATGTACTTAATCAACTTCACAACACTGCATAAGGAAGGCAAGATTTCCACACGAGGGAACTGAATACATAAAGTCTGTATAATCTGGATACTGTAGTTTATCTAAAGACAAGCTAAAAGTCAGTCATCTTACCATTAAATAGACTTAAAATATTGTTCACAAACTTACGTGGTAAAGTCCATACAGACGCACATGCATAGGTACATGTATACATGTGAAATTCATCTTTGTGTGTGTGTATGTGTATGATTTCATTTCGAAATGAAGTTGAAATTTTAACTTTAAAGAAATTTGAAAACATATTTCCTTGAGTCACATAATAAAAAAATCTTTGTGGTATTTATGTCAGCACAAATTTCCTTGCCTGCAGCACTGCCTGATGAAATTGTGCAGTTGACAAAAATCTTGTCCAACTGTTGTTACCATGCTACAGAATATATTTTGCACAAATGAAGAGCATCTTTTGTAAGGTGTTTGTAATTAGGTATTGGAATTAAGTGGAGGACATGTAGCCAAAAAAAAATAAAAAAATTAAAACCAGGAGAATATGGAACTGTTACAGTTGCTGTAACTTAGATAATTTGCTCATCATAGAACAATAGAACATAAATGATTAACTGCAAGACGTGTGCAAGCATTTTTCCCTGAAGAAATAGTTCAGTGCAAACTTTGAGAAATGGTCTACTATAGACTGGATAGGGAGAGGTTTTAAAGGTTTGAGCTTTACATTTATTAACTTTTTCTTTCTTCCTTTTGATTCATATACAATTTTATTTCAATTAATTTGTTGCAGTTCTCTGACAGGGATATCAACTAATCAATCTACATTTTTTTTTTTTTTTTGGTTGGTTTGGTTTTTTTCTCTGTTTTCTAGTATGTGCATAACTAATATATAGGGCTGAAAATATATGTATGCATTACTAAATTACAATGTGTATATCATACCAAGTTATACGTATACATAACGTAAGTACATATAAAATCACGCATGTGCAAATGTAAGAGATTGAAAACAAGTTATTACTGGCTTGAAACAATTTTCTGTGTGTGGGAGGGGTTAGATTGGTTTTCACAAGGTGGAATGGTGTTCTGCCTCCATGTCCCACCTCCTTAAGAGCCTCTAGTGCATGTGTCAGTCACTGACACACCTGAAACTCCACACCCCACTCCCTGGAATCCCTAACCCAGTTCCTGTATGGTTTGCAGGCTGGAAGCCCCACCTGGGGAGCTGGCCACAGGAGTACAGAGCAAATACAACTAGCACCACAAGGCCTCCATGTGTTCATGGTCCTATTGTTCTTGGATTTGTGTCAGCTGGATCTACACTGGACCTAAGGTGGTAGCTATATTTCTTTCTTTCTCTCCCTCTCTGTTCCTTTACTTCTTCTTATCCTAATGTCCTTTTCTTGATATTTGGGTAACTTAAACTTGGATGGGTTAGAATTTGCTGAGTAATGCTTTGTCAAATGCTTTAAGTTGATTAAATGCTTTAAACTTCTGTCAAGTTTCCTTAGTGTCCAAAATTAGTCAGTAAAAGTATTTTATTTTGACCTCCTGAAAACATAATCACGTTTTTCCCATGTGTGGCCTCCAGGTATAAGAGAACCTAAGGACATTTTAATAAATCCATCAGGAGGATTTTGGGGGCCTTACATCTTTTAGGTGTAAAACCCCTACCATATGCTCGTGGACAAGCCTGGCATCTGACAGCAAGCAAACTATATATATTATTCATGCAAATACTTTAACTTGAGGTACATAAAACAATTAGTAAATATGCATATAATATATATGAAATATTTAAAATATATAAAATGCAGATTTCTTCAGTCTGCATATTTTAGTAGTCTAATACTAATATTTTATTAGTTTAATACTCATAAAAACATATGAAAGAGTAGAAAATCACCCAATAAACACTGGCATTCATATGCTAAAATTACTATACTATTTCCAAGCTGTATATCAAATATATGGTCTTAAAATGCCTCATCAGTAACTTAAGGAAATCTATTGTTCAAAGCTATAACTTAATATTTTGACCAAAAAACACATATCCCTCTCATATTGCAAGTTGATGTAAAGCCTATTACTACCAATATCAAGCAGTTATATCTCATTTTTCATCAGTCAACATGCTAAATCCTTGATAGATAACTAAGGCACTAATCAATATTTGAGTGTGAGTCTGATTTCATACACTCTTTTCCTGTTGCTGTTGTTGTCTGGTAATAGAACATAACAAACAAGATTCTGAAAATGTCAGTACTGAAACATGAACATACCAGGAAAATAAACACCCTTTCTCCTGGTTCTCTAAAAGAAAAAGAGTACTCTAACTACTAACTACCTTTTCATACCTTGAAATCAATTCTTTCTACGAGTGCTACTGTCAGTAATTAAACTACTTTTAAAATAAAGACAACTGTGGATCAAGTGCACCAATAGGATTCCTTGACCCACCACTGTAGATTTCAAACCTGTAAATAATTCTTTAAGGTGTTTATTTAAACAGTATATTTAGTATTTTGATTTTTAATCATCTTCTGACTCAAGCATCCACAACCATAAGGAACAGCTTTTTTCATAAATTCTGTCATTTATCAAGATCTCACCTAAGCTGTAAAGACAGGTGACCCTCTGTCAGTTGTTAGGCGTAGTTGTTCTGTAGATAATAACACTTAATCTCTTGGTTCCTAAGCCAAAGTATCACACGAAAATAGAAAAAGAAAATATTTTGTATGATTACAACCATCTTTAACACAGGGTATTATTATCCTGATTTGATCTGTGTAATGTAACTTTAGTCTTCCAGTCTTCTCCTTTGTGGTCAGTGTATGAAGTGTGGTCCATGTCTAAGCAATAATACTCTGGAAGAGATCCGAAGGAAGCTAGGGGTTGTAGAGATCAGAGTTTGTCTGAGTTCTTACTGTTTTGCATGAGTCTAGGAAGGGTAAGTACCTGTGCACAGAGTAAAAAGCAGGCAAATTCTGCTCAGGTTCCCATACCAGTCTGAAAATCCTGTGTATGCCTAAATCTTTTTTTTTTTTTTTTTGCATCCCTACATATGGTCCTTCTGCCTTGTAGCTACAAAACAGCCAACAATCTGTCTGTGGATCATCGGCTGCAAAACCGGTATTTGTGAGCCTCCTGCGGTTCATGGGAGTATATGCAGAAGCAGACAGCTAGGCTGGCAGCAACAAAGCTGTGTTCTCAAATTGTCATCCAGAAGCCCCCTCCCAAAATAGGTTTCCGGAAATCTGTCTCATGACACCTGGAAGTGAATTACATCCATGGAAATAGTGGTGCCTGGGCTCTCAGAGGGCTGACATAGTATCTTCGTGAGACATTTATCACACATTTATTTAATGCAAGTACTTTGCCCATGAATTAAAATCCTGGATTTGGGGAAGAATGAGACCTCACAATAGGCAATGCTTCACTCTTGACATGTGTCTTCTGCTGTTATTTTCAGAAGACGACATTTAGTTTCAAGCTACTTAGTAACTCAGACTCTCATTTGTTGTCACTGGAGAGGTGGGGAGGACTTTTGGTGCCTCCATGTTCTGGAACTAAGTTATAGATAAGAGTGCAATGCAGATATAAGGCTCTGTTTTTTCTATTACCTACATCTGTCATGAGTGAAAATTAGTTGTTCTTTGGGACCTGAGAAAAAATAATTGTTTTTTTTTTTTTTTCTGTGAAGTCTTTTAATATTGCAACTTTGAGACTTCTCTCATGGCCTTTTTACTGTAAGAGACACATTTTGTGTGTTTGTACCATCTTCTGCCCATGCAAGCCTGGTTGAATCACATCTCAACCACTCATTGATACTCATAATATGAAAACTGTTATAAAACTAAATCTACTTCATATGTTTACATTTTGACAGTCATTATTTTACTCTATTGGTCCTGTCTTTTGACTTGGTATATTTTCAAAACCTTTCAAACTTGGGAGACTAGAATGTTGATTCATAAAGAGAAATACAGAGAAAAAAGGTATATATAAGGAGAAATTATTGTTGTCTGTATTCTTTATGCAGATTAAAAAGTGAGTTTTGTGACTCAGTTTTACTTGACTTCCAGTATTCAGCATGTTAGAGCTAATCTAAATGATGCAAAGGAATATATACTGGGACAAATGTGCAAAATAAGTAGGTATTTAAAACTATTTGGACATGCAGTTTTACATCTATATTTTAATATCTTTAAATTCCTATTTTACAGTTTATAATGTATATGAGCTAGCTTTCAAAATTTCAAATTTAAATTTTAATATACTGCTTATATGTATCATCCTTTAGTCCCTTCTTGCAGTGTTGACAACGTTTTCTGTGTCACCCTCTTTATCTACACGTGTTGTTTCCTTTCAAGACAAACTCATAGCAGAAATTGGAAGTTCCAAAGACAAAAATTGCTGAGGTGTCTCTCTGTCCCTCCAGAGCAAGTGAATTAGCTGTAATGCAGCATGCAAGGGAATAACAGCAGTTTTGAGATCCACTTCTAGATGTCCTTACAGGAATTCTTTTATTTTAGTGCACAATCAACCAAGTTGAAAGGAAAATATAATCCTCCTAGGCCCTTTTTAGGGTTTAGCATTCAAGTCTCACTCAGAACAGCACTACACCCACTCAGCTTCCTTTAGATTTTTCCTAGGGTAATTTTATAGACTGTGTGGGAAGGAGGATGGCAGAAAGGGGGAGGCTATAGACCATTTTAATCAATGAGCTGTGGCTCAGAGGTGACAAGGAAGAGCTTGTTAGATCCTGTTCCAGGTCTGCCTTCCTAGAAAGCAGAGTCAAGATGAAAAATGATTTATCAATAGAGGAATTGCTAAGAATCAGGCAGGTCTTTGAGGGCAGCTTTGACAGATGTTCTGTCTTATGCTTATGCTTCCAAACATGTTTAAAACTGTTTGGAGCTGGCAGACAGGAATGACAGACAGCATCACTTTGTTCATCTGGATTCAGGGTGAGAGGTTCTTCAAAGTACCAAGTCCAATCTCTTTTTAAAATTTGTTTATCTTTTTCCTTTTCTTTTGCCTAGTTTAATTATTTGGGTTTTCTTTTAAAACTTATTGTTCATAAAACTTAATGAAAACAATGTAAAGAAATCTCTCTGTGTTCTGAATACTGCAGCCATTGTTCTAGGAAATTTCAAGGAGTTCTTAGAACGCTGGTTTAATAATGACAGACCTATTACCTGTATCTAATAAAGCCAGAGATCTCATCATCCAAAAGATGAAGAGAAATGATCCATAGTACTACTAAGTGGCACAAAGTTCACAAGGTCTGAGTTCCTACCTGTCTACAAAGCTTTCTGTTGGGCTGTGCTCTCAAGGGAAGTTTTTGCTCCTGCTAGTTTTTGTCTGGCTCTACAAGGAGAGAGACAGATGTGCAAATGTTACTTAAAAAAAGTGGCATAGACATACACTTGGAGAAAGAAAATAAAGGAATGCAATAGCACTGTTTACAGTAGTCACAATAGTATTGTGTGACTTCTCAAGGGGATTTCTGACACTTAAAACTCCTCTGGTTGGTTTGCTCTAGAATTAAGTTATAAAATGTGTGATCTTCTCCCCTCCAAAACTCAAAGCCACCTTAAAATGAAAATTTATTTCTCTTTACTCATTGTCTTTGTTTACAGTAGAAATTTTGACGGTATTTTCATCAATCAACGTTTCCAACTAGATTACACAAGCATATATCACTTCTATACCAGTTTCTAAAAGGCTGCTGAACAAAAAGTGTTGGTAGAATGGGACTGAGAAATGTTTCATACTTTGTCTACATGCAAATGTTATTTGCATTGTGCAAATATTATTAAGTAATGTTATAAAGATGTACCATAAAGTAAATTTTTACTATGTCATTTGGCAGCAGGAAGATGAAAAGTCTGCAGTCACATCTGGATCAAACTTAACTTTGTTCTCAAGTTATTTTTCAAGTCACTTTTATTTTTTTGCTTTATGTTCATCCTATTTATTGCTTCTCACATATCTTTCTTGATCAGGTTTTCTTTAAGTTACTTTGATTTTTCCTTTTTCACTTGTTTTGGCTAAGGTCTCTGTTTTCCTCTCCTGTACTTATCTTTCCTTGCCTTTTCTCCTCTTCTCCACTGTGGAAGTTTGAATTCGCTTCCTGCCAAACCCAACTGCCAGCCACACAGATTCCATCCCCCTCAAGAGAAGAGGGAAAAAAAGTACCAAAAAGACAATTGTATTAAAGATAAATATATATATATTCACATATATTGTAACTATATACAATCAAACACTATAAATCTACAGAACAAATCCCAAAGCAACCCCAAAAGGGAAAAGGGGAAAGGGAAAGGGAAGTGAGACAAAAATGGGTAAAACCAAACAGAACAGATACACTCGTAAACTCAGGGAAAAGCTCAATAAGTAACTAATACAATCAATTCTCAC
>JAWWLT010000092.1:43151770-43164139 GCA_035040995.1 Premnoplex brunnescens
GGGGGGTGGGTGTTGGGGTTGTTGTTGTTTTTTTTCTAAGATAGAAATTCACTAGGGATCACAGTGTATTTTCTTTAAGAACCTGCTAATTCAACAGAGTTAGTTTGGTTTAAGAAAATAAATTTCTGTCTTCTTTTGAAATTACTACATCATCATCACCATCTATGGCTGGGTAATACAAGCAACATTTAATTTCAAAGTGGTTATTGTTGGCAGCAATAAATTGTGATATATCATGCAAAAATAAATAACACACTTTGAGCACTCTTGAGAAAAAACTCCAACACCAAAAGATTGCTAAGATAAGGAGACAACATAAGGACAATACAAAAGGCAGTCGAGTCAATGTTCAGAAGCGTGAGTTTTGTCTGTGGGCACTTCTATTACAACAAGGATGTTAAGTTGCATTATTTATATATCAGCTCTAGTCATTTAACCTTGACCAGCTGCCAGGTGCCCACTAAGTCACTCTTTCACTCCCCCTCCTCAGGAAGATGAAGGAAGAAAGTGAGATGAAAAATCTCACAGATCCAGAAAAGGGCAGGAAGTTCACTCAGCAGTTATTAACACATGGAAAACACATTCTGCTTAAGAGAAATTAATTCAATTTATTACAAATTAAAAGCAGTGTGATAATGAAAAGTAAAAAGAGACTTGAAAACCTTCTCTCCACTTAGTCTTTCTCCCAGACTCATTTTCACTCTTGATTTCTCTGTCTTCTCCTCCCCTAGTCATCACAGGAAGACTGAGGAGAGAGGGTTGGGGTCTGCCCACAACATTTTGTGTCTTCATGCTGTGCCCTGCTTCACTGTGAGGTCCCTCCCTCAAGACAAAACCCTTCATAAAATATTTCAAAGTGCATCTTTTCTACAAGTTGCAGTTCTTCAAGAACTGTTCCAACATGGGTCCTTTCCATGGAATACAGCCATTTGGGAGCAGATTCATACAGATGGATGCGCCATGGGCCTCAGTGTGTGCCAGAAAACCCATTCCTCTCAGTGGGTTGTAGTACTTTTCAGGAGCCTGTTTCTGCATGGAATCTCTACAGTGTGCAGCTTCCTTCAGGCCCATTTCCCTTCTGTGGTGTGGGGTCATGCATAGACTGCAGTTTGGATACCTGCTCTGGCTTGGCCTTCCATGAACTGTATGTGAACGACCTGCTTCACCACAATCTTCTCCATGGGCTGCAAGAAATCTCTGCTCCAGTACCTGTAACACCTCTGACTACTACTTTTTAACTGACATTAATGACTGTAGGGTGTGGTAATAGACTTACAATGTCAGAAGTGGAATAAATCGTGCAAGAGATGGGTCTCTGAAGAAGATGAAGAAAACTAGCCATAATTCCTAGAAAACTGGCTTTTACTGTGTTGTAAAATGGATTCTACCCTACCTTTTTTTTTCTTGAGTTACCTTTCTTCTTCCCAGGACCCCTTGAGAAAACTCTTATTAATATGCAAGAATGTGCCTGGGCAGGTTTATGTGAAAAGCCCCCTTATGAGTCCCTTGTTAACCCTTTCCCCATTTGCTGTTAACCCTTGGTTTTCATTGGTTGTGACCTACTTCCCCTATAGCCCTTTAAATACCCTGACCATGGGAATAAACTCTCTCTCTGCTTCCTGTCCTGTGGTCTGTGTATGACTCTTTCCTGGGACATCTTGGGGACCACGTGGCAAGGAGGGATAGGGGAAAGGGGAGCGCTCCCCATGCTGTCACAGTAGTGCAGTTTCTCTCACTTATTTCCTCACTCCCCTCTCTCAAACTGATGTACAGTAGTTTTTATCCTTTAAAGTATGTTATCACAGAGCTTACAAATGTTGCTGAGGGGCTCAGCTTTGGCCAGTGGTGGGTATACATTAAAGTTGGTCATAACCAGTAGTGTACAACAGGAGGACAGCTCCTGTTTCTTCTCACAGAGGCCATCTCTGCAACCCCCATGGCACCTCTGAAAACTTACTGTGTAGACACAATACAACTGTGTTGCTTTCTAAAAAGATCTCAAGAAGATTGAAGAAACAACATTTCTTTCTTGTGGTTTCTCTGTTTATGTTATTAATTTTGACCCTTAAATTTATTCTAATCATGCTTTCATGCTTATTCCAAAACTGACATCTGATAGAAGCTGGGCAATAGATTAATTAATGGGTTTGGTAATGGCTGAGGGATATACAGTAGCTCTCCTGTAGCAACTCTGTCACAGCTTGCAGTACCAAAACCCATTTGCAAAAAAAACCAAAAAACCAAAACCAAACCAAACCAAACCAAAAAAAACCCCCACTATACTGAAAGTAAAGACGACTCATAATGTATCACTTGATATTTTTTTTTTTTTTTTTTTTTTTAATTGCTGTATGGAAAATGACAAGGTGAAATAATCTGAATTGTTGCAGTGAAGGATGCTGTGTTTTTTGCCTTCACTCCTTTTTGCAATGTGACTGTTACACTATCTAGTCACTCTCTTTAAATCATGCAGAGGTCTGTATTTGAAAATGACAGACAACTTTCATCAAACTTTCCTAGAAATAACAATTTAACAATGAAGTTTGAACAGGATGACATGGTAAAAACATGATGGTGAATGTGAAAATGCAAGAGACAGAACATTTGGAAAATGAGGGAGCAGAGAAGCTGATGGGAATAAGTTTCAACTAACCTTATCACAGAATAATTGGATAAAAAATTACTGAGTGTTATGTTTGTACTTTTTGTGCTAGTAAATCACTTAAGTTCTTAAACGTGTACATTTTAATTGAAAAATGAATGGAAGTTTCAATTTCATATATATATATATAAATTCAAAAATGGCAATCTCTCTCAGAGATGCTGGATTACATCTTCTTTGTCAGTCAGTCATATGTAAATGGTTTTCAGTAAGTTTTGCAGCTGTGAAAGCAGAGAACTGCTAGCATTTGCAAGTCCTTGAATCTCATAGGTTTTTTTCATGCACATGAGACGGAATAACCTCTACACTAGTACAGATTGTGGAGAAAGTTTATGAAAGACATATTAGCAGAAAAGTATGAGGAGGGGTCCTAATGAGCACTGAGTTCACCATTAGAAAAACATTCTTGTGGTGAGTAAGGCTGTCAACTTCCTGGGATGTATTAGGCAAATTGTTGACAGCAGGTCAAAGGAGCTGATTTGTGCCTTCTGCTCAGCACTGGCAAGACACATTTGGGCTCTGTGTCCAAGTGTGGCCTCCCCAGCACAAGAGAGATGTGAACATCCTAGAGAAAGACCATCAAAGGGCCAGGAATATTATAAAGAATTATACAAAAATTTTATATTACTATAAAGATCGGATAAAGATTATATAGTGCCTGGATGATCTCTAGAGGTACCTTCCAACTTTAGTAATTTTGTGATTCTGTACATTTGTGTAGTGCTAATCACTTGTTTCCAGGTTCATCAACTTTTCTTTATAAAATGTCTTCTTATTCCCCTTAGTCACAGTGTCCCAACTCCTTTTGGCACTACCATGCCATCTCCCTTCTGATTCCAGTCAGGTGGCTTTCTCTTTGCCTCATATGGCTATAAGCCAAAGAAAGCCTTTGAGAATTTTTTAGGAGAGTGATTTGCATGTCTGCGTTACTACACCTGGTGTGTCAGTTGCTCCTGGATGGCAAAATTGGAACTTGGGAGAGGATAAGTTCAGTTAATTACTGTCTTACAGAGAAGAATGCCTAGTCACTGAGCAGAAACGGTACTTATACACTGGATCTTGATTTTAGCAAGGTGCATTCACGGTGGGTTGTTTTAGTTTTTTTTTTTTTGTGTGTGTGTGTTTTGTTGTTGTTGTTTGGGATTCTTTTGGCTTGAATTCTTTTTTGGTTGTTTCAGTTTGGTTTAGGGTTTTTACTTTTTTTGTTTGTTTGTTTGTTTGTTTGTTTGGTTTTTTTTAGAATTCAGCTGTGCAGTGACAAACTATGACAGATTTCCAATGGTAATTTGCAAACCGAATATTCAGAGTCTTATGATTTACAAATGTCAACAGATTTTTCACAGAGGGGAGCTACTGAAAGGCAACTTCCTCTCCATTTGCCAAATTTCAGGTCTTAATCCTATTTATATTTAAATTTATTAACTAAATATTAACAATTATGTAGAGAAAACAAGGTTGTTTGCCTTAATCCTGCTATAAAGTATGGCAAGATTGTGTTGATGAAATATACTTTTTCTAAGACAGGTACTTGGCAATGAATAATTTTAATAATTAAAATGTGGCACAGTTCTAAGCAAGTGAAAACAACTTTTAAATAAAAAGAGATCGGGGATTCTCCAGCTGTGCTAGCCAGGTACCCATGCAAGACAAACAGAACATGAAGGAAATATGGACAGTAACAAGGACATTCAGGCCTAAACTTTTCAGGAAGATCTTGAAATATATATCTAACTGTTTAAAGCTTATAGCTACAACTAATGTGCTTAGAGCTTACAGCAACTTACAAGTATAATAAAAATAAATAAAAAAAAAAAAGTATCACAACATGCTTATCTGAAGTAGATTTCAACTGAAAAACTCAGTCTTCACAAGTAATATTTCTGAACACTTCAAACCAAAATTTTAATACATGACTCATTTAATAAGTCAGCATGTCATAATTCAGATTTTTGCATTACTAAAGGTATATTTCAATCCTCCAGTATTCTTTGGTCCTATTCAGAGAAAAATTTTGCACACAAGAAAGTGATAAATTGCTGTAAAAGCTCTGTATTTAGCTCATTTGAACATGTAAATATCCAAATTTAAATTACATTAGAAATATTTTGGTAAATAAGAATACTGCTAGGTGGCCCAACTACAATGTTATACTTGATGGTTCATTTCGATGCACTCTCTGTTATTAACATACCCTTAAATAGAATATAAAGATAAAAAAAATCCAACCCCCAAACCCGTATGTTTCATAACCTACTTTGCCTATTAAATATAATAAATCTTACTATTTCTAGTCTCTGCTTAATCAATGTGATGGAATTGTAATTCTGTTTTCAGTAACTGTGATTTACTTAGTGTGCTTTGATTTATAGTACCACAAATTTGTTTAGGTAATGGAATATTTTAATGTACCATGCATGATAGAACACAGTGTAATATCAATGAGTTACATTGTGAATATCTGTATTGTATTATATTATTGTTGAGAACTAGCAAAACTGTGAAATCAGAAGACAATTAGGTGTGTAAGCATTTTACTTTTAGGTATCTGTATCCTACTACTACACATCTTGTTGATCTTACAACATATATACCAAAATGAAGGTTATGTTTTATGTTGTAAGCTAATATATTGTTCTACTTTGAGTTATTTATAAGGACTATGCATCACTGGCCTAAGTGCTGCACTGAAAAGATGACTCTACCAATAAACTTGTAATGCATGGTCTCAGTTCTCCAGATTTCAATGATCAGTCAGTGGGGTTATCAATAGTAATTCCTGATAGTAAGATTTAGTAGATATGTGTGTCTTGACAGGACCTGAATTTTTAGTACATTGTCTTCGAAAGTCTTATTCAGGCAAATTAGGTGATGCTTGGATGTTTAGACAAAGCATGATGTGAAATAAATTTCTGATGTGATGCCTGAAAAGCAGCATGTGTACAACAGAGCAAATATGTTTTCAGGCTCTAAATGCCAGATTATTTTCTAAGTTTCAAAATATTTTGTCTTATGTATATAATGTGTTGTGCATGTGAATGTAACTAATGCATATATTGTATGTACATACTTGTACATATACATTAAATGTAAATATATAACACATATATAAATACATTTGCATATTTTATGCCCTAGAAATCAATGCCACATAATACCTATGACTTTAGTGTTTGTTCTGGGGAGCACTTTTCAATAATTTCCTAAAGTAAAGAAAAATGTAACAAAAGAAAATAATTCTATATATCAGAAGCCATTAACTAAATCATTTTTAAGTAATAGTATAGCAATGCACTTCTCCAGAGATTTCCAAAGGAACTTTCATTCTTAATTTAGATCCTTGAGATTACCTTTAAGACCATTAGCTGAAAGAACCATTGTGAGTAGACTTTCTTAAGGTCTGATGTTGTGTCAGCATCGGCCTGCAGTTATGCCTCCATTAATTTGGACAATTACAGCCTAATGTGCCTGCCTTTCATTCAATTAAATTAATGTTTTACCTACTCTTTTTCCATATTTTTAAGATTTAGGTTCTGGTCATTAGTGTGTGATAAACAGGAGTAAGCAGAATTACTGTCCTAAGAATTTGCAATAAAACACCAGCGGATTTTTTTTTTTCTTCTTACTAGGTGGCCTGTTTATAACAGTGACCTCATCAATTTGTACATATGGACCAGCTAACAGAAGCAGGCCTATACAGGCTGCACTGAAAGCTTCTATATGTTATTTGATGTAATTATTTAGAAAAGTGTTTATATTTTTAAGTCAAAAATTGCAGAAATGTGAATACATCCATAGAGTAATAACTGCTAGGTTGAAATAATGTAATTTGTCACACAAAAATAAACCCCAAACACATTTCTTACTGTTGGTGGACCATCCATCTATTATTCCTGGATGGTTAATAGGGGAGTTGTCTTTGTGAAGAAGTTACGCAAACAAAGTCCCACATGGTAGTTATTAAGGTAAGGATGAATTCAGATTCAGAACAGATGAATGAAGGCAATTTACTGTAGTCATTATATCTTCACTTTTCTTATTGTGTTGATAGATTTACAAACAAAATCAAGCGGTCCTCAGTTTAATACTTAGAATTTTGAAATGGAAGATGAAAATTATGTTTTATTACATGGGAATGGTACTGCAACTGTAATTAAATTAAACATTTGTGGTGATAGACGAAGGGTTACAGGCTGGAGTTCTTTTTAGTTTTGCCACACTTAGTCAGCTGAGACAACAGGAATAGAAAGTAGCAGGTTGTATTTGATTGCTAAAACAGAGTAAAAGAAACAGAGATCTCAAAAAAAACCCAAAAAACACACAAAACAACAAAAAGGCACCAAAAAAAGGAAGAAAAAGCAAAAAAGCAAAACCTCGCTCCTTATTGTGACTATAACTTTGTTGTGTGTTTGGAGTAATTTATGCCTAATGAGAAGAGGTTGTTCTCTGAGAAAACTGTTTTCTGAATTTTTGTTTGTTTGCATAGAAAAATATTCATTTATCTACTTTTCTCTTTTTTCTCCTTTGTTATCATAATAATTTGATACATCTTCATAAAGCTGGAGTATCATTCAAACTTTTTTCATTAAGATCTACTGTACTGCTCTTTTTTACTTTAGATTTTTGCAGTCCATATAGAATATTTTCAGCTTTAGAATTTTCAAACTTCCTTGTTTATTGCAGCACAACAGACCCAGTACCATTCCCCTATGAAATGCTCAACCTCATCTAAAAAATACCATTTCTAAGAAAGTCCAGAAAGTAAAGTAAATTTAACAGCTATTTTAGCTGTTTCTGTGTAGAAGTAGATAGTGAAGGTTATACTTTGTTTGCCTGACACAGCTAGCTTTACTCAAACTCTTTTGATAGACATGATGATAGTCAAATCTCATTTCAGTTTTCATAATCTTTCTTTTTTCCTGGAAATAAGAGCCTCTCCTCTAATGATGGGTTAATTTCCTGATTTTTTCAGTTTCCCTATCTGGAGGATTCCAGTTGGGATTACAACTATTTTTTTGCTCACAAAAGTTTTTATAAATTAATGCCTTATTATGAATAGACAGTCTGAACAGTTTGTAATGGTTTAAATGCTTGAAGTTTCACACTAATCATATATAGCATATTAAGATATCATAGATTAATGTTGCTAGTGACTAGCAGCAGTTTTATTGCAGATTAAAAGGCAATTTAGCCTCTATCATTCTATTCAATGTCCTAGAAATTATTTATAAAGAAGTTGAGAAAGAAAACTCTTAAAAAAAAATAAATTAATAATCAGTGAATATATCCTCAGTTTCAGATGATGATAATGCAGTTGTACTTGTAAGATCTTATATACAGCAATAGACACCAGAGATGTGAATTCATATGAATAAGAAATTTCTGAAAGTGCCTTGATATATTAGTTCAAAATGTCTCTTGAATAACAACTATTTATTACCCTAGCAGCACAGAACTGACCCTGTGATGAACATATCTAAACAGCAGTGAGATTAAAGCATCAGATAATCTCCGGCAGTGAACCTGTTACTGAGCAACTTTTGACCACTGAAGTCACCAGAGAATTCCTGTCCTACTGTTACTTTTTCCTTTGCTATGTACTCACATCCCTTTGCTTTACATTCTGAAAGTGACAGTGGCCTGATGCCACTGCAGTGCAAAATATACTTAACAAAAATTGATATAGCATTAGCTAAATAACTAATTCTTATAATTCTTACAAAGACTCAGTAGTGCAATTGAGTAAAAGGTTCTTTCATGCATCTAAAGAAAATAACATTCCCATACTAATATTATATATAAAAGCAGAAAAGTGAGCGGGTTAAATGTAAGCTAATTCCAAAAGTCTTAAAGTAATTGCACTGGTAGCCTATCACATGGTAACAGTAGGGTTTTTTTGTCTAACAACTTAGAATGTTTCTCTAGGTGGCAAAGTGGCAACTAACATAACTTTTACAATGGTGCAAGCTGAGAGGTAGGGCCTGCATCAATACCACGACTGATTTTTATGGATTTAGGATCAGGAATTTTATTAGTGTGAGAGTCAAATTCAGTATCAGCTCATGTTTCAAAAATACTGATGGAAGAAGGTCCATTTTTTATAAACTTCTCTGTTCCTGAGAAACAAATAATAATTACTTGTCTTTGTATCTGGAGACTAAACCCAGTCTTCTCTTTGTGGCTCAGAAAGAAAACTGACATTTCTTGCTTTTCCCAAGGTTATTCTAACATTAATTAAAGTGTCTCATTGTACTTCTATCTCCTGTGCTTGTTCTTTTGTGGATATTATGCTATTTTTAATGTATTGAAAATGAATAAATTCAAATGTCAGACCCCAGAAAATGAGTACATATCATGACCCGTGGACATGTAGAGCAGGTTTTGAGATGTATGAACAGGATTTAATTTGCAAAGATTTTCTGATTATTTACATTTTACATCACTTTCACTGCATGACAAGGTAGTAGAGATTTAGTAATGTCCTTTCTTAACATTTTCAGTCGTTACTAATGATCTATATCAGCTACAGACTACCATTTTTCGTGATAAGAACATCATGAATTAAGTTGCTATAATCAGATACATAATTTCCGTCTAGCATGTCAAACGAGAGGGAGAGAGAAGTAGTAAGGGAGAATGAAAGAAGAGAAAATTTGAGAGCTCTCTATCGCCACCTCACAGCGAAGGGAGCATAAGCATCCAGGGGTACACCTGGGCAACCGTAGTCAAGTCCTTCTTCATAGCTGAAAATTACAGCCGTGAGTCATTCTAGGTCAATGAGGTTCAAAGTCAGCATGTGCTCCTATACCCATTGCTTCTGTCTGGAAAGGCAGAAATCAGAAATGTGAAGAGAGTAACCATTACCATACCAGTTTTAGAACTGTGAGTTTTTAAGAGCACAAATTCATTGTGGTACTGGTTAAATGGTCAGACTTCCTAAAAGGTTTGAAGACTACTGGGGGCTCTGGTTATGCCAAACCAGACCTACCAAACCTTTTTCTCTGTTTTTAAAGGATTTTAACGGGTTAAAGAAATGAGCATATCTTGATTCTTTCTTCCAAATAACAGAAAAATAAAAGACTTCTTCATATCTGACCATCCAGCAGCAAATTTCATAGAAAATTCAGTATCTCATTTTCAGGCTAAATTACAACTTTATAGTTGCAGCTGTTTTCTTTGAGTAACCTGATTAAAACTGAGTGATTACTTTAATTTTATTTTTTTCTCTAGTGAAACCATGTAACAGTAAATCAGATTCAACATCTTCCCTTTTGTCCTTCCTTTATTACATCACTACAATTTAGAATAATATTCTTTTCTCTTTATCACTTGCTTCTGAAGACTATTTAACTTGTAGATAACCAGAACATCCAATCAAAGCATAATGAAACATCCTATCCCATCAGTTACAGATAAGTAAGTGAAAGGTATAGTCAACATGTAACAGTGAAATAGTATCATAAGGAAAAGTGTTTTGTAGTGTTCATAAGTAACAAGATGCATGAGCAGAAGCCTGGATATACAACAAAAATTCTATCACAAAATTTAAAAGAATACTTTTATGCTTTGACAATTGTCAATGCAGTAGAATATTGTCATTGGTTAATGGTTTCCCAGTGTTGAATAAATGCCAGAGCAATATAAAAGTTTTCTGTAAAAGTTTTCTACAAAACATTTTTATTTTTTTTTTCAAATAAATGTTTTGACAAAGATGAAAAACTTAGGTTTTTCAGCAAAAGATGTGTTTTGCTGGAATAATTTCTCTTGAATTCCAAAATGTTATATTAAATGAAAATAGTAATTGTGTTCAAATAAACTAATCCAAAATTAAAATTGGCACATATTTCTCTGTACTTCATTCTTTCTCATAATTAAAACAACTCTCTACTTAGAATTATACTATGCCTAGTAAATATCCCATTTCATAAAGCAAAGAGACATTTTGGTGACTTAGCTTCAAAATGATACAAATGTATTAGAAAAAGACAAATGTCTTGACTAGTTTTGCTACAGCTAGTCAACTGAGCATAAGATGAAGTCTGTATTGCCTATGAATTTATGTTTTTCATGTTTCCAGGGATGGTATTTGAACTCTTATTTGCTTAGTTAATTTTGATCTTATATTTTATAACACATTTACTCTAAGCCATGTGAAAATAACTAGTTGGTTCTACTTTTGAATACATCTCATTTAATGTTAAAGTTTAGATTTACAGTCTGCATGTGTTTAAAGTGTAACTCTGCACCATAAAGACAAGGTTGCTTATGTATGGTTCTTTAATGGTGATTCACTGAAATTTATTTAAACAAAAGAGCAATACTCTGCTGTGAAGTGAAAAATCAATTTGATAATAAATGAAATTAAAAAAAAAAAAAAAAAAAAGAAAGCATTCTTCTTTTAGCAAATAGCAACAGGAAACTCATAGCCAAGAAACTCCAAGCTCTTTATATGGTGGACTGTGTAAACTGTAGTCTGTGCAATTTCTTATCATGTAACATATCTTATCATGCAACTTACAGTTTCTTTAAAAAAATTTTTGTTTATTTCCAGGTTACGATCTGAAAGCGTTAAGTTAACTATGGTTCCAAGGGCACAAAGCATTCATGATAAATCTATTTTTTATGGCCTTTAATTATAAAAAGAGGTACTGAATACTATAAACTTAATATACATTATTCTCATACAAATACATGATTTATGTACATTAATTTTATAGTTTGTGTTGCGTATGTGCATTCACTTTGAGTATTTAGATTCCAAATACTTGTAAAGATGTTTTTACTATTCTTACTGTAATAAGAGAATAATTCAGTGAATGCTAATAATAATTAAAATAGTAAAAATCCACTTGGATATATTTTTCCTTTTATATCTGATCTGATTTTGTGCCAGTTGAGAAATGATGCAATGTTGCATCCAATGTCTATTTGATGGTAATTGCACCAGAATGACTTAAGTGCTTGAACTCAGTCAGCTATTTATTTTTACGTCCAAAAATCAGCCTTGCAAGCAACCAGCACTTGAAAAATATTAATATGATAAATTATCTAAAGTGTCATAAAGCCCCTCCTTGTAGAAATGCTTCTTAAAGACTTCTTTTCTTTTTTTTTTTCATTTAGAAATGTACCAGGCACATTTTATTATCAGTAATTTATGTTTAACAGAGAAATTGAAAGGAGAATTTGACTTCATGACATTTAATTTCGTAAAGGAAAATGGCAGTTTCATATTCTCTGTGTGGTGACATAGTTTACATTAATCCAGGAAAGACTGATCACATTTGGGTCCAGAAAAAAGAAAGCAACAACCCTCAATTCAAAAGATCTTGGTAAATAATCTGCATCTTAGTGATTTATTAGTGTACAATTTAGAAAAAGTACAATCTTTATGTCTTTCTGCTTTTTCCCTTCATTATTCAGAAATATTTACTAGTAGCGATGAACCTTATCATGGATCTTATTTTGCTCATTTAAATGTAAACATTTTTAAAAATAAATTTCCTGGAGTTGTTTAAATGTCACATGGTGAGAAACATCTCTTGCCTTTTGCCTTGCCTTGCCTTGCCTTGTCTTGCCCTGCCTTGCCTTGCTTTGCCTGCCCTGCCCTGCCCTGCCTGGCCCCTTCCCCAAGCTAAGCTCCGCCACTCCCCTCCCTCTCTCTCCTCTCCCCTCCCCGGCCCTCTCACCCAAAACAACATCAACAAATCAAT
>JAWWLT010000092.1:43164239-43179122 GCA_035040995.1 Premnoplex brunnescens
AAAAACAACAACAACCCAAAAACCCACCCCCCAAAACCAAACCAAACAAAGAGAAAAACCCCAATACAAAAACAAACAACAACAACAACAACAAAACCACACAAAACTAAACAAAAAAAACTGAACCAAAACCACTAAGAAAGAAACAAACAAACTCATTAAAGTTATGTATGAATTAAATTGAAGTGAATGACATTTAAACTTTCTTATAAAATTATCAGTTTTCAGCTAGAAAATATTACGTTGTATGGACTTTTGTTTCCACAGAGGATCTGTCCATGCTTGAAAGCAGTTTATAGGAAAACACTTTAAAAATATGATCAAGAGGAACATTTTTCAAAACCTTGTTATGGGATAAACCTGTGCACAATTGAAATAGTTACACAGAATAGTTTGCCAAAAAACTCATAAGAGATCAGGGCAAAGGTGTATGAGCTGTGAGAAGAGAAGTCTCCCCTAAAATGCTTGTAGGGATTAGTACTTTAACTCCATGCTGGTAATGCAAAGAAAGCTTTATAAAATGTTTATGATTACAAATGCTCAGACAAATTTTAGAAACAAGTCTCTTGGTCGCAAGTCAGACTGAGTGGCAGTTAGATTTCCAAACAAAAAAACCTGCCTATTTGTTTTAGTTCTGTTTGGAAACTGAGGTTTTGCTGTTTATAAATACCTAAGAACACAATACGTGATATATATAATATTTATAATCAACTTTTCTTAATAGAAACAAGCCTACAGGTGTCCAATTACTTTTGAACAGTGTGTGATGGGTGCACTCCTTCTGTTTGAGTTAACTGAACTTTGGTCCAGGCAGATGCTCAGCAAAGTAGGCCTTACTGAAGTTAATCGCATTGACTGAGGTTATCAATGAGACAGGACCAAACCCAGAAAAATGGTTTGGCTGCATGCTAGACTGATAAGTATCCAAAACTTCATGAACTCAGCAAAAAATCTGACTGAAAACCAACCATTTTGTGCTATCAATATCTGCAGCCATCAGGGTCCACCAAGCTCCTCCTCCAAAGGCTGACAGGCAGAGATCTTCACTCAAGTGGGAACACCTCTGAAGGTTACCTGCTGGCGCTGAGAGATCCTTTACTTGGCACTGGACATCAGTGGGTTGGTAAGTGACATGTTTCACATATATGTAACATTTAAGATAAATACAGTAAGCTTACATGGTAATCTCTGTATCTCATATTAACTTAAAGTTTAGTAAATAGTATTGTAGTAAACAGTATTGACTGCCAATCTATCAGTAATTATTAAGTATTTTGCATACCTAAATGTACTTTTTAGTAATCAATAAACTAGCTACTAGCTCAGATCTGCCTGACTGTTATCTGACTTTTCTCTGGTGACACAATGTAAGCTAAAAAAGCAGATGTGACTACTACTATGACTTCTACAGTGGCAATGCAGAAAATGTAGAGAAGCTCCCTGACTCTTGAGACTAATTCAAGTTTAAATCCTATTTGAAACTGAAATCTGTATGTTGGCATGTGCTGTGTTGGTATTTATAAAAATATTGAGAAATTACATATGAAATTATTTGGGAGGGTTAGAGAGGCATGTCACTAGAGCATTCTTAAAATAATTGGTTTGCAGAGAGTGCTATCTGATCTTCAATTGAAAACAATATTCTTACAGGGGTAGAAAAGATGGAAGAATAGTCTCTGAATGAATTTAAAAATAGAAAGAGTGACAGTATTGCTACAGTAACTGTCATATGAGCTTTCTTACATATCCTCCCTTACTTAACCAGGTAGAATATTTTAAATATTAGACAGATGTTAATTTCTTATATAGATTGTTTTAGGTATCATTTTATTTGTAGGCTACTTATAAATAAAAACTGTCACCATCAGAATATAGATATTTCTCATTATTTGGAAAGATAAGCAGCATGCTTTCCTTTGAAAAGTACTATTGCTTTTTTCTTAAATATTTGTATTTATTTTTTACAACACTGCTGCATTCAGGGTGCATCTATCTAAATACAAAATATAAAGTAAGAAAATATGATCAGCAAGAATTTAGAAGCTTGTATTGCACTTATCCATTTTTAAGGATGTTAAAGTTAATAAATGTAGACATTTTTGTTCTTTAAATTAATTTTTATACCCTGGAGAGGTGAAAGACTGTCTTTGGCTTAAAAAAAAAATACCCAAATCTGAACAATGATTTAGAATTTTCTATCCATGCTGACCACTGCCAGATGCTTGAATTAGTCTATCATTCTTAATCACATTTGTGTAATTTTTATGCTTGTCAGCTACCAAAATGCTCAAGGTATTAGCCTAAGAAACATAAGGTTCTTGGCTTCATCATGAAAAATCTTTCAGACAATTTTAGTTCATGGAATCTCCAGGGAACACTAATACACTGTTAATCCTGGAGAAACTTCCCCTTCCCTTTCCCCCCTCTCATCCCCTCCTCTCCCCTCCCTTCCCTTGTCCATATAGTGACATAAGCTGTTATTCAAATACATAGAACCTAAGGCACCAAAGAAAGTTGCATCGTGACTTCACTCAGCAGAACCAGGCTGCAGACTCTGAAACTTATGCCAAAAGGTACATCAAAGATTGTAACAGAAAGGATCTCAAGCCTTCAGGTTGTACCTCTCTAATAAAAGAGCAGTTTCTTCAAATGTCTGACCTTCTAAGAAGACTAAATTGTAACCCTTAGTCAAAACCACCCTGCAGAATTTCTAAGACAGGAAGTCTGATTTTCTCTTGTGGGAGAGAGAAATCTATTCTCTAATCAATGACAGAAAATAGCCCAAACCATATAATAGTTAATTTTAAGGATACTAAGCTACTGTATGCACACACTCAGGCTTTACCTATTTTGATGTTTGGTTTTTTGTTTTTTTTTCTGTACTCCCAAGGTCAACAGAGTGGCTAATCCATCTGAACTTGACTATGTGTTTCTAAAACTGTAAGAGTAGCCTACTCAGAGTGCTACTATTGTGTATTGCATAATATTTTTGTGAGAATTTTCAGTTATGTAGACCAGAAGTAATCTTGCAAGAATCTGTTAACTTTAGGAGAACATTAGTAGAAAATAATATATACCAGCATTATAATATACTTGCCTTTCACAACTCTTCAGCTTAATTGATAAGTTATACTTCAGAGACAGAAAACATAGAAAGCATTAACCTGTCAGCAAACAAGATTTTCCTTTGAGGAGAAACAGATGAATCCTTTTTTTCTTGATGGATATGTTTTTATATATTTTTTTACTCTCTTTGCTACTCAGCCTCTTTTTGGGGACCATGTCACATGGTGACAAAGGAGGCTCACCAAGTGGATGTGCTAGCAACTATTTGCCTTTGATATCTTTGGCACACGGCTTCCCAGTCAACCCTATATCTGGTGCTAATTCTCATTTGAACAAAAATTCCAGAAGTCAATCTCAAGATGTCAAAATGGGCCAACAAATGCTGGTAGGATACTATAGATTTAACATTGTCTTTATATTTTTTGTCCTTTTGTCTTGAAAGCTGTGGTAAAAGGCAGAGACATTTTGAGGAAACACTGCAGGGTTGAAATGACAAGGGGCAGTAAATGACTCTGGACACAGAAGATGTTGCTGAAATATTAACCTTGACTGCCTACATCTGGTAAGTTATGATGCAGACGCTAGGGATGAAGATTTAAAGAGCTAGTGAAAGAAAATGCTTTATTTATCTGAATTCAGGAACCATGAGATCTAGCAGAAGATTGACTTATTTACTTGGAAGCTGCTGTGTACAGGGAAGCAGCAGTATAATACCCTGAGTAGTGGAAAAAGACTAGCAACAAAATAAAAATTTTCTAACTCTCTGGACTAGGGAAGAGAATCAAGTATACAATAAGCCATTATAAGGTATATTGAGGGAACACAAAAGAATCTAATTCTAGCAGAAAAGGAAGAAATTTTCAGAATGGCCAGAACCCAAGTACTAAAGTAGAAATTAAAGGGAAGACAGAAGTCATACCAATGGAAGGAAGAACACAAAGGTGCAGAAGCACTTTAAAAGTCAGGTGAGTCAAAGGTAGACCTATGTGATCAGGGAAGTGGATCTGTATAACAGACACACATGTTGTTTTTCAATGAGTAATGTGCAAATTATGAGTAGAAGGCAGAAAAGGTCTGTGATAAACATGTTTTATTTTTATTGTTCTTTAGACATCAAAAATAACAGCACCATACTCACATTTGAATGAATGTAGATTGAATACCTCAGAATGGAGAAATAACTCAGGTGTTAAGGTGAACTTCAGAATAATTCAAGAAATATTATTCAGGATTCATGTAAAAAAAAAATAAATTAGTAATATCAGCATGTCATTGTACACATTTAGGTTTTGTCCAAATCTTTCATATCATCTTCTGTTCTAGTCCTCCTTTTTGAAAATGGTGTACTAGAACAAAAAACATTGTTTTGAGACAAGAATGGCAAAGGTAGATATATTTTTTAGTTCTGGGAAGGAAGTAATTGCATGGGTTTGGTATGACAGTGTATGAAGTTTTTAGATGCATAGAGGAGATGGATCTGGAAAGACAGTTTGTTCTCCTTATTTCTGATGAGACTGACATTTTGTTGAGGACAGAAAAATGACTAAAATATTTGTATATATATGTGAGGATTATAGGCAAACAAAGAAGTAAAAAGAAAACAATCAGTGATACTATCAAATAACTGGACTCAAACTAAAATAGCATAGGATGTTAAGGCAGAAGTGGCATGGCTTTGTATGAAAACAGGAGATGACTGAAGAAGAGAACTGAATTATTTTTTTTCCTTTATATTTAAATCCTTGACTAATCAAAGACTTTCATGTAAGCCTCTTGGGATAAAAAGTATCACAAAGAACTGTACTAATGGTATTTACTGTTTTTATAACTAGTGCATATTTTATCATTCTTAACTCTGAACTGTTATTGTAAATCTCTCACATTCATTAAGATTTTATGACTGATGTTAATATGTATTAATCTGTGTATCAGCACAAATAATCATTTTGGTTAGTGCAGTTTGGTACTGTCACCTCAAAGATTATCTGAATACTTAATGTGTCCTTGGCAAAAAGTCCTCTGCTGTCCTGTAATTACTGTCTTCAATTCTTTTAGGGACTGCTGAAAACAATGGTTTTCAGGCACAGTTGCGGTTTTCGGAGTCTGTGTTTTGGTTCTCTTGATACAACAACAACCTTCAGAAACTGAGTACAGGGTATTTTATATCCTTGTATGCCCTTATCTTAAATGCCGGTACTGTGAATGTATATACCAACAAGTATTCATATTTAATCTTAAATCAGAGCATTTCATAGATGAAGTCTTGGTTAAAAAGAAATCTCTAAAAGGTTTAGACTTCTAAAAATCTTTGCAGAGTTTTTTTCCAAGATGCATTTTCAGGCTACAAAAAACCAACTGACATCCTGTGTCTTGAAGCATATGTCACTGAAGCATACAAATCTAGTAGAATGGTGCATTATAATGAGAAGAACTTTAATTTCTTGAGCTTTTCTAAAGGATGGTTCTTCATAGAAGATATATTATCTGACTGGCCTTGTGTGAGTTCTGATTCTAGAAAGCAATAATAAAAGCAATAATAAATTTGAGTAGAATTTAGAAGCATCAGCCACGAATGCTATGTTTTTGCTGAAAAGTTTAAGGGGAAAATTATCTGCAATAGTAACTCTCCTGTTTTTCTTCTCCTCTCCCATGAATTGCAAGTTAACATGATCATTCTTCCTGGTATATTTATATCCACAGAGCTTTAGAAGCTGTAGTGAACTTTGAGGGTATGTTTAAAGTTTAAAAAATTATTATGCTTGTTTAGATGAATACGCTTTTCCTATAATTGTGTGTATGGGAGTAAGAATGCAATCCTTGTTTATAGATTGTATATCAAAAGAGGGAGTTAGTAAAAAGACAGTGTAAAAGTAGTGGGGTTTATTAAATGCTGCTGTCTTCTTTGCCCTTCTATCTGCATATAAATGTTTCTGGATTCTTCTTCACGTCCTCTGAAATACTTTCACAAGATATGTCCCTTTTGAATAAACTACATAGACAGTTATATTTACTTACGAAAATTAGTTCAGGTGCAAAAATGGATGGAGACATGAAAAAACATAAAAATATTTTTGAGGCAACCAGTGTCCTTCCTAGACTGTCCTCGTTGTTCGTGACATCAATTTTCTCAGTACTTGTAAAAGATTTTTGTTTTTCTAAATGAAAATGTAAGACAAGAACTTCAACTAGTATAGCTCATCGTGATTCTGACTTCAGTAGAAGTATGTAATTTCACAGCCATCTCCTGATCTACTTTTAGCTGTTTTGTGCATTGTTACAGACAATCTGATTTGAATAACTCAAACTGTCTTGTGCAAAAACACTGTCATAATGACTCTAATGGAATGATAACACAGACACCTAAGTAATTTGTCTGAATGTGGGCTGCAGCTTTTATTTGCAAGCATGGACACACAACTAGGCTAGGGTCATGCTGTTTACTGTGTTTAGCACATCCCTCTGACTCTGTAAATATATCTCAAAGTATTTCCTCAGCCTAATTAAAAGGTATGGCAGTAAAACAAATTACTTCCTCGCTAGATTCCACTGATTCTTACCCTCAGTTTTCAGCCTTCAAATTTCACCAACCTACCTGTCCAAAATATTTTTCTCATTAAGACAGCCATACACTTAGACTACAGCAGTCTGCATGTAGATGTACTCACCTTCCATCTTGCTCGCTCAGTACTTTGAAAACGTTCAAAGAATTATATAGGTGCTTTAATTTGGTGCTTTACTTTGGTTATTTACTTGGGTTTGGGCCAGCGACCATGCTGATGGAAAGCACATTAGAATGCAGCAGAAGGATCTGTGGACGTCTTTTACAAATGTTTAGGCAGGAGAGTATGTCAAAAGCATCAACTAATTAGCAGAATTAACAGGTCTCTTATAAGGCCTCTTTATCTTTGCTTAAGAAAAAGGTACATGATACAGCTTGGCAGAGCTCTCTGAAAGCTTAAAAATTCTGTACAAAATGCTTACATACCATTTGATATTTAGAAGACTCACACTGAAAAATGGGTCAAAAATAAAAGAGGGGCTTAAGGAGAGTTAATTAGTGAGAGGGTGGTCAATACATTTGAAAGCAACTTTCTGGGGTTTTGATTTTGTTTTTTTTTTTTCTCCTTTTGTGATGTTTCTTCTTTCTTTAAAGAAGGCGTTAAAAGTCTGCACTTTTGTAATGTATTACACTTTCAGGTGATTCAGCAGAGGCTATAATTAAGAATTATTAGTCATCATGAGACTCTGAAAATGAAACTCAGTAGTAAGTTTGTAATTACGTTTACTATCAGTTCTGACACATAATTTTGGTCTAATACCATTCTAGCTTTAAGTTCTATATTTTGTGGGTTTGTAGACAAGATCAAGCCAATGAATATTTGAGTGGTCAATTCCTTGTGTTTTAGTGAAGATTCATATGTCCAGACAAATGAAGTTTGAAGTTCTTGAGGAAGATCAGCGATCAAGACCATAAGTAAGGTAGGTACTACAACTGGAATACATTTTGTGGATTTTTTTTTTTCAATCTTCTTGTAGGAAGAACTTAAAAAAACCCAAGAAACAAGGAAGCTCTGACTCTGAAGCTTGAAAAAGATACTGCCACCCTCTTTATTCACTATCCCATTTAGTATCTTTAATAACCTTTTGCAACAAAATTGGGATGGGTTTTTGTAGTAGTTCTTGATATTGTGGGCTTAAAGACACAGTGAAAACTTGTCCTTGCTTTCAGGATGGAAGATTGTCTTCATTTTATGGACTCATTCTGTGATGGTCTAGAGCTTGATCAGCTGTAGAACCTGAATGCAGCAAGACTATGCTTGCTCCATTAACTTTTAGATACATTGTTATGGCATGACATAAAGGAATGCAGGTTCTGAAAAATGGAGGGCATCTGTACTCCTCAGGAATGGATTGTCATATGCAGCATGGAACTATTTTTTTCATGAGAGCCTTAGCTACATCTAGAGAGTTAACATTTCTCACTTCTTTTATGTGGGCTTCTGGGTTTTACAGTGCCATATGTGAGATCACTGTTAAAGGTTTCATTAAGGGATTGATACAGTGATGGCAGTCAAACTCCATACTACAAACACTGTATACTACTATCACTCTGTGAATGAAATCTAAACCGTCTCCCTAGTATTTGCAATTAAAACTTTGCATTGGTCTGATTTAATGTAATATTTTTCACAATTTTTGAAGAGTCTAAGATAAATGAGTGCTGTTTCTTTCTCCACGCACATTAGGCAAAACCATCTGGTAAGTACTATGCATGTAAAGGCCAAAAAGAAGCTTTTGCCACACTGTATGCATGCATATATGTGTAATGTCTTTTAAATGAAACAAGAACAAAATTGCTTCAACTAGTCTCCTATCTTATCTGTATATGATCTGAAATGGCTGCTGACCTATATAAATATACTTTGTGAAATGCTACAGTGTTTACATAATTTTAGGGAATTCATTTGTGTAAGAAAATACATTCTTGTCAATGTGCATTTTAAATTATGTCAATTTATAGGACTTCTGCAGAAGAAGTGAAAGACAGCAAGAGGGTACAGATGTTTCTGTAATTTTTTGTACTACTCCATTAATTAGTATGTGAAAAAAATTCTGCTCGTGATATCAAAGTAATCAAATCCTACCTTGCCAGAAAACTGGATTCTTCATGAATTTTTACAGACTATGGAGAAACTTTGCCAGAATAGAATAACAGGAAAAGCAAATAGCCATTGACAGTAAAGGTGAATTGCAAGGCGGAAGGATATACCCAGTACCTCGGTTAGTTTTTATGCTAATCTTTGATCTAAGAAATACATATCAACATCCTTATGAGGGAAGTGGAGAGACCGATACTGATCTGTTCACTTTCATGACCAGTGACAGACCCAAGGGAAGACATGAAAGTGAGCCAGGGAGGGTTCAGATTGAATATCATGAAAAGGTTCTTCACCCAAACAGTGGCAGGGCACTGGAACAGGCTCCCCATGGAAGTGGTCACAGCACCAAGCCTGACAGAGTTCAAGAAACATTTGGACAATGCTCTCAAGCACATGGTGTGATTCTTCAGGTGTCCTGCACAGAGCCAAGATTTGGTCTCAGTGATTCTGGTGGTTCCCTTCCGGCTCAACATATTCTGTGATTCAAGGATATACTCACATCCCTTGTTGTTGACCAATTGTGAACAATTTTTCTGTAATATTATGAATTGGGATTATTTCTTATAAAATGGAAACTATTTGTTAGAAACTAGATTTAGTGCACTTTGATCTGCTGTTCACATTTTTTATTACTAAATAGCCTAAAACTATGAGTATTATTGATTGGATCTATTTACACATCACTGCTGTATTTTTGCTCTTAGCATTATGTTCTTGAGGGGAAGAGGTCAGATTAAATTACAAATAATTTCAACCTCGTGGTTCTTCTTATTCATTGAGAATCTATATACCTTCACCAGCCTTTCCGCTGGTAATCCACCAGGATCTTTAATAACAAGGTATAGTTTTAACTCTTACATGAATAATTTAACAAGTTCTGAGTAAGATGTATTCCTTACTTATTGACCTATTAGTGAACTTTTACTTTACTCAGTTAAGGGGCTTAATTTAAAAATGAACATTCAAGTACACTAAGCTTTACAAAACTCACTATAACTACTTAGAAATTGGAATGCTCTTCTTATATAATAAAACTTGATCTTGCAAAATTTGATAAAGTTGTTTTTCTAAGCAGCCTTGCCCATGAAATTTGTTGGTAGAAAAAATGTTTTTCCATCAACTCTTTTACTGCAAATGTCAGACTCCTATCCAGTATGTTGTAGCTGGAGGAAAAAAAAAATCAATCTATAGAGTATGTGGTCAGTTCTAAACATCCAGCATCACTTGTGTGTACTTATTGATCACAATATTTTAGTACACCATGGGACAGACAATGGGAGTGTGAGTAAGGTTGGAATTCTTCCGTGGGGGAATGCTGTAGCAAAACTTTATAAACATCAATTCTCAAGAAAGATCTTGTACAGGTTTGGGACTTAGGAAACAAACACTTTCAACCTAACATAGGATGTTTATATCAAGAATTGGAAGTGGTCTCCTAACTAGAGAAATAGAAGAAATTAGATCAGGTTTTAACTATTGCCATCTTCAAAAAACCTAAAAATTATATCTGTCTCAAAAACTGCAATTATGTTTTTGGAAACATTTTTAAACTTTGAATTATATTCTATTTGTCAAATTGATGGAAACATATGGCTTAATCCTGGAGGCTTGAGACATTCAAAGTAATCCATCATTTTAGGTGTTAGTTTTGTTCACATAAAAGAATTAGAGTAAAAATGGATATAAACATTACAGTTAAGTCTGTCACCAATTTTTACTAGAAACATGTATTTTAAAAAAGAGCAGGCAATTCTATTAATAATATAAATTTCTATTATTCCCAGTGTTCTGAATCAGACAACTTTTATTAATACAAATCTTCAGACGATGCAATCTTTCTCTTAAGTAATGAAACACCAAAACTAAAACACAATCTTGCAATCATGATGGTAAATAGATACAAAAAACTCCCTTTGGAAAAAATAAGTTGCATTGATGTAAGGTTGTTAGTAATTATACTCAAATTTATTGTTCATATTTCCCTGTGGCTTTACAGACTTTTACAGGTAGTATAAGAAAAGAAGATTCTGTTTTCAACCACTGAAAGTCAACTTGTTCTAGCATTTTGGGTTGTAACAATTTCTCTATTTCTTATAACTTAGCCACACACTCAAGAGTTAATTATGAACAAAACAGAAATTGCAAGGGAGAACAATGTGTATGAAAAAAAGAAGCAAATCAATCAAATACTGAATATATTTAAAAGAAAGAAGCTCATCTAGTAATTCTATTTTTTTTTCTCCAAAATACCATGTTTTTCTGGTTCATTCCTTATTTTAAAATAGAATAAAATAATTAGGGGATTAAATGGGAGAAAGAGTCAAACAACATGAAAGTTAAAAGAGTAAGTCTCCTGTCAAAATAAAACTAAACAAAACAAAATGAAATAATCTAATTTTCCATGAATTCTTACATACCATGGCAAACAACTTCTCTGGTAATAAAAGGTCCCACAAAAAGTAGCAGAAGAACACTTTTAATAAATACTGAGTTTAAAGTGGCTTTGGCTTCGGAACAGAATGTTTTCTCATAAGAAAACTTGTGGTTAGGGAGCAATGTGGTCACAGCACCAAGACTGACAGAGTTCAAGAAGCATTTGGATGATACTCTCAGGCACATGGCGTGACTCTTGGAGATGGTCCTGTACAGGGCTAAGGGCTGGACTCAATGATCCTTGTGGGTTCTTTCCAATGCAGCATATTTCGTGATTCTGTGAAATGTGCATTTCAAAATATTACATAAGTGTTGATACAGGGTTTTGTGATACTTACCTTTCTCTGGTCATACCAGAAAAGTTATACTTCTGGAATAAGCAGACAGACTAATGTTTCAAAAACAATAAAAATCTAGTCAGTTTGACAACATTTCAAGGGAAAAGTGTTATCATTGGGTTGTCAGTAAAAACCATGTTTCTAAGATTACATGATCATATAATGTTTTTAGCATTACTGTTATGGAAACATTCAGGATATGTCTGCTTCATGCAATGAAGAATTTTTATAAGTTCTTGACCACAAAGTACTGAAGTAACTAGTTCTGCCTTTATTCAAACTGGAAATGTGGGCCTGATAATTCATCTCCCAGCCCAAGTTAATATGTTCTGACTTTATTTAGGTCTTGATAATTTAGTAGCAGGCCCAGAAATCAGTGTTCTGACTTCTTCCCATACACAGGACCATGCATCTCTGGCTATGGGGAGGCAGATTTTCCTTGGTAGCTCATGCATTTCAGTGCCACTCCACTGCACTGTGTCTTCATATGCCCACTGAAACCAATTAAGAATCCTGTTGTGTGAAGTACCATAAAGCCATGTCAAAATACATAAGAATATTAGACATAATAGATAAAGGAAGAAAGTAGTACTGTTTAGTTTGAAAATGTATACATTTTTAACTTAGAAAGATTAAGGGACTCATGTAAATAAGGCTGGGATTCTGTATTAGTGCTAGTCCTTAGCCTCTCTAGAAATCACCAGGCCAGGGACTGGTGTGGGGCAACTCTTATGACCTGTAAATTTCTTCCCAGACTCCAGCCTACATCTAAAGTTTGGCAGTCTTCAACATTAGGAGACAGTCAGTTCTTCATTTGCTTTCATTAGATAATGTGGTATTTCTAGCAGAGGAGGCAACTGAATATGTGTTGCCTCCAAACATCATTAGGTGCACCACAGACAGTGCCACACTGAACCTGTAGGGCTTACTCAGACGGCTGAGTGTTGCCAGTCTTTGAAAAGCAAAAGTACAAGAAGGATAAGATTTTATTTGATAATTTACATTGAATCTTATTATCCTCTCTTTTTGAAGCTGTTGAAAATTTTGTACATTTAAAAATCAGAGGCCAGGTGGACTCCACAGATTTTTAAGGGGTTTTCAGACCAGGGAAGTGGCATTTTTGTAGATAAATATTTTTGTTGTTGAGAAAGAGACTTTTTTGGTTTTTAGGCTATTTCTCCATTATCTGCAAAGTGAGCTCATTTACAAATGAGTTTCTTTAGCACTATTTAAAAGTATTACAATCTCAATGTGAAGGCACTTATGTTATTTTTTTCCCCCAGAAAGGAGTAAAAAATATGAGTAATTTGTGCAGGTCACCTGTCGTCTGTGGTAATAGACTAGGGGGTAGTATACAGCAGCAACTCTAGGAACCTACTACAATTACATCCTGAATAACTTTCAAACAGGAAGAACTAGTTCCCCCTTTCATCAGAGGTAATTTTTCACTAACAGTCTAGAGTAACACCTTCCACTTTGACATCACTGACATCTAAAATCCATTTATTTTAGCTAAGTTTTGAGTAAACCTAAGTCTTTCAGGTATCTTTAATCTCACATCAGAGTGAAATGCCCAAACTTCAATGTATCTTTGGAAAAAAAGTCTCTTAGTTTCCAGAGAGAGATCTAAGGTCAAGGTTTCTTTTGTATTAGTCGATCGGTAATAAAGATAATCATACAGTGCCACTGACTTCCATTGGATCTAACCATGAAATACTAGATTATTTCATCTCTTCATGATTACTTCACTAATTTTTCACAATCTACATATCTTCTTCAAATATAAATATAAGCTGGAAACAAAAAGATAAGTAAAAGTGATACAATTATATAAACTCTAGACTGTAATGGCTATCATTTACATTGTTAACTGAACCCATTACAAAGAAGTATAATTACTTTCTATTATTGTGTAAAAAGTATTGCAAAATTTATCAAAATTAGTTTTCAGTCCCTACAGAAGGTACTTGATTAATTTACCTTTTTTTTTTAACGAAACAGATTCTTTTTCTTAATATTAAAGCAAAAAAATTAAAACAATTTAAAAGATTTGAAAATAAAATAGTTTCATCAAGTTGAAATATTACTGTAAGAAAACTGCAGTCAGAGGGAATAAAAAATTCAATCACTGAGGAAGCATGGAGTTGAATTTTGTAATTGTATGGATCTTATACTTACATTAATGCCTTTCAACTCAAGCTTCTAAAAAATCAGATTGGAGACTTGGTTGCATTATATATGCATGACATTTATTTGAAGGGAACAGAGAGGAAACCTTGCTCGTCTAAATTTTTCCAACAACTACTGAATATAGTACAAAGGTAGTTTCACCACACTTGATGAAAAAACATCAGAGAACACAGTGAAAACTTCCCCAACCTTAAGACAGTTTGTTGTTAGCTTAATTTACTTTGTTCTTTTAAAAAAATAGCAGAAAATTACATGAGATGTGCCATCTTTAAAATTTTGAGAAAAATACTATCAACCAAAATATTACTGAAGCAGGATTCCTATGCATACAACACCCTTCAGGCTTGGTTTCTATTAGCTTATTTGTAGTTGCACAAAACTACTATTTGGCCACTGTGAGTTTGCTCAGTTAGTCCAAAAATATGGACATGGTTGGAAAACTTCTCTAGATTGTAGCCTTGCATAAGCTTCATAGATAAAGTTGTTCTGTTTTCCTATAATAGAATCAAAGAATCATAGAACCAAGAAACATTTAGGTTGAAAAAGACCTCCAAGGTCATTGAGTTCAACCTTTGATCAGATGCCTAAAGGATTGGTGTGTATTTTGTAGATTTTTAGAGTTTTAGAAGTATAGGTTTTCTTGCTCACATATTAAGTGGTGTTAGAAGTTACTAAAGTGATTTTCTCACATATTCTCAGGCTTTCTGAAGGTCGTGATGTTTTGCAGAGACACCTGGAATGTAACTTGAAGTCAAAACAATGGAAGAACCCAGAAACCCCTGGAGGTGGTCCGGGGGGCATAGCCTAGGACCCTGATGGGTGGACCACCAAGGAAATTAGAAATGATGATTGGTTATAGATACCTAATATGTTAATTGTTTGAAAGGGTATAAAACCTGTAACCTTACTGAGGGCAGGGTTCTTTGGGGATTTTTGGACGCAGAGATCCTTGTTGAAACAACGCGCGTTTTGTAGGCCCAGCAGAGGCCCAGATCCTCCGAATTCCCAATAAAGGTATTGTCTATCTTTCTCCATGAACGTTTCTCTGAGTGCCTATTTTCCAGGATTTTAGGCATCAGATCAATCACCCCCATGACAACTAGACCACAGCACTAAGTGTCAGGTCCAGTCATTTTTTGAATGCTTCCAGGTGTGATGACTTCACCATCTCCCTTAGCAGCCCATTCCAATGCCTG
>JAWWLT010000092.1:43187067-43201790 GCA_035040995.1 Premnoplex brunnescens
TTTTTTTTTTTTTTTTTTTGGGGGGGGGGGGTTTGATTTATTTTTTTTTAAATAGGATCCAGTATTATTCTTTCTTTGAAATCTTATATAGCTGCTTAACAAAAAACTGTTTCAATCTTTGTAGACAGAGGAGATTTCTAAATTGTTAAGAGTTTAATGGTGATGATGAAACATTTTCTTCTTTCATGTCAGTGACAGTTTCACATCTTTTTCAAGTAGAATCAACAAGTCAAAACAGCACATTTTCATCTTCTAGTCACAACACTTACTAGAAACAAGCAACAAGACCCTTAAATTACATTTACACTGAAGTGGAAGACAATTATAATCTAACTGTCAAAGGAATGGTACAGTCAAGAGCTACATATACTGCAATTCAGTCCAGGTATACTTTGTATTGAATAGATTGAAACAGAGCAGAGCTAAAACCAGAAATAGTAATTATCTACAACTTTAAATACACCTAACATTAGATAACTTACTGTGAGCTGTCATGAGTAATTACTCATTGACATTGAGTAATGTCAATTTTGCTACTTAGGGAAATGTCTAAATTGTGCATACATGACTACATTTTTTTGTATAGCTTGAATTGTTTTATATATGTTTAATAAAATGAATCTTTATACCATGTAGCACATATAGATGAGAAATAGCTTCAGTATAATTTCTGTGTGCATATCTTAGGATTTTAGCAGAACCCTTTCCAGTGTTTCCTTTCACAGAATAATGTTTCCTTTCTCTAGGCTTCTGACGCTGAGAAAATATGTGCAGAAATGTTTCATGCACCTAAATTTTTCAGGTACTAAAATGTTTCTCTTTAATAATTTCATTTTTTCTTTCAGTCTCTACAATGAAGAATTGATTCTTTTTACTTCCAGCAATGTGATCACAGAGAAGGTAGATTAAAGCTAAGAAAATACACTTTAGAAAAAGTAACAATAAAAAATATGTGTTGAAATATGTTTAAATATCGAGATACGTTCTGCTAAGACATGGAAGATGTTTTTATAAGGTTTCTTCTTCATTTTGTACCAGTAAATTTTCAGGATACCAGTACAGATAAATAAAAGGAAAATCCTATTTTTAATATTGAACTTGGTGTAAACTTTTAAAAAGTACTCTCTGCAAGGTAAATACATTTTTGGGAACAAGAAGACATTATAGGTGAGTACAGCATTGATAATTTAAGAGAAAATTATAATCCACTGATTTTAATTATTAACTCATAATAAGCAAACCAACTATAATTAAGTCAATGAATGTGAAGTTACTAGTTTCTGAAGTAGACTGAGAGATTTGGCCTACTATACCTTTTCATACATTCAGATGGTTGACTTTTCTTACAGGTTATATAATCAGAAAAGGATGAACAAATCTTATACACACATAAGCTGAAACTGAAGAGGAGAAAATAAAAAAGATGAAGATGGAGTATGTAATTGCACAGTTTTAACTCCAAAATCAAAGTTACAACAGGGTTGCTTACAGATTCTTCCAATAAGGAGAAATACAGATTAGGGTTGTTTGAGAATTCTTTCATAAGAAGAGATCCTGTGTTTCCTATCATCCCCTTTCCTGACACATCTGGACAATTAGATCTAATTTTGAGTGCTATTTTCTCCCCACTAACTCTGCTACTTATATAGCTCTGTCATCATTTTTTTTACTGTTTTTAAGTGCTTTCTCCCAGCACTCATGAGAAGCCGTATGGCCCCAAGGACAATGAAGCAACTACAAGCTGAGTACATGCCATGAAATAAGGAGCAGCAATGTAGTCAAGATGAACAGCTGCTTTTTGCTTAAGTAAGCACTCTGACAGGTAGCATTTAGGAAGTTCCACCAAAAAAAAAAAAAAAAAAAAAAAAAAAAAAAAGTTTTTTATTATTTAAATATTGGCATCATTGAAGACACATTTTGTATAAGGGTAGCACCATTTTCTAAATTTTAAATAAATTCTTATGGATGAGTTAATTAGTAACATCCAGTACAGAAGATAATTACTTGATTGTCAAATGGAATAACAGCAGTTTTCACTGCAGTGAAATCTCTACCACTGTAATTAGGTTATGTCATACTTTACCCTAAAGGGAATATTAAAAACACAAGACCAGCCAGTTTTATCCACTGTATTTTTTCTATTTATAGTTTAGTGCTAAATTGCTGCCTTCATGATGCAGCAAAGACATCAATAACAAAATAACCATTCTTCTGTTGCTCAATTAAGTTTGCTACTTGAGTATTAAGGTAAATATGGATCTTGTAAGAGAATTCTGTTGACTAATAATTTGCAGCATTATAATAAAAACACACAAATGAAGCATTCTAAAAGGAAAAAATAACAATAGGAATATATAGAAGCAGGTCAAAAATACTAATAAAAATATATGCAAGGATATGCATATATTGACACATCGAGGGAATTATGACTTTCCTTTTGTTTTGCATTTCTCCTCTCTCAGAACAACAAAAACAAAAACCAACAAAACAAAAAAAATCACAAAAAAACCTAAAAAACTTTAAAAATTAAGAACATGACAAATGAATGTCACATGAATAATTGCTTACCTTTCATAAGTCCATTTGGAAAAAAAAAAAGTTACAAAATTATTTGTTTAGATCTTAGCATCTGTTTGTTTGTATTCATTTTTATAGATAAAAATTGTTATTCACAGGTGTGAATACTGTCTGGTTTTGCATGCATATTTGGTAAGTGCAAAAAACTAGTTCTTTTTATACCTAATGTAAAATTCTGTGGCATTTCTTTTGCCTAGAAATCCAGATTGTATTGCTAAGTGAATCACTCAATGAAGAAAAGTGTACCAGAAGAAAATTACTTATCTTAAAATGCTTGTTTGTAAAATGGGAAAGAACAGTGGCTTTATTTTTTCCCTGAAGTAAAGGTAAGAGTTGGGGAAGATTTTGGTTCAGGACTTGCGTTTTGTCTTAAGAAGATGAGATCACTCCATAAAATAAATTATAGAAAGCACAGACATAGTTAGGAGAAATAAATGTGAAAAGAGATTTTGGGTAGATTTCTGTTCCGGTGGTTTGTGGGTTTTTTGTTTTTGGGGTTTTTTTGTTTGTTTGTGTGGGGGTTTTGGGATTTTTTAATGTTTTGTGGATCTTTTCTAAGTAACACATAAACAAAACCTCTCCCCAATCTCAGATGGCTCCAATACTGAGCTGAGAATGGATTCATAGGTTACTCAGCTTTTTTTTGTGTGACTAGTAGTCCACGTATTGAGGCACTTTAACTTGATAGAGAACTGCTTCTAAAGTTTCTAAAGCATTTTCTTGTTTAAGGTCACTATACAAAATGATGTTTTAAAAAAAACAGAAAAACTGATAATGCATGTGACTAGCATAGAAACTTGTTCATCTGACAGATGAAGTCTTTCAAGAGACAACAAATAATGCCAATGACATCTAGAGATGCAGTATAAGGTCTTCTTTGAAAATTGAAAAAAACAGCCTTCTTTTCTATATATTTATATTTGGGTGACTGGAAGAGGGAAGCCATCATCCTCAACCTAACTGCATTCTGAAACAAACTTACTTTCTGGTGCAACAGTGTAAAAATGAAATGGAATTTCTGATTAAAAGACTGATATCAAGGTACTTCTATGTGCTGAAAATTATAATCTCACCATTATTACTATGCATATTTCTCATAGCATTGCTGTGCATCTCAGATCTCTACCTGTTAAAAAGTCAGTCTTTGCATGAGTCAAGTCCATCAAGTGAGGAGCTTTCTGTAGCATTATATTCCATTTTAATAAATAATGCTGCAAGTATCTCCTTTCTAAATATCTCGCCTTGGTCACTTCCTGGGATGCAGCATCCACAGCTTCTCTGGGCAACCTGTTCCAGTGCCTCATCACTCTCACAACAAAGAATTTCTTCCTAGTATCTGATATCTAACCTAAAACTACTTTCAGTTTAAAGGCATTTCCCCTTGTCCTATCACAATGTGCCCTTGTCAAAACTCCCTGTCCAATTCTCTTGTAGTCCCCTTTAGACACTGTCAGGCCACAATAAGGCCACCCCAGAGCTTTCTCATCTCCAGGCTGAAAAATCCTAATTCTTTCAGTTTTTCCGTATGGGAGACATGGTCCCTCCCTTCATGGCCCTGTTGGTATTATCTTTTTATTATTTTCTATAAAAGTAGGAATTTATTACCACATACTTCTAGACTGAAACAAAAAACTGTTTAATTGTTTTAAGAGAGCATACTATGGAGTATGAAGTAGAAACTGTTGTTTCGGGTAGTTCGGTCATAAGAAAAAAAGCAGAGGGGAAATTCCCATTCTATATTTGGTTGGATCAACATGATTGATGTCATCTTGTTTGGTGAAGAGCTTCAAGGAATTCTTCCTTGTCATGGATAAGCAAAAACTCAGTTTTATATGTTGTTTCAAAAACTCATTGCTACCACAAGGCCCTATAAAGTCTCAACTCACTTCTGACTGACAGGAATGTCAACAACAGTGCTCTTGACAGTTTATCAAATGCTGTTGCTATTGAAAATTATTAGTACATACATAGCTGTTTTGAATCCTCAGACACCAGTGAAAAAGAAACTTATGTGTGTCAAAGGCCACTTAATATTAAATTTCTGCACCTCAAATTAGACCTTCATCATCAGGCACAGATGTAATTTTGACCTCTTCTGTACTAAAGTGCAATTGTTTATTGATGGCTTCTGTGATGAAAATTCCTAAAGTTTTGTCAAATCTATTTGCAAGTGCCATGGTCATACATAGATTTAATAGCTCAGTGAGTTAAAAATGTATGCATGAACAAATGTTTGCAAATTAGTGAAATTTTCCCTTTTTACCCATTAATAAAAGAACATTAATGTTTTGCACTAGCTACTGCTTTGGCAATAAGATTGAATTATCTCCTAATATGCACCAATGAGAACCCAAAGATAGTTCTGAAATAGTTCAGTTTCGATGTCCCTATAGACTTTTGTTCTACTGCTGACACCACTAACAAGCATGACAGATAAGACAAATTATGAAGGTGCCTTTGCTTTAACAGAGATTTCTGTCTTCAAGGAACAGGACTGACAGTATCAGCTTTTTCATGTAAGTTACTGTGCAGCACCATTATTAAAACATTTTCAGTCATTACCAGCCAAAGCAAGGTGAGAGTAATTGACCTGGTAGTATTAGAAGACTCTCCCTTGCGTTATCTCATTTACCAAACACTGTTCACCCATAAACAGATCTCAGCACATGCAATTGAGTCTGATCAACCTCTCAAAGAAATTCTTATAATAAAAATAATCCTTCTTCAGATTTGTTATCCTGTGAATTACCTTTGACACTCACTTTGGCAGCTTATATGGACAAATATTGTACTGAGTTTGATATTTTCTTCGCTTGATGAGAAGAATCTTCTTGCATATTTATAGTTTAGAAGAAAATTTGGCTAGAGTCTATGAAACACTCCTTTTTCCATAGATGATTGTTCCCAAGAATAGTTCTCTGACAAGCAATAATATCAGCAAAATTACACAACCTCTCTAGAAAGATCCTGTGGGACTATGGATATAGGGAAATATGTGCTCTGGCCCTTTGCATGTAAATAAGATACTATACATGAATAATACTAGTATGCCTTCACATATTTTCTGACTGCATTTTCTTGCAGTTCATGACTTTTTTTTTGTTTTTATCTAAACTTGCAAGCTCTTATTTATATTGACTGGACTTTGTGATGTGAATTTTTTAGTTTCACAGGTTTTTCAGAAATACTGCCTTTGTATTTTCCACATTTCTATCACAATAGGAATTTGTTTATTTTCTTTATTCTCTTTAGTTTTTAATTAAAAAAATGTTCATCTGTTCTTTCTTTAGCTATGGTATGTGGCCATCCATCCAAACTGTGTTGGAAGACCTTAAATTTAATTTAAATATAATTTTGTGTATTTTCACAACTTTTTTCCATTTATTGTTTGATCACTTGCAGACATGATCAAGCTGTAATTTGAAATACTTTCTGAAGAAATATTTGAAGTTATCAAGTTAACTGAAGATATTCCCTATGTGCAATTAAACCAAACCAAGTTAATGTGTGAATACACAAATACGTTATCAAAAGCTGAGGTTGATTTAGGTTAAACATGAAATATTTGAAGCTATTTGGGGAAAATTTAAAGACAAGATCAATGAGATAAAGGAAAAAATATTTTGCAGTATTCAGAAATGAGAGAAACTAATGATGTTTCAAACCTCAATAAGATACCTCTGGCTCCATGGTAGCAGAAAGCATTGGAATGGGTTCTTGTCCTCTTTTTGCTTCTTTCTCCTGATGAGAAGTCTGCTCTTAGTTGATCTCCTTTGTGGATGCTCAGCAGCAGATTTAAAATCATCTCTAAGTGATTAATCTCCTTTGACCAGTAGTCCTACCCTGCAGAAATCTGGTGCGATAAGAATGATGCCAACAACCATCATATATGATCAGGTTTTCCCTTTCTTGCTTCCATCTCTAAAACTGTAGCTCGTTATCTGATGGTATGCTACAAATATCAGTTTCCTAGCTTCACCACATATTGGGATGAGTTTTGCATCTTCTGCAGTTTTTCTGTGTTTTCCTTCATGCTTGCTTGAGTGCAACAACAGTAAAAGTGAAGAAAATAATTGTCAAGAACAATAAAAATATTTTCATTCTCAGGAGAAATGAGCTAACACCACAGACCAGCTGAGTATTTTATTGTACTGCTTGATGTTTTCCCTGCCATGCTGTGCCATAAAAATCCTATTGGCTTTTGTCGGTTTGTGTATTGCTTCACCTTTGGACTTCAAAAGAGACACGTGCAAAAAGATCTGTACTCCCAAAAGGAGTCTCAATAGAGTCGGTAGGAGTTCAGGCAGGGCAAGCAGTGCATCTTCATGCACTGCATTGCTGGATCTGCAGATTGGAAATCTGCACAGGAAAGGGATTTATAAAGGTATGCTTTCTGATGAAATAAAAAATATTTTATCTCAGCAGAACCTTCTTGTGTAATAAATCTCTTTTAACAATATTTTGCTTTAATGGTGTCTGTGCAATAACAAACTTGTAAGTGTCCTAAATTACCATTCAATATACCATGGGATGCCACTGTGATACTCATTTGTGGCAAATTCATTTACATATATAGACTACAGGATCTGATCTAAATATATGGAATAAAGGTATTTTTGTCTGTACAAATTAGAAAGACTAAACTATCATGCAGAGATTCAAAAAACAGTCCAGAAGGATTATTAGAGTAGTTTAACATATAGTGAGATAATAAGAAACATCTGTTAGAACAATGAGAACCTAAAGGGATCAATATATTAAGATTTTTTGAGAAACAATAATGTAATCTGCAACTATTGGTGCACATATATGAGGTAGTTTTCTAATAGAAGGCACCTTAACCTTTACGAAAACAGTCTGAGCAGACTACATACTGATTGTCCTATCACAATGGACAAATGTTGGATGTTTTTTAGATCTCACATCATTAAAACGTCAGGGCATTTTCTTGTGCCATTTTGATCTGCTCCTACCCATTATTCTCTTAATTCACTGTTCAGACTCTCATTGCTCACCTTTGAATATTCACTTTTCTGTACTGACCAGTAAGTATTTCCCATGGATAGCATTTTGCCGTGAACTTGCTGTCTTGCAAAGGACTTTTTTTTTTCTTTGGACCTAGAACTGCCTACTCACATCCATACCTGGGCCTAAGTATACTATCTCAAAGCTACATAGAACATTAGTACTTTAACCTGTGCAATTGTAAGGGCTCTTTCATTTGCAAAACTTCAGTCTGCCTTTCCTCTGCTCTGCCATAATTTATTTATTGAGTCTGGTGTCACTGTTTTCCAGAACTCTGTGCAATTCTTCTACCAGGTTGTTTTGTACTGTTTATCTTGCACCTGCAAACCCCAGTTCTCTCATTCTAGACTTCTGCAAAGTAAATGTCACTAATGTGAAACTCACCCCTTTGTTTGTTTTTCCTACTTCCTCTTTTGTGGAGTTTTGTTAGTATTTTAGTTTTATTTTAGTTAGTATTTTAGTTAAACTCAGTGAATAATAATAATTTAAATGTGCAGTAAACAGTACTTAATAATGCATATGCAAAGGGGTTTAACAGTCAATCAGGACATAATGGTCATGACTAATGAAGGATACTGTAATCCACACTAATATTATCATAAGCAGTAACAATTGAATTGAGTGGATCATACAGAAAATTTTACAGTAGTAAAAAAAACTCTGGTAAAAATCAACATTCTCACCACCAGCTTTACCACATGCTACACTGGAGCAGATGCACAGGAAAGAGATTAATTACATCAGTGCTTTTCCTGACTTGTCATTGGGAAGAGTATCCCTTACACTTTCACTTTGACTTGTTTGTTTTGGTTTTTTTGTTGTTTTGTGTTTTGTTTTGTTTTTTTTCCACTTTTCCCCAGAAGTGCTTTCACACTTAGGATTTACATGTGCTATGAACAAGGATCCATCTGAAAAAACCTTGTGTGTGTGTGTGTGTGTATCTAAACATCTTTTGTGCAATGCATATTCCATTGTTTTCATAGACCATAATGGAAAAAAGATAATTAAAGGTTCTTGATTTACCTCATAAAAGGGAAATCCCCTGACAGTTACTCTGCACTTATTCAAGGCCTATTCTGCAATGGGTGAGCAAAGAAAAAACTAAGAGGAGTAAAATGATGTGATGTATTCTTCCTTTCCATATGCAGACTACAGCAAGATATGGAAGCTGACATTGAATCCTGTTTAAGGTATGTTTCCAGAGTACCTCTCATGATTCAGCACTCACAGCTCTTGCAGGCATCTGAGCAAACTCCAGATGATGCTGCAGCCACCGAAACAGTTTGAGAGTCACACTACCATCCTACTCCCATCTGCTCCTGTAAACATTGCAGAGGATGCAGTAGGCAAACTATGTCCTAACAAGGAAATACCTTAACAATAGGCTTTAAGACTGAAATAAGGGATTGCCACCCTTCAGTTATCTACAGATGTATTTCAAAGTCATACCGATAATTCAGTAAATAAGAAATCTGCACACACACACCAACCCCTCAGAGGTGCTTCAGAAAAGGTAGAAGATGCAAAGATGCAGACTATGAATTGTGGTCCTAATGATTTCATTAGTTCTAATGACTGAAAACCAAAATATTAGCTAATTGGCTTATAAGACATCAGTCTATACTGTAAAATCTGTGTTACACATCCTGGATTTGCAAATGCATTTGGCATATGTGGCAACGTGTTGGCAGCAGAAGAGGAGGCTGCAGAGATAGCTTCTGTAAGGAGATGCCAGCCAGCTCCAATGGGCCCACCACAGAGCACAGCTGTGACCCTCAACACAGCTGGTGGTACCTCCAGGAAAACCTACCTAATAAAGGGTGAAAAAAAAGCTGTGCAACAAATCAGAGGAGTGAGAAAAATGTTAATAAAACAGCCTTGCAGACACCAAGGTGAGGCAAAAAGAAGGGGGAGAAGGTGCTCCAGGTGTTGGAGCAGAGATTCCCCTGCAGTGCACAGAGAAGACCAAATGAAACAGGTTGTTCTCAAGCAGCCCATGGAGGACTTCACACCACAGAGGGTGGGTATGACTTGAAGGAAGCCGCAGTCCATGGTGAGCTCATGAAGAAACTGTGTGAGGAGGGGAGGAAGTAGGAAAGTCAGGAGTGAAGGTAAGTCTGGAAAGACAGTGGGGATGGAGGGAAAATCTTCTTCTTCCACTAAAAAACCCACTAGTTTTGTGTTTCCTCCTCACCATCCTACTACATGTTGAATTGAAAATAAATAAAATTAATCTTCACCAAATTGAGTCTGCTTCCCTTGTGGTGTTATATGGTCAGTGATCTGTTGACCAACAAGCTTTTCCACCTTATTTTCTCTCTTTTGAGGAGGTAGGGGAAGAGATTGGTTGACTGGGGTTCTGGCAGCCAACCAAAGTCAAATCCACCACAGTAATGCATCAGGAAAATGTATTTGTCCCTTAATGAAGAATGAATCCTTGTAAAGACATTAACAGTAACACTGTTTGAGAACTGATGCAAGAAAACCCCTTATCTACCAGTCATGTACCAATCACCTAGCACACTGGATATTTCTTAAATCTTACAGAAGACCATTCTAGTCCCAGATGCAATAGGAGTGGAAAGGTGACTGATGGAGTTGAAATTTGCAAATAATGAGGGCAGCTTTCTGCTTAATACTTGGTGTTCTATCATGTTGCTCATCTAAAGTGAGAAATAAGTTGTGCACAGATCCCTCAAAGAATTTCCTTTCCCATTCATGATTTGAAGGGGAAAGCTCTCCAATCACTATGATTTTCTTAAAGGGTATATCATAATCTTACGCTCACACTTTTCATTCTTCCTTTGAACAAAGAGATTGTGTGTAACAGCAGGTCCTGAACTGTTTCACAGGATCATAAATAGTCTGGGTTGGAATCATGGACTCAGGCAATTATAGAATGGTTTGGGTTGGAAGGGACCTTAAACATTATCCAGCTTCTACCCTGCTGCCATGGGCATGGACACCTCCCAGTAGACCAGGATGCTCAAACCCCCATCTCAGATGGCCTTGAACACTTCCAAGTATGGGGCATTTGCAGCTACTTTGGGCAAACTGTTCCAGTGCCTCACCATCCTCACATTAATATCTACTCTAAACCTAGTCTCTTTCAGTTTAAAGGCATTCCACCCTGTCCTATCACTACATGTCCTAGTAAAAAATCCCTCTTCAACTCTCTTTAAGTACTGGTAGGCTCCTATAAGGTCCCCTTGGAGCCTTGTCTGGGTTAAACAGACCCAAATCTCTCAGCCTTTCCTGACAGGAGAGGTGCTCTAGCCTTCTTATCATCTTTGTGGGCCTCATAGATACAGTACTGCAAGTGTGCAAGAGCTGAGTAGAGGGCCAGAATCACCTTTTCTGACCTGCTGGCCACCCTACTTTTGATGCATTCCAGGACACAGTTGGCTTTCTGGACTGTGAATGCACATTGAGTCCATCATTAGCAAATTTGCAGGTGACAACAAGTTGGGAGGTAGTGTCAATCTTCTGGAAGGCAGGAGGGATCTGCAGAGGGACTTGGACAGGCTGGAGAGATGGGCTGATCTCAGTGGGATGAAGTTCAACAACACCAAGTGCTGGGTCCTGCTCTTTTGTCCACAACAACACCATGGAGCACTACAGGCTGGGGAAAGAGTGTCTGGAGAGCAGTCGGGCAGAAAGGGACCTGGGGATTTGGATTGACAGGAAGCTGAAATTGAGAAAGATATTGAGGTGCTGAAGCAGGTCCAGAGAAGAGCAATAAAGCTGGTGAAGGGACTTGAGCACAAGTGCAATGAAGAGAGGCTGAGGGAGCTGGGATTGTTTAGCCTGGAAAAGTGAAGGCTCAGGGGTGACTTCATCACTCTCTATAACTCCCTGAAAGGAGGTTGTAGCCAGGTGGGGGTTGGTCTCTTCTCCCAGGCAACTAGCAATAGGACAATATGGCACGGGCTTAAGCTCTGCCAGGGGAGGTTTAGGTTAGATATTAGGAAGAAATTTTTTACAGACTAATCAGGCATTGAAATTCACCACTAGAAAGGTGGTGAATTCACCATCACTGGGGATTCTTAAGATGAGACGGGATGTGTCACTTAGTACCATGATCTAGTAATCACAGTGGTGTTGGATCAGGGGTTGGACTTGATGATCTTGGAGGTCTCTTCCAACTCAGCTGATTCTATGATTCTGTGACTCTATGATTGCTGGCTCATGTTGAGCTTCTTACCAACCAATATCCCCAAGTCTTATCCTCAGATATGTCCTTAGATATATCTTTAGACATATCCTTGCTCTCAACACGTTGAAAACCCATCCTGTATTTCTGCCGGGAATTTCTTCAGCTCACATGGGACCTTGCACTTGGCCTTCCATATGTGCTGCCTACCCCATGTGTTAAAAAAACCCCAAACTATAGACCATTGTGGGCACAAGGGACTTTCATGAGAATGCATCAGCTAGGATCTCTTAGAGATCCCTCCTGCTAGTGTGGTCACCTATGGTGACTTCCTACTAGTTCTTGCTGCCTGAGATCTAAAAGCTAAAGTCTTCCAGTGTGTAATAGGTGTTATTTCTCTTGTAGAGAGCATGGCTTTGCAGAAGGCTATATGTCACACAACACCATCTTCTACTACAAAAGAAAATATTGTTATCTGACTAGCTAATTTATGCCTTGAAGTGGCATATCACATATGATTTACTGGATCTGAACATCCAGAAGTCTGTTTTCAGTAATGCTAATCTTCAGATGGTGGTCTGAAACAGATTTTGCATCATGTTGCAAGAGATTGAAATACAGTTATTCTTTCTGATCTAAGAAAATTCTGCTGACTTCTAAACATATTAGTCATTATTGGTCAACAATATTATGCCCTATAAATCATAATAATTATTCAGTTTATTCAGGTTTTATAAAGTTTTGGAATAAGGAATAATTTGAGAATAAATTAAATAAGTCTATCCAATAACAACTAGACACAATGTGGTCTTTACCATTTAAATGGCTAGAACATTACTTAGTAGGACCTGTATGGGTAAACAAATATTGTAGAAAGACCTACCTGTGTGTGTGTATATTACATGAGAAAGAAAAGAAAACTACAAGTCTTCACTACCTTCACATTAAATAATTGAAAGTATAAAATTTAAAAAAAGATATGTCAAATACAAGAAAAAAATGGCATTTATAGACATATTTATGTCTACATATAAATGTATAGGGCGAGTATGTAAAAAAAAAAAAAAATAAATGACAGTTTCCAGAAAAAGAAATTATCTGAAGAAGAGGTTTTCAACAAAAGGAAAAGAACAATATGAAACACTTTTTCAACATAACAGTTATTGTATGAGAAGACGTTGACAATTTCTTTAAAAGCATTCTATTCTGACAAATTTGAATTAAAAAAGAAAGTCCTGTATGTAAAAATTTAGACATTCATTCTCTAAATCATAGAATGTAGATAGGATGTAAAATTTTATTGTCAAATACAATACCTTCTTACATATATTTTTTTTCATAAGCCATTTTTTATTTTTCAGATCCATGTAGAGTTTTAGTCATCACTGTACTTATAAATTACACTAGTCCTGGCAAGCTTTAAAGTTTTAGTGTATCAAATGTCACTCTTTCTTCTATCTTCACCCTTTACATATTATGGCTATTTTGATTTTTTCATGCAGTTTTTTTATCTTTGCTGTTGTACTGTATTCTGTCAAAAGTTCATGTATTTTAAATTTGATTAGACCTCAGATAATTTTTTTCAGTCATTCACTTGCACACTAAATAATTACTAAAATGAAAATATTTTTTGGGTGGTAAGAGTGTTTTTTCACGGGATTAGTGTGTTGCTGGTTTGGTTTTTTTTCCTTTTAATTTTCCTTTAATTATCTATTTAATTGATTTTACATGAGGCAATTATCCATTTCATCCATTTTACATTCTTATTTTTACCTTGGTGGGATGTGGCTTGGGTACATATTTTTTCATCCTTTATGTAGTCTTCCTATCCCAGGTCCTAAAGAATTCAGAGTCATTAAGTGTAACCTATCAATGACAAGAATAATCCTATAAAGTCTACAGCAGTGTCTGGAAAGCAATTTCTTTTAACCAATTGGGTTATCATAATCTAAAGTACCAAAATTAGACATCCAAAAATCAATACCATTCTAACATTTGTTGTTTAAATCCAAGAAATAGAGAGTACCAAGAGAGGCTATTTGAAAGACCTGAGAGTTGAGGATGAAATTTTTTCAAGAGAAATGTGATTCTGATCTGGGGATCTGAGGGCAAAATAAAGTTTCTGGTGGAGTCAATCAATGAGAAGTGTAGTCCTTTGAATATATTCTTTACTATGCAGTTGTTATATGTGGGTAAAATTTGAAATTCAACATGAAAAAACACAGTGTCATTGACATTTCAAATTCTAGAGCTCAATTCAACTTTCAGGATTTTTCATATACAGAGTACCATAGGGATTGCTTTAATTGTACTGAAAGTTAATACACAAGAGAATTACTGGTGATATGCTGTACTCATGTCTCTGTTTGCTGAAAGTAAACATCTGAACCAATAAACTTGAGCTCTCTCTTCTTGTGATCACCTAAGCTGGAAACCTCAGTCCTGTCAAAATGGTGAATTCTGTCTGCCATGAATACCTTGAATAAATTTAATGGAAGTCAGTAGTTCATTGTATGTCCCTTCAAACCTCTCTCTCTCTCTCTGTCTCTCTTTCTGTCTGTCTCTCTCTCTCTTCTGTTTTTGTGTTAACTTCTGTATACAGTTAGAATGTATACAGTTATGGCAGGTTGTTCTTATAGCACAAGGCCAAGCAGAACATTACAAAAATTAGCAAATCCAGCTTAAGAAAAGTGGAGCTTGATTGAGTGCTTCTCTTGTTTACTCAAGCCCTGCTAGACTCCTTGTGCCATGCCATTTAGAAGAACTTAATTTTTTTTCTGTTTCTGTGAAGATGTTACCTATTGTAAATCTCCTCAACAAACTCACAAATTTTTGTGCTGTCAGGTTTTGGAATATTGTGCCATATCTTCTTTTTCTTCTGGAAGTTGCACTACATCTATGTTTTGTTCTCCTATCTAATTTTGGTCCTCTTTTTGTTATCCTCCCTTCAGAGCCAGTCTACGAATTT
>JAWWLT010000092.1:43201890-43233575 GCA_035040995.1 Premnoplex brunnescens
GTTGTTTTCCCAGATCAGGACAATTCCTTTAATAATCTTGAGCTCTATTTTCATTAAAAGTAGTTGATCAGAATAAAATTACTTGGTTATGTTGAAAAACACTTATAAAGAAAGGCAGAAGCACAAAACAGAGAATGTAGAAGTGTAAACAACTGTTTGCTATAACATTACAAACTTTTTGTTCATCCGTGTGTATTATTAATTACATATGTGTGTATATATTTAATGAAGGAGGCCTGTTACATAACCTACAATGTTCCCTAGAGAAGAGGGTTCTTGAAATGTGATTCTGCTCTGAATTCTAATATGGAAAAAAACCTTTTATTTAGGAGGAAAAGAGTTCAATAATTGTTTTTAACATGTTATATTTTGATTACACTTTAAGACAACCCAGAACAACAGCTCCAAAAAGCTTTTTCCTGGATTGTAGGAAAAAAGCAAGGAATTTCTAAGTAATTAGAGGCTTGAGGCTACCAGATCACAAAAAACAAACACCATAGTAGGTCATCAGTTTTATTTACTAGATTTTCAGTAATTAAATTTACATAAAGTATGTTATTCAGAGTGTAGATTAAAATTGAGTTTTAGGTTCTGCACGAAGATGTGTTTGATTATGACCTCAGAAAACACATGGGTGGCAAGATTTCAAAATAAGGCCATATCATACTTATTCATGTATGCAGTAAGGTATATGTGTGGTTACAGTGAAATAGGATGAAATTACTTCCTTTTTTTGCTACACATATAAAATTACAGTATTAAACCAAATTATTTAAATTTAAGGGATAAGTGAGTAAGGAGCAAATGTTCTTTTAAATAGCATTGTCTGTCTCTTCATTATCCATGTGACATTAAAAAATTGGTGTTCAACTACAGCAGTATTCTTCTCACAGTTGTATTTGCTGTAAAGGCATATTGTTATAAGCTAGTATAAAACTAAGTAATGCAAAATAGAAACAGATATTTAGAAACTTACTCCTATCTATATGTGCTACATCAGAGTCTCCGAATGCCAGCCAAAGGAGTTAAAAAGCAATGGAAACTGAGCTAGCTGAAACCCTGTCAGTGTGTCTCTCTGTGCTCTTTATTTAGGAGCAGACGTTTGGAGAGAGTGGATCTGCATTTAAAGCATACTCACCAATAAAGGTGCAATTGGCAATACAGACAATTGGAACTGCTTTTCTGCACAAACCTGGGGCAGGCAAAGAGCTCTGTTACTGACAATGACAGAAGAGCAGAGTGGAAATGAAATTGCTGTTAGCATTATCTGCACCTGGGACATCAGCTTACTTTTCACCACCATTTCCACAGGACATTTGCCTCCAAGAAGAGCAAAAGTTAGCTATGGGGAGGCAACTGTCATATATTTCTGTGCACCTTCTGTACCTCTTCATCTGATGGGAAAGTATCTTCTGTCCTTAAGCTGTGACAGTCATGAACACATATTAGCAGCCACTATATGAAAAATATCTACAAAAACACAGCTGGAGAAGAAAGTAAAGTGATGCTCACAACAGAACTTGAGAAACGGTATCCCTTGTTCCACTTCAAAAGTTAATTCGTGATGATAAACTCAGTATGGTCTTAGTTTGTGAGATATTGAAAATGCATATAGATTAGTTCATTAACAGTAAGGAGTAAAAATTCTAGTGCCCAAAATCAAAGAGAAAGTATCCTGTTTGGGGTTCTTGCTTATTCCTTTTGCTTGCATTTGATATAACTTAGATATGAAGGATCAATTAATGTGAGACAAAAAATCTTTGTAGGTTAAAAAGCTGCTTGTTTTTTTGAAGATTACAATATTATATACTTCTGCTGAGAACAGTGATGTAGAGCTCAAGGTCAAAGTCGTTGTGTAACATAATTCTTTTTTTGTGAGTTCACAAACATACTGTCCTTCTGAAATAAAAGATACCTTGAAGTGGGGCAAGTAGTCAATTTTAACACCTCTGTAACAGAGATAGGCAAACCAAAAAAAAAGAAAAAAAATCCACACGTGAGTAAATTTCTCTGTCAGAGACTGAAATAGTTAATGGCTTAAACATTTTAAGATCACAAAAAGACTTTTGTCCACTGTAGCAGACTGAAAAGAAACAGCTGCTCACCCAGCAAACCCTACCCTTCATTGAATATGAAGGGTGAAAGTCCTGTGAAAGGACTTCAACATCAGGTAAGTTGGTGCCCTTGTCCAGCTATCCCAGGTGCAGAATAGTATGCATACCTGAAGCTACAAACTGGATTTCCAGACAAAGGAAAAATAAGAGGCAGATCCTGTGAAGTGGGATAATCCTTCTTATCTTCTCAATGTCCTCCCTTACATGATGACTCTGCTGTAAAATCTCAAAGACATTTTACATCTGGCCTGGGCTATTCATCTCAAATGCTGGACCATGATGGACCATGATCGATACTGAGTCTTAGGAGGTGTCAGAGACTCCTGACATGTCCTGGGAGACATCGTGTGACACTATCCATTGTAAAACTCCCCACCCTAGGGGAGGTGCAAGGTGTTCCCAACTGAGCTTGAAGTGTATAGTAATTCATGAAGTCTTTGAGGGGTTTTTTGGGAGGGGCTAGCTTTCCCTATCCCAAATTGATCAAGACCATCACTTCGATAGGACTGTGACCACCCCTTCAACCAACAGACATGGAAGCTGCAACTAGCAGGTTTTATTAGTGGATCCAGTGAGTTATGACTACGTGTATCTTAGGACCCTTATCCTTTCTTTCTCTTTCTCTCACTTATACATTTTCTTAAGTGTTATGCTTTAATATTGTTGTATTACTAGAGATAACACCGAGAAGAGTCATATACCTGTTTATCTCTGAAACAAAATTGTTTCAAAATAAACTCTACATATATATGTTTACAAATACTGATTATTCAATGTTGTTTCACACTAACCCACCCCAAGGGATTTACTAACAAGAACCAGTTGCCCTTTTCTTCTGCGGTGGGTTGTAGCACCCACCCAAAACTGTAGCAAGATCTATGCTACCAAGCATAGCCTAATTTATAGAAAATATTAAAAGACACCAAAACCAAACCAAACCAAACCAAAAAAAGAAACCAAAAACCTACCAAAACAAAACAAAAAAACCAAACCAAACAAAAACCACAAACAACAAACCCCTAAAGACCAAATAAAAAAAAAAAAGCAATCCCCCTAAAAAAACCTCATACAAACAAAAAAAACCAAATACCAAAAAACAAAAACAACAACAACAAAAAAAAAAAAAAACCAAAACAAACCAAAAAAAAAAAAAAAAGGCCCCAAGAAAGTGAGCAGGAAGGGCTATTGCAAAGGCAATGGATTAACTGCAGGCAACTGTCTGAAAATGAGCTTGACAGCCTCTGTTCATGGTCATGTTCCAATCTGGAGTTTGTCAGAAATCTGCAACAAGTAGTTTCTTAAACTTTGGGAACCAGGAATAATTTGCTCTTTATAGAAAAGAAAATATTTTCTCTCAAAAAATTTTCATAGATGTTTGAATCCATATATCATAAAATAAATATTATATTTGTTTTGCAGATATTATAAACATTGTAAAATCTTTTACTTTATGTTTCACTTAATATCTGTTATTCTATTTACTTACTTGCAATACAAAATAGAGCACACTGGTTTGTGTTTATTTTTTTTCCTTTTGTTACTTCCAACATTTCTGACCGATATAAAACCAAAAAATATGAAAATTGTGAGCTAGAAATTTGAAAAAAAAAAAAAAAGAAAAACAGTTGAAAAGGGGAGAAAATAATTAAAATTACAGACCTATTTTATTTATGAGTGCCAGGAGTGTTTTTTTAATAAGAAAACTGATTTTAGAAATTTTAAAAGGCTAGAATATTTTCTAAGAAAATTGCAAATTTCTTTAAAGATTGTTAGGCTAGGCCATCTTTATGTTTTCTTGGAAATGATAAACTTTCATTTTAATTTTCAACTTTTTCTGATAATGAATGGAAAACTTACTTTTCCTCCTAAAAATACATAGAAGTTCTGATATTGCTAAATTCTCCCAAAGGAGAAGAACACAAAGTCACTGAGTCAGAATCACAGAATCGTTAAGGTTAAAATTTTCTTTCGTTCTTAAAAAAAAAATTAAAAAAAAAAAATCGGAAAAAGGCACAAGATGTACCTTCCTTGGAATTTTGAGAAAAATATTAGCAACAAAATATTACTGAAACAGAATTCCTGTGGATGCAACACCTTTCAGGCTTGGCTTCTCATTAACTTATTTGTACTTACACAAAACAAAATTAGTATTTAACCGTTGTAAGTTTGCTCAATTAGCCCAAAAATATGAATACTTTATTTGTGGCAGAAAAAGATCTCTAGATTGTAGACTCATATAAGTTTCACAGGGAAGCTGGTCCTGTTTTACTGTAATAGAATCAGAGAATCATAGAACCAAAAGATCACTGAGTTCAGCTTTTCACCAATTATCACTCTGCCAACAAGACCATTGTACCAAGAGCCACACCTGTAGTTTCTTGAACACCTTCATGGATGGTGACTCTACCACCTTCCTAAGCAGTCTGTTCTATGTTCAAAGTCTCAAAGTCATGGATTTTATCTGTGGTATATACTTCTCTCCTTTTTGAGTTTTGTTGTTCTGGTGATAAATACTTCTAGGGCCTCACTCCTCTTTCATTGGAAATTGAAAATCTGGAAATCATTGATTGATTTTGAAATTGAAAATCATTGGAAATCTGTCTGGTTGTGATTTTTTTTTCCAATCTTAGTAGGAGTGTTGTATGGTACACAGGCTGCACTCAGAAGTATAGAAGAAAATACATTTTAAATAGTTTTTGATTGTGGTGGAAGAAGACAGGAAGTTGATCAAAGCACATATAAGTGGTTTTCTTCATTGTATCCCCCCAAACCAAACCACACAAGCAAACAACAAGCAAACAAAACCAAACAAAACCAAACAACACCCCCCTAACATGGTTTTGTGTTCCTGCATCCATTTATCTGCATGTATGGAAGTATAAAATACAAACAGAAGATAAAGAAGTAGGAACAGCTATGGTCTGGCTGAAGTAATTTTCTGTGCAGTAAAGATATACATGAAATGCTGCAAAATTACTTCTAACCATTTCTGGTAGCTCCGACTTCCCTAGTTTCCGGGAAATGTTGATCAGGACAGATTGTATGTGAAAACTTTAGAACATTGCTAAATTAAAAATGAAAAACATCCTCAGAAAATTGAAGCATCTTAGACTAGAAGAAAACAAGGGGATATACATATTTATTTATTTATTATACATATACATATACATATATATATATATTAGCATTGGCCAGGGTATATTATACAATTCATTCATTTATATTTATTTTTGTTTTATTCTTTTACATATGCATATCATAGACTGATTATTAGAGAATGTAAAGTGAATTCTGAAAAAAAATAATCTTCAAAAGAATCTCTGTTAGAAAACGAAAATGAACAAAAATAACTTATATTGCATTAAGTATTTTGTCTATGTTAAAGGAATGCCATTTTCATGGGTCAGTGTTAATTTTTTTTTTAGGGTTGCATCCATGTTCTGTTACCATCACAGCTTCCAGCAGAGTAACTCTATGGTTATTTTCTTTAAACTCAGATTTGGGAGGTTTTGTTTGTTTGTTTGTTTGTTTGTTTGTTTGTTTGTTTGTTTTCCTGAAGAAGTAGTACAGCTTGTTGGCACTGGTTTTGATATATTTTGTCATATCAGTTTGAAACTATCTGGATCAAAGGACAAAAGAACTTGGACTTCTGTTGTGGATATTGCTTTCACTAAGGTTTAACTACCTCTTCCACTGTTACAGAAGACTATAGCTCTCCTGATGTCTCAAAACTCTTTCAAGAACTCTTACAAAAGCCAGAGTTATTTCTGAATATTGAAAGAAATATGTTATTTTGCTTCTACATTTCCAGTCAAATAACAAGTTTGCACTTATCCTGTGGCCTTTTAACACAGAAAAAAGAATTCCATTCTTTTCAAAACTCCTGGGTATTTAAAAGACATTTTGTAGTTATTTACACCTTGTTGTGTAGTTGTAGGTAGAATCATAGATTAACAGAACTGTAGAACTGTAGAATAGTTTGGATTTGAAGGGACCTTAGAAGATCATCTAGTTATCTCCTTGCTGCTATAGACATGGACATCATCCACTGGATCAGCTTTCTCAAAGCCCCATTCAACCTGATCGTGAACATTTTCAATGTTGTACAACAATGAAGTTGTATAATTTTTTTATCCACTAATATATCCAAGTCCTCTTCAGTGTTGCTCTCAATCCTTTCATCCTCAACCTGTATCACTACTTAGGTTTGCCCAAACTCATCTGTAGGACCTTGCACTCTTGCACTTTGACTTATTGCATGTGATGAGGTTTTATGGGACCACTCTGATCTCTAATACAGAAATACTTAATTTTTTAAACAAACAAATTTTTTATTGACACTGTTAAGTCTAATCTCTTCTATATATAATCAAAAATGTCTGTTTTCTATTATATTATGGACTTTTAGAAGTTTTGCATTGATAAACATTTTGAAATCTTTTTCTTCACAGAAAACTTCCTCTACTCTTATTTGAAGTCAGATATGGGTAACGTCATGATATAAAGAGGAGCTTCCAGCTGTTTCAGTAGACTTAGAAATTCTCCTTTAAGAGGTTAAAAATGTATAGAAAAGCTTGACACATGCTGTCCCTACAGCATATACTGCTCTGAAAAATCTTTATGCTCACTGTTAGAAAAAATCTGTATCTTGGTCTTCATAAAGATGTCATATATGCTGCAGCTTTTCCACAGTCTTTGTAAAGTAAGTCGAGGTTCCTCAGATGGTCTTGACCATGATTTTCTCCTATCTGGCCCACAGTGACAAAGATCTTTGTTTCTTATTTGGTTGGGACTGCAGTGTTTCCAGGATGAAAATCACTGCTATATACAAAACAGTTTTTTAATTTTCCCAGGGAAACAAATGAAATATGGAAGGTTCAGACTTAAAACAACAAGGGAAACAAGGAAAAAACAGTACCTGGAAGCAAGTGATAGAAGACAGCAGCAACTGTCTAGAAGTTTGTTTAGGGAGGACAGTGACAGACTTCAGTGCATTTTCAACATTCTTGTTTAAGGTCCTTTACAATTTTAATCCTTTAGGAACTAATATACATATTCAGAATGGTTTGCACCTGTTTTTATTTATTTATTTATCTATTTATCTATTTATTTATTTGTATTATTATTATTATTATTATTATTATTATTATTATTATTCTTTTGGGAGTAGAATATTGATATAGCAGCTGAAAGAAACTTTGGAAGAGGACTAAGGAATGGATTCTAAGCAGAAAACTTCATTGAGTTCACCAAATACTGGTATCTCATCTGCAACACATGTACAATATCTTTAAACCCTGAAACAGTAACTTGCTTTTTTATTTTATAAAGAGACAACAATAAATTAAGCATGTTATAAATCAAGATCTCACCAATTTTTTTTCACTTTCTTAGGTGTTGAGAGATCAAAACCAGAGATGTGTAATACCTTCAGTTTCAGCCTTAATACTGCTGATCATCAGGTGAGTTTTTTCAGGGAAAGAAGAGTAGGTTACCAAGCTGTCCTGTAGTTATATATCTTGCATCTTCTCTTTCAGATGATACTAAATATTCTTAGAAACAAGATACTAGGTCATCTTCAGCAAAATTAATGCAAACATATTAAAATTTCATATTGACAATAATAGGTCCAGGTTCATATGAAAGTTTTATGGAGTTTTTTTGTTTTAAGGAAACAGTGAGTGGTTTATAATGCCCTTTCTTACAGCATATTTTTGAATCAAAACTAAATTATAACTAATATCTATACATATAACAGGTATCTTTTCAGGCTCTGAATACTAAAGCTATTTTTAAAATCTGTTTTTCAACATTGTGAAAGAGGAATTATGAATTTGTAATAGTACAGGATATTATCAGAAAACACGCTGTAATCAGTTAGTACAATATTTTTAAGGACTTCCAAAATCACAGTTACTGCATCTAGCATCCTTTTTTTTCAAGTAAGATGGCATTTGATTGATGAAGTTAATATTCAAGTGTACAGCTATTTAAGAGACAGGGTGGTGACGTGGAAACAATGGTCAAGGAGGCTCTGTTCTTTTTCAGTTAGTAGTTTTATTGGCTCAAGCTTTCCATGGTTGTTTCCTCCAATCAATCATCTGTGATTTACTACAACAGGAGAAAACACAAAATAAAATACACTTATCTGCTTTATAAAGATGACAATGGCATTGAAAAATGCCCCAATGTCTGAGGACATCCCTTACTATAGAACTATGAGGTTACCTTTGTTACACTTAAAACTTTGATGTCATCAAGATATCCTCTATCTTTGCACCAACTAAACACAAATCTAGTAGAAATATTTGTAAAAGCCGTGACTTTATACATTCCTAGTCATGCTGAAGCTCAGTGGAGACAGAAGTAGGGATGCTCATTTTGAATGCAACATTTTCCTGATACTCTGTCTCTCTTGTTTGTTATTTTCCCTCTAAATCACCTTACAGTGATAAATCCAGCTGTTTAAGGTGTCTCTTTGGCGGGCTATCCTTTGATTAGGCAATTTATCTTTAACTTGCCCCAAAAAGATGTTCTCCATGAACAATAGTTGACAGTTAGGTACTTGTACTGTGAATGCTATATTGTACTGGGTAGTTAATAGACACAGAGAGTGAGATCAGCCAACAGTAATGCTCCTTAATAAATGGCCATACTCTGTACCAATAATATATGGCCATCACTATACAGGGGAAAAGATGATGCAGGATAGGGAAACTATGGACACATTGTATTTCCTATTAAATACAATTTATCAAGAACTTGTTCTGTAAAACATAGTATGTGTCAGACAACATATCCTGTGGAGTTCTAAATGGTGAAGAAATCAGGATGGATGCTGATTATTTTATAAACCCTGTGAGACAAGTAGTCTGCAGTTATATGTGAGTAAAAGCAGCTATAATGGAGCGGTCCATATTTACATTAAAGCTATATGAAGTATTAGCTACAAAATTTAAAACCTTGACAGACTTAACCACATTTTTTCAGATTCCTTAGAAAGAGTGATGTGTCATGTAAAACTTTATATAGTAGTGATGAAGACTTAATATTCCTGGATTTTGGTGAGGAATATTTGGTCTTTAGCTTATATTGTTGGCTTTTATTCTACTGACAAAGAGTGTCAGCACAGAACATCTTGGCCAAAAGAAGTAAACAGAAAAGTAAAAACTAAACTTACCATAATTATATAGATAATTGTTCTAGGAATATTGCTATAGTGAAAATGCAATTTTATCAAACTTAATAAAATTAAAGTGAATTTTATCCACAGTTTCACTGGGTATCCTGTTTCATTGTCTAACTACCCTATATAAAAATTCTTTTCCTTATACCCAGTCTAAATTTACTGCCTTTCAGTTTAAAACCATTCCACTTTTGTCATTACAGGCCCTGGTAAAAAGTGAAGGTCCCTCTGCATGACATTCCTTCCCTCATGCCTATCAACCACATGACTCAGCTTGGTGTCATCTGCCAAATTGTTGAGTTCTCTCGATCCCACTCTATGGGTCATTAATAAAGATGCTGAACATCAGTAGTCCCAATAACAGCTCCTGAAGGATGCTGTATGTCACTGATATTCATTTGGGCATTGAGCCATTGACTGCAACTCTTTGCATATGGCCAATCCAGACAATTCCTTACTCATCAAATAGTCTGTCCATCAAACACTTATGTCAGCAACTTAGAGACATGTTGTGTGGGACCATGTCAAAAGCCTTGCAGAAATCAAGACTGATGACATCAGTTGCTCTTTCCTTATCCACCAAGGCAGTTGCTCCATCGTAGGAGGCCACCAGCTTAATCAGACACAAGTTGCTCTTTGCAAACCCATATTGTATGCCTCTAATCATAGCCCTGCCATCTGTATGCCTTCATATGTCTTCCAGGAAGATCTTCTCCATGATCCTACAGGGCAGAGAGGAGAGAGTGACTGGCCAGTAGTTCCCAAGTTCTTTGCTTTTACCCTTTTTTAAAAATGGAGGCAAACATTTCTCTTTTTTTTTTTTTTTCAGTCACCAGGCAGTGCCATGACTTTTCAAATATTGTGGAGAGTGGCTTGGCAACCACACCAGACAGTTCACTCAGAACCCTCAGGTGAAGATTCCGTGGATTTTCCTGTGTTCAGGTCCTTCATATGGTCTCAAACCTGATTTTCTCTTACAAAAACAGAACGTCATTCCCCCAGTCCCTGCCTTGGGGCTCAGGGGCTTGAGAGGTGTGCAGGCAGAGGTTACGATTGATTTTAACCCTTTGGCTATTATATATTTTTTGCAATATCTTAATTACATCAATCAGGCACTGGCCATGAAACATCCACAAAACATTTATGGCAACAGAGTCATTTTCATTTTTAACCTACAGTAGCTTTCAGCAGCATTTGTTGAAGGTTTCCAACTTATGTGGAAATGCAATGCATATACATAATACTTTGGTTTTGATCCTGCCTTTCCATTTATCTCTAGGAGAAATGGCATTTAGTTGAAAGGTTGTAGATATTTAGTAGTAAATTGTGGGACAGTTTTCAGGCTTTAAGCTGGTTTATCAGCAGACCAAGGAAGAGATGTTAAATATGTAAGCTAACTATGATAAACAGACTTTGTTTTCTTCCCTGATGAAGTATTTTCAAGTGTTAGCAAGGCAGTGTTTTGGTTTTGGTTTTGCTTTGTTTTGGTTTGGGTTTGGGTTTCGTTTGGTTTGGTTTGGTTTGGTTCGGTTCGGTTCGGTTCGGTTCGGTTTGGTTTGGTTTGGTTTGGTTTGGTTTGGTTTGGTTTGGTTTGGTTTGGCTTGGCTTGGTTTGGCTTGGTTTGTTTTTTTTCTAGCCATGCCTACTGTTTGTTATTATCATACCATGTTCTTAAGTTAGAGACTATACTAAATGAGGTTTCAAAGACGATAATTGCCATTAAGGTGAGCAATATTACCTTCACAATATGAAAATAAAAGGTTGAATTTCCAAAGAAATGCATATCATATATGAATTTCATGTTATTCAAAGAACTGGAGTTGTATTTTTACCAGTAAATTGCTGAACATAGCTGTATTGGGTTTGTATGACAAGGTTTTGATGGTGGAGGGGGTTACAAGGGTGGCTTCTCTGAGAAGCTGCCAGAAGCTTGCCACATGTGCAACAAAGCCAATCTCAACCACCTCCACGAAGGACCCACTGCTAGCCAGCAACAGTAGTAGTTCTCTGGGAACAGAGACAAAAAATTATTATGGAGAGGTAATTAACATAAGAGAAGAAAGGAGTGAGAATATATGATGGAAACACCAGGTTCAGTGTGGAAGGAGTGGCAGGAGATGCTACAGGTACCAGAGTGGAGATTCACCTGCAGCACATGGTGAAGACCATGGTAAGGCAGCTGTGTCCCTGGAGGGGGGAGCCCATGGTGGTCTGTGGAGGAGTAGGTAGATGTACCCAAAAGAGGCTGTGATGCCATGGGAAGGGCATGCTGGAAGGGGGACCTGGTGGAAACCATGACCCCATGGAGAGAGAAGTACATACAAGTTTGCTGACAGGACTTGTGACCCCATGGGGATCCATGCTGGAGGAGTCTGCCCCTGAAGGACTGCACACCCTGGAAGGAACCCTCTTGAGCAGTTCTTGAAGAACTGTAGCCTCTGGGAAGACTGACATTGTAGAAGTCTGTGGAGGACTGTCTCTTGTGTGAGAAACCCCACACTGGAGCAGGGGAAGGACTCTCCCTGAGGATGAAGGAGTGGCAAAACCATGTGATGAATCAACCGCAATCCCATTCCCCATCTCCCTGGGCTACTGAGGGGAAGAAGGCAGAGAATCAGGAATAATGTTAAGCTCAGGATGAAGGGAGGAGTTGTGGGGAAGGTGTTTTTAAGATTTGTTTTATGTTTCATTCTATTCTGATTTGATTGTTAATAGATTTAATTAATTTCTGATTGGTTCTGATTTTTTGTGATGGTAATGGGTGAATGGTCGCTTCCTGTGTTTATCTCAACTCATGAGCCTTTCATTATGTTTTCTCTTCTTTGTCCATTTGAGGAGAGGAGTCATAAAGTGGCCTTGGTGGGTACCTGGCATTGAGCCACAGTCAAAGCACCACAACTGCTCAGATATCTGATTACTGTACCTATGTTCTGACTTGTGATTTAACACATGCTGCTACATAAACATTACTGTTTATTTGGTAGAGTTTTAGTGTGTCTTTTAGAATACTCTGATAGCCAATGATTCTGGTATATTATAATTATGAATATATGGTTAAATATTTTCTCTGATTCTAGGACAGCATAATTCTTAATAATAATGGAACTGTTTATTGTACAACCATTTCTTTAGAAGGAATGCTGAAGTGCTTACTACTGAGCAGCTAAATGGTAATATCAAGTAACTGAGCACCTGTATTTGGATCACCTTTGTACCCACCTTCTGCTTTCCTAATGTGTAGCTGGCACTGCTGCACCAAAGAAAAACTGTTAAACAAAGCTGACAGGAGTTAAAAAAAAACATAGGGTGATATTCCAAAGAGAATGACCTACTTGGAAGAACTTGTTTCATTTTAGGATCTTTCTCTGTTAATAATGTGTGTCTCAGATAGCCTATTGGAGAGCTCTAAATGGTACTGCAAATTGGCATAGTTTTAGAGAGAAGAATTACTCCTTTATCTATGGCCTGTCAACAGTCTGTATATTAATGTATTTTCTGTAGTCTTCACCAAGATAAGCTCTATGTTTCCCATGTTCATTCTCTATTATTTCAAAATCATCATTTAAAAAAAACTAAACCAAAACAAGACATAAAAACTCATATCTTTTAAAATTTAAAGCTGATTTACAAAGAGAAAGTCAGACTCCTCATAACAGCAAGTACCATTATCACTACACAGTCTTCTAATTTCTCAGTACTTTTTCCCCAATGGATACTCAAGCTTTCTACCCTGAAATTCAGACTGCATCATGCCTTTGGTTGTTAGATCCTAGAGTAATTTTGTACTTCACTTGCACTTTGGCATTTAGTACAGGTGTCTTCCAGCAGAATCATGCCATCGCTGATCAATTTAAGGAGACTCATGAGAGAAGACAAAAATTTCACAGGATTGGGACCTAGCCTGTAGCACTCACTCCCACAGATGCTGAGAATTCCCACAGGGTTGCTGTTTTTCAAAACTAAATATAAAACATGTTTTTATTTAGCTTTCCTCCGATAAGGTATTTTCACTTGAAGATATGCATACAGCCCTTTCCTCTACTGCAGATATTTGTGCACCAAAACAAACAAACAAACAAACAAACAAAAATACCTAAAAAAAAAACCCAAAAACCCACAACCAAATTCCCACCCCAATTAATTAAGTTACATCTGTCACACAGTAAGAATGGGAGAGAAGGAGTAGAAGGATGGCTGCTGTTTCTCTATCTTGAAATACTCCAGAGGCAGTTTGATTCTATGGTGATGAGGCTATATATGTATCTAGATAGTTAATTCCTTAGTCCTCTAAGGGAGTCACTGAAAAATAAATGTTGATTTCTAATTGACTCATAGACATATTGCCTCTGGCAATATGTTATAGAAATGGCATCATGAGATCGAGGGAAACAGATCACAGATTTTAGTAACTGACACTTTGCATTTTGTAAGTTTATTCCTATATATTTCAAATGTTAATTGGGATTATAAATCTTTCTACATTTGGGTGAGGTTGGGCTTCATCTCCTTGACAGTAACCTAGTGTAATATTTTAAACGTACAGAATTAAAATGACTAATATCAGCATGAGTTGGAATAGTAAAATTACATGTTAATTGTAAATTCACAATTAAAACTGACACTTGCTCTGACATGTGACTGCATGAACATTGTGGTGGCAAAATGCTAGCAGTGCTTTTTTGATGCTGCATATATAATTAGAAAAAAATTGCTACCTCCTGTCAGGGTTTTCTGTCTAACTGTAGGGTATGTTTTCCATCTCTTTTGTTAATATTGCATTACTGAGGGTGTTTTATTGGTCCAACCAATAACAAATAGTATTTTGAAATTAAGAGGAAAGAAATTGGTTAGTGCACTTCTTGTTGCATGTATAACACAGAAAATAAAATGGGAAATACTGTAATTGTTTTGAAGGCAGAGACTCAGGATGCATTCAGAGGAGTGATTCAGTGACAATGTCTAGATAGTTAACATTTTTAAGTTTGACTCCTTGAGGGGTATGGTACCTATCAAGCTGTCTTCCTGACAAGACAACACTCTACTCAAATATGAATAGATAATCCATTTAAATGTGGTTTGTGGAGGGGGGAGAAAAATCACAGAATAATATAAACCAACAGTTAGTGGAAGGCATAACTTTAAATACAGATGGGTTGTAGCGCATGTCGGGGAGACTTGTACAGTTTTAGAATCTTAAGAGACCATATGTGGGGGCAGGTAGTGGGAGGAATGCAAAATTTGTGGGTTTAAAAAATAACAACAGAAAACCTGTGGCAAAATTCTAAAAAAAGATTATGTTAATTTGTGATTCATTGCCAAATGTAACTACAGATTCATAGGACCAATTAAATCCGGTGTTCTAATTAAAATGTATTTTTGTTTTACTCCATGGAAGTTGCAGGAATTTAGCAACAGTGTTTTTTCTCTAAACCACCTAATAATTTTAAAATTTCAAGGGTGAAGAGCATTGGAAAAAAGAGAAAGAAGGTTTTGCAGTAAAGTGAAAAAAAAAAAACAAAACCAAAAAAACCCAACCATACATAAGATCAGAGCTACCTCTGGTATGCATGCAATTTTGACCTTGAATGACTTATCAAACTTGTATTTCTTTGGTTGATCTCAGTGTTTTTAAAACATTGAGAATCCATTATCCCTGCATCAATTTTGTATCCAAGAAATTTGCAACCATACTTGTAGGAGGACTAGATCTATCCCGTTGCACAAGGTTTAGCTCAAATACAGTGTACTGTGGGTAGTACATGGATGGATGCTTCAGAGTTGAAGGAGACATGTCTAAAGAAGAACATCAAAGGGGAGGACCAGGAGCTTAAGATGCATAACATCTGTATGTAGAAATTAATCTACAATTGTTGACAAAGCATGATCTCCCTCACATAAATTTTATGTGAAGAAACATGTATTACAAGATTTTCAAATTGCCTGATGTATACAGATTTGTATGGTTCTAAGTTTCTCATTTGGAATATAGCACTCAAAAAAAACCCAAACAAAACCCAAAACAACCCCAAACACTGTTAAATATGTTAGTGTCTTATTTTCAGTCATGAAGGTCCTCTGATGAACAAAACCAGGTACCCATATTTATAAAAATCTTGGTGCATATAAGACACATGGGTAGTACTAGATATTTAGTCACTTTTTACTTGCAATGTTTATTGTCACTTTTTACTTGCAATGTTTATTTATCAACTGACATAATCCACAAATTTCTCATAAGTCTCATCAATTGTATTGAGAAGTTTAAATTCTGTAAAAAGTTTTACTTGGCTTTACCTGAAGTGCATTGGAACTAACTGGCAAACACTAAGGTATTCTTCAGTATTGCAGTTTTTAAAATAGTAGTAGTGAATTGTTTTGCAGGCATCATAATGCCATGATACAGCTTTGGAACATTCAGAGATAATCACTAACCTGGAAAATGAGGATCCTGCACCTAGAAGGGACCTTAGCTGTTTTAGAATGGGTCATGTCATAATCTGTATGAAAGGGCATATGACCTTCAGTTCTTTCATACCCAACAGAATCAAGGAGTGCATAAATTTCACGGATCACAATAGGTTTTCTAAGTACAAAATAACAACACATACAAGTAATTAAAAAATTTAAGTACAAAATAGATCTTCTCTGAGAAAATTGTATTATCTCTGTTGACATTTGGAGACCTTGTGTATTGGCCAAATGTGAAAAAGTTCTCAAAATTTCCTTGATTATTTAGAAAGTATAAATAAATTGTATGAGCAATAAAAACATAGGCATAAAAAGTATTGTATTTCATATGTTACTTGCAAATAATACAATAAATTCAATAACGTGAATAACACAGTAATTTGTGAGTACATCCAAAATGCAGGAGAAAATCAAAAGCATGTTTGCTATAAACTGGTAATATAAGAACAATTTAAATAGATTAATAGTATTTAAGACTTTTATATCAAACCTGAATTTTTCTTACTACTATATAAGTAATAATGAAAATGAATAGAAGAGATTTCAATTTGATTTGGTTGCTTTACTTTGCTTTTAGCTTTCTTTTTTTATGATTAAAGAAAGGACAAGGTTTATTTAAAAATTTTGATTGAAGATAAATTTTTTGAAACACTTGTTCAGTCAGAAGAATAACAAGCCATACAGCTTGTTTTTGTCACTCTCCAGCCAAAAAATGGAAGATGACCAGGGTAATTATTAGTATTAATTTTATTTATAAGGTTCCATTACCCTCTCTACCCAAGTCCCTGTTGGAAGATCCATGGATATTAACATCATAATTAGACAACTGGAAACAAAGAGAAAAGTATTTACGAAGAGCATGAATGCAAACAGTTGCATTCCTGAGATCTAGAGAGGGGCAGCAGTAGTAGTGAAATACCAGGTCTGCATTGCTTATATCCACCAAAAATTACTCACTTTTTTGAGTTTATGAGGACTCCCACGCTACATAGGGCAACAAGCAACCAAACAAATGCCCGAAATATGGGACAATATTAGGAACAAGCTCAGAGCTCTAAAACTTTGAGGGCAGAACTACAAAGTGTTGCAGACTAAAAGGCATGAAGAGTGTTATAAGTGGTGAATAGTTCTGAGGTAGGGAGATCTCAGCAGAAGCAAGTGGAGAGGTAGGCAGGCCCCCATGAGACATGGAAACCTTCATCATGCAGGACAGAAAACTGTGGTTCCTTCTGTAGAGTTCATTTTTATCATTAATTGTGTAGAACTGTTCTTTTTTTGTTGGGTTAAAAATAAAAGGGTATTTAGGGAGTTTGGGGGCAGAATGGCTGTGGTACTTGTTTCAGCTGGCAGTAGCACTAAAAGCCTGCAGAAAAATATTTTGTATTAAAAAATTATGGAGCTGGCTAATATAGTTATATACTCCAGGATTTCAGACAACATCATCAGCACAACACCTGGCAGTTGTTCTGTACCAAGAGAAAAATTCCACAGACATCAAGAGCTCCAAAGAACCCAAAGTGCGGTCACACTTCTAAAGAAAACTGCATAGGAAAACAACTTGCTCATTTTTTATGTTCTTGGACTATGTTTAAAGAGTATGACTAACCCCTTTTCTGTCAATGAGACTTTTCTATTCATATTGCTGAGACTTTTCTATTCACATGCTGGTTGCTTTTAGAGAGCCCTACAACACTCCAGCTGCTCTGGTCTGTGATAAGAAAGCATATAAACAGAAAGTCACAGCCTTAGGAGTATAAGGGTTTATAACAAAACAAATATCCCTTTTTACTTCACGCAATATTACAGAGCAACAATACCTGAGAGAAAATGCCATGAATAGCATTGGGTTTGTGCATAACCAACAGAGTGCATGGTCAGAGGCTAGGTGTGATGTACACATGCACAGGCCTGCTGATTTTCAGCAGCACTGAGAAACCACCCTTGTCATCTGTTTCAATGAAGCTGTGATAGGATGAACTGGAGGGGATTGCTACATTTTAGTGAGATTGCAATTTGGACTGCTGAGCTTTCACTGCTAGAGGGGATGTTTGGGAAGAGATGAGCTTATCTTTACTTTTAAGTGTAAATTGACAGATAGGAATAGAGGATTCTCCCCTCTCTCAAACCAATTTTAGATCAAGATTTTAAAGCCATTCCATGCAGAAGAACTGAATGCTGACACATAGGAACTTTTACTGGTGGGTAGTTTGAATGAAGATTCTTCTTTGAATGAGGTTTCAAAGGCAATCAAATATTCCCCAAGAAAGTTTTTTTACCTGGTGGGTAGAGTCTTTGAACAATGACCCTTGAAGGTTAGGCTCTTGAGTTAATTTATAACTCATTACACAAACCACAGATTCTCAAAAGTTCTCAAGTTCTGCTGTGGCTAGTGCACCCTTGGGAATTTAAAACAAACAGTGATGTGAGGTGTGGTCTTAAGGACCTGCTATTTCTGAGTAAAGGGATAATGTATGAGATTTCTTTTAACAATAAGGAGTATATAAGAAAATGTCCAAATCCTCTGATGAAGTTATGATCATATAAGCAATGTTTTGCAGAACTAACAACCACATCTGGTTTTTTTTTCCCTCCCATCAAGTGCAAATACAACTGTACTCTGCTGCATTGTGAGTGTGAATTAAACATCAGAATTTCTATGGAGACACTGAAAAAAATTATGACCTATTTTTTGTGCAACATAAAGTAAGTTTTCATCCTATGAAACATTTCTATGCACTCTTTTTTTATCTGGATATTTAAAAACAGTAATTTTGGTTTAGGCTAACAGTATAGGGCTGGATTTTAAGTATTGGGGTTTTTTAAGGTTCTTGTGGAGGTGTACTCTGTCAAATATGCAAAAGTTTAAAAATTAAAAGTTAACAAAATGTACAAAGGGTTTGTGTTTGTTTTTTTTTTGTATTTAATTGGTAGCTTATGTTAATCCTAAGAGATTTGATTAAAATAAATACACAATTAGTTTTGTATCAGAATTCATAGTCATCTTTTTTTTTTTTTTTGGTTACTCCAGAACAAAATATTTATGCAACATATTCATTTTCATATATTAGTGTTTTGAACAATAATGGTTTTCTATGTAAATAACTGGTCTTCCAATAATTTAAAATCTTTCTATTTAGCTTATCTATTTCAACAACAGTATTAAAGATAACTCTCAACTTAATTAAGAAAAACTTTTGAGAAAAATACAATCACTATGTGTTTACATTAATTAAGAAATCATATACTAGAGAAGAGATATCCTTTTTTTTTTTCCTTCCAGTAAATAGCTAAGTATAATTCTATAGGCCTGTTTGAATTTGTAAGTCCACTGGTTCTTAGTGCATTTCATTATCAGAATTAAGTATGAAACGTGTGTTTCGGTGGTGGTTTAGGAATGGCATGAGACACTGAAATGGTTTATGGCTTAAACATTATCAAAATTACAGAAAGACTTTTGTCAACTGTAGCAAACTGTGCAAAGAAGCAACTTCTCAATGAACATTGCCCTTCCCCAAATTCCTTCCCCACCCTGGGCTTCTCACACATGGGAATTCCCTTACCACCACATGGTCTTCCCTCACCACCCTGGGCTTCCCTAGACAGATCCAGACTGAAACTATCACGCTGACAGGACTGGGACTCTCACCACCATAAGACCACAAGAAAAGGATCAATGGGACACCATCAGAATCCACTGAGTGGTAGTATTTTTTTTTTTTACTTAATCTGTCTCTCTGTCACTCTTTTCTCTCTCTCATTCCCTCTTTTCCCTATTTCTTTCTCTCTCTCTCTACCTCACATATACTGTTATATAAAATCCATACTATTGACTTCAGCATATGGTCTTGTGTGTACCTTACTTCAGACAGAGCGTCTATTTAGTAATCTTAAAGAACCTGGTCATAATAAATGGTAGTCATCAATTTAGTGCTTCCACCAAACCACACTGTCAATCACTTGCCACATCCCCACTTCCCGTTCCTCTCCCTGCTGCAGCAGAATAGAGAAGAGAATTGGAGTCACAAAAGTAAACATCACGGGTTGAGGTAAGAACAATTTACTGGAAACAGCAATGAGATAAGAAAACAAACAGTAAGCACCACAATACTAATGACAGATGGTAGAAAAAGAGAAACATTATTGCTCACCACAGGTATCCCTGACAACAGACAATACTTAACTGCTCTCTCTGCCGTGCTACCCACACTGCTCCCTCTGGCTCAGAATTGATGTAACCCAACCACTCCTGCAGGCTCAGAACTGGGACCATCCCACCACTCTCTCCACTATGCTTACTTGACCAGAAGGGAGTCCTTCTCCCCAAGAGAGACTCCTTTCTCCCTGTCCTCAGCAATGATGTGAGGTGGTACAGAATAGTCTCTGGGTCCTAGCCACTCCTCTCCTTGTTACTGCAGAAATTAACCTGCCCTGGCCAGAATCAGAACTGTTTCTCTATGTTTATGCTTTACTCCTTTTCTTCTATTTGACATAAAATTTTTGGTTAATGTGAAGGACAACACAGTCTGGAAGTGTCTGCCAGAGCAGACTCCAGAAGGCCAGGTTTTTCCTAAGCAGTTGCCCTCTGTCACTTCCTCCAGGTGTCTGATAGAAATTTTCTACAATTCCGGCCCCAGGAAACACCCCTGAATTGCTCAACTAGTTAACAGCTTCCAGATTGGCCCATTATTCACTATCCGGTGAGCCAAGCAGACTGAATCCATTAATTTTCCAATGACTAAAGTAATATACTTTCTGTATTCTCCTAGCTTTACTTTGGAGCTCTGACATTATTTTTGGTTAGTCAAACTTATCTGTTAATACAGCTACCTGTTTTCTGCAGGTGAACTATCCTTGCTTCACACTAGCCAGTTTTCCTGACCTCCTTTGCTTTTTAGAGCTACCTTCCCTGGTATGTCCTGTGCCAGTTCCTTGAATAAGCTGAAATTTGTTCTAAAAGAAGATTTGATCCTAGAGTCCTCCCCTCATGAATGTGCCATTACTACATCCAAGACAAGCACTGATTATCACACTTCCATCAGTTCTTCTGTATTAGTGAAGCTAGCTGTGAGCAGATCCAGCTGTGTGCCACTGTTGGTTGGACTGTCTAGTACCTGTACCATCCTCCAGAAGTCCTCTGGATTGCTTGTGTTTCTAGTAGATAATTACAATTTTACTCTCCTAACATGTAAACTTGCTATTGGTTCAGTGAGCATCCAAAAAAGAAGACACAGTCAAGCACTCATTTGATTTTTTCTTATTTATTATTTGTGAATATATTAAAACAAACAAACAAACAAAAAACTCAACAAAACAAAACCAAAACCAAAGCAAAAACCAAACAAAAAACAAAACAAAACAAAACAAACAACAAACCCTTACTATAGAAAAGATAAGAGTTTTAATCTATCTTGTAAACTTCACTTAATGTCCCTTACACATAAAGTCTCAAGCAGCTAATTACGTTTTAAGGACCAGATAGACTACTTTTAAACAGCACACTAAGGTTTCTGGAGTTTAAATTCACAGAATCTTTAGACTCAATTTTGAAATGAAGCTCAGTGAATACTAGTTAACGCTTCCATGTTTTCATCCTTGTGTCCACCTCTATGCTCTCCACTGTGAGAGAGGAGATTATTGGACTGAAACAAAAGCTGACAGCAAAGACCAATGTTCTTAATAAAGGTTAGAGAGTTTTCAAGAAGCCATTTCAAGCATAAATAAGAGGATTGAAGTTATAAATAATGGGTTTTTTCAAACTGATTTGAGAACCAAAAACTTGGATAATATATTATCAGCCCAAGATGCCATGGTAACTATATTGATATATGAAGGTAAATTTCATGGCTAAATGAACAGAAAGGTAAATATGATGAAGGTGAATAAAATTATTTGCATTCTAGAAGGCCTGGAATCCAACGATATCAAACTTCCTGAAATTGTTAGAGAAACAACTCTTGGCAAATGTTTTGCTTTGAATGTTTCAAATTGTTCGGTCAGTGGCCAACTCATGTAACAACCTAAATTTGAGAATTCAGTGTCAGAATATTCTTGCTTCCCTCTACAAGAATTCAGAGAACAAGAATTCAGAAGTGTCAGCAAACAAAGTATGGGACATCCTGAAAGAATAGAACACATGAATCTCAAATGTATTGTCTTGATTCCTGACTTAGATTGGCTTAGTTCTGTAAAAATACAGGAAGTGCAGAGATTTATAAGGTTTGTGTTATCTACAACCAGCTACCTGCAAGAAATAGTCCTGGCAATTGTTTTACTTCCCTTCACCATTATTCTGGGGAACAAGTAGTTTCTTTATGAGCTGAAGCTGAAAATTAACCTTCTCTGAATGGTAAATCTACTGATTTTCTGTATACTCTTGCTAACTGCAAAGAACTTCTGCTCTGTAATGGTCATCATTTCCTTGCTTTGAGTTGATGTAATAAATTATGGTGTTTACATAACTCCACAAAGGCATGTGGGCCATATCAGAAGTTATATTTTTCTTTTCACTTATTTGAGTTAGAATGGACAGATGCCATGGGCCTAGTAGTCCCACTGCCAGCCTGAGAAGGGCAAAGAGTCTTGTCCTGGCCATACCAGATGGGGATAACTTCTCTGGGGCTGTGCCAAGGGTTCTGTTGCTTAACTAAGGCAGTAATAAGAGCCTGACCTGAAGTTTTTAGTAACAGGCTAAATAATGGATCATAAGGTATTCCTGCTCATATAAGCTACCAAAGTAGAAAACATCTTGGTCACCACATCTTTCGTGTTACCTTTGAAGTATTCAAGACTCACTTCCCAGAACTCTAAAACATTAGTTTAAACTTCTTTCACCCTGTAAACTTTTCATAACTTGATTTGTTTTAATAACTTTAGTTAGCTAGAATTGGAATGGTTTTATTTGTTATTGATTCTTTTCAGTTAGCAAGCAGGTCACTAAGTTCTTTAGAGATTCTGGTTTCTTTTGAGCAGACATTCTATTGTACTTCACTTTCATGATGCAGTTTAAAGAAAAAAGTCCCTCTCTTACTCTTGTACTGCTGAATGTCAGACTATGATATTGAGGGAGCTCATTTGGAAATACTCATGGATCTGATTCTGAGTTTGTAAAACCATTGTACGTCCAGTCTAACAGTAATGAAACTAGTGTAGAGGAGATCATAATCAGGGACTTAAAAGACAAAAACAACCTTAGTCTTTATTATACATTAAAGTTTAAGAGTTAATACCTTAGAATCTGGTGGTTTTCTTGCAGTCTAGTAATCTCACTGAGAGTGTGCATTTTGCTGTATAACCCTATGGAGTCTACTACCCTTCTCTATCAAAGGGTTAGCAGTGTTGGAATATACACTGACTTGATTCTTTCTCAAGCAATTTATCAGAACATGGAAGGCATTTTATATTTCTGCAATTCATGGTTCTAACCACATTTCCTAGGTTAAAGCTTGTTTGTATTTTTGCACTGTGTTGTTATAGCATTGCGTGGAGCATTGCACAAACGCTTGTAGGAGACATTCTAAATAGGTAAAACAAGTCCAAGAGAGTGTGTATAGAAAGGTTTTTCTAGTGACAAATGAAAGTAGGACTTCACCAAAAGTTAGACTAGAAATGCCTAAATTTCTCGATAAGCTCTTCATGCTCTTTTCACCTTCACTTTGCTTTTCATACTCAGTATTTTTGTTATAGAGCAATCAAATTTAACCTTGACTCATTCTGAATCCAACAAAGGACATTGGAATTTCTGGATAGCAAGTTATTCTAAGTCCAATAGTGGGAAGACAATGCCATAATACCTCTTGGTTTATCAAAGTTATTTGAAATATGAAAGTAGTCTTATAATAACAATAGATTTATTTATTATGTCATGACATATCTGGCAGAAAACAGACCCTACCTGATTTTCTGTGAATGATTTTGGATGGTATGAACAAGAATTACTACGTTATGCCACGAATCTGTAAGAACAGTAAAATCTGTGAGACCCTGACACAGTCTATCCACCAGTTTCTTTGTGGTATATTCAGTGCTTCACACTGAAAAGAAGAAGAGTTCCCTGTTTATAATAGATTAAATTTCAACTTTTTCTTTTTTAGCATTTAGCATTTATAATTCTATAGTTTTAGACATATTTCACTCTGAGTAATCAAGAAAAAAAATTGCAGTGGGTGGGTGAGCTATTTTCTGAGTGTGAGTTTTACCTCTTGGAAAAATATTAGTGTTTCTTTGAGAATACACTTACAGAGAGAATTGTTATTAGGAAATTTTAGTGTGGAACTTTTCCCAGAAAAATAGGCATTTTCATCTGCTGAAATGCTTAGTGAATTTTAACTTTAAAATGTTTTTAAAATATTTTTTCTTTGGCACATCATTATAGTATTTTTCCTATAAAACTTCAAAGCCACTCTATTGAGTATGCAAACTCTGCATCACATCTTAAAATATTGTCTTCTCTGGCAATATTTTCCCAACAGCAGTGACACTTCAGATTTAATTTTCTTCATCCATAGGCTCTAATGTTGGTTCACCATCATTATGCTTGCCAACACCACTACTGGCACTATAAAGCTGTGTGGAACTGTATCACTCACCTAATGTCATAGCAAATTGTTGAAAATACTGATCATTCAGGCCCAGGTCGTACAATTTCTCTCATCTATCCTCTCTACAATAAAGTTTCACTTTGACCCAAATTTTCCTTCATTGCTGATAGATCTACTATTGCAAATCATAGTCTTCTAGACTGCTGACTCATGAAAACAGGTTTGCAGGAAGGTGATTTCCATAAACAAGAAATGGCTTTTAGATTTATCTGTGGGCACATCTCCACTATTTCCCCTCCTCTTTCTTGTTTTTCTTGTTCTTCCTTCCTCTGATCTTTTCCTTCTTTTGCATCTCACAGTTCTTGGTCGTGTTCAAAAATATGCGTTATACTTGTCAATTTTTTGCTAGTAATTTTATTGATGACCTATATTTTGAGGAAATGCGAGATAATTCCTGTTAGCTTCTTACAGATATGTGCAATAATACAGAGAGAATTTTGTTCAGTTTTTAGGCATAAGCTTATGGAAATGTCATTAAGTTTTTTTTGATCTTTCAGGTATGTTAGGAAATTAGAGGCATTGTAGCTGACCAAATTGCTTGGCACCTCAACACGTTTACTTCTCCACATCTGTACAGGTGTAACCTTTGCAATACTTTTCATATTACACACACTTTTCCATGAATCGTTTATACTCTATTAGAATTAAATGAAAAAGTTGTTGAGAATATTTTGAGCTATGAGTCCTGGTATTCAGTGGAAGCTGAGAGCTCTTAAGTACTATGTGCAACTAGTACCTGAAGTATATTTTGAGTAAAGAATAGTGTCCTATTTGCAGATATATACTTATTTGTGCAATGAAAGTAGCAAAGGTATAACTGGGGCTAGAGTATAATAAACATTCGTGCCTTCAATTATGGTTTCAAGAGGCAGTACTAAAAAACACCAGAGTGAGGATAAATCTTAATTTAAATAGGTGAATGAAACTTAACTGGACTTTAGGGAAGGAAAAGAAATAAACAGAGAGAGAGAGAGAGAATAAATTAACCTTTCACCAAAAATTGAATTAGACAGAATAAACATTCCCCTTTACCAGACACTATGAAACACTTCTGACAAAAAAAAAAAAGCCCCGTAAAAAGATAATTATCCTTACCTTAATAAAAACCCTTTAAAATATTTACTTTCACTGAAGATTTTATTCTTCATCTAATTTGTATTAGAAGGTGTTTTAAAAGCCATATACAGAATATTTTAGGTTGCATACTTTGTTGTATTGATTCCAAGGCTATAAAACTTTTTATTTCATAGAGCAATTATAGAGATACCCATCAAACCCTAAGATTAAAAGGTAAAATAATCAGAGGGGTAAGCCAAGAAAGAAGGTATTTATCGTTCATGAAGACATGATGATGTAGAAAAAGTCAGCATGTATTACATTAGTCCACAAATTAAAGATAACATACTTAAACGACACACACTTCAGCAGTATGTAACCAAAGGCTTTTTTTTCCTTAAATCATTAGTATAATAGAGATGAAGGTCATTAGCAAAACACCATTAAAAGAATTATGATATTCTTTTTTTATCATGAGGTACATATTATTTGCCTGAAGGAGGTCTGCCATCATTTATCTTTTTTTTTTTTTTTCCCCATAAGTATTACTTTATTCTCTCATCTTCATAGTTTAGCACTTTACTTCTTTTTATTCAAGCATAGAAAACATATGCTTGAGATATATCTTGTTGGAATTAGTGAAAAAAGAGTCTTCAAGGTGAAAACATTGGTTTTTTTCCCTTTCATTTCAGAAATCTAAAGTTATCTTCAATCTATACTCCAACCATATAAGAAACTCAAGCAAAATATCAGTAGATGGATTAATGAAACACTTGTCAAGCTCTTCCCAGGTTCTCTGCTTAAGAACAGAGATGGAGACCAATCCTGTTCTCACTAAATTAAATGGCAAAGTCTTGCTTTATCTTCAATATTGCAGACCAGAATCTAAATCCATAGTAGACTAAAATATGATTAAATTTCAGTGCATGTTTTAATGCAGACTGAAATCCCTGGAATATTTCAAGGCTCACATGAACATTGATATTGATATACTTCTCACACATGTGGTCTGTTCAAATGGGCTTTCAAATCTAATATCAGCTGATTTGAAAAGACATAATAGTAACACAAATGTATATTGAGAGAGTTCTTCATATTTATTTCCAAGTTGATCTCTAACATTTAGACATCCACTTTGACAAAAATACATTAAGCTGGTTTTCCCTTTTTTTGTTTTCTCCTTAGCAGGTTGCCTAGCCAGAGGAAAGTATGTTCTGTAGAATTGCACTGAAGACCATTAGTGAATGATTATTCTAGTGAAACAACAACGGACAGCAGTATAGGTGTCTAAATAGAGTTTTAGAGGGAGGGGGCACAATAGCTTAAGACTGCCAGATCCTAATGCTCTGACCCAGGCTCTACAGTTCAAATGTTCAAAATTTCCACCTGACCATATTAAAAATATGTGCAGTTGTTTCGTGAAGTGTGAAACTGCTAACACATAAGAGGATAGGAATAATAAAGGAAAAATATGGCATTCTGCCATACAGAAAAAAATACTTTCTAAATAATGGGGATATATAGACCCATTTAGTCCCTTGAACAAAAGAAAAAAGACAATTAAGTTATTCTGTGACATTTAGTTTGAATATTTTATTTTCCTTAAATGACAATACTACCATATACTAGATTGGAAATATGGTTGTTGTTCTATAAATGAATATAGTTAATATATAAATGTCACTGTCCTGAAATGAAATTTTATTTTTCCTCATTAATAGGTTCTGTCACACTTCCTGAGCTATAGTACTTCCCCAGGAAAAATTTGCATTATGACCCATGAGGTGTTTGGCTCATGGTGCATATCTAGTCCTTTGAATGCAAGAAAACTTCATTTCAGCAACCTGAAAATAAAAGATTATGTCAGCAAGTACATTTTTAGGAACTCTGCAATAAAAAGTTAGGAAAACACCTTCTCAAAAATAAATTCCTTTCATTTTGTAAGAAAGCTAATTCACATATAATTAATGTAATTATTTCTTAATTTCTCTCATCATATGCACATTTGGAGTATGTGTAGTGTACAGACAGACTTTGAACAAAATGAGCAATTATGTTTTACACACAGTGGCAGAAAAATACATATAAGTTACCTGTCCCCATTAAAACATGATTATTGTGAAAGTACAACACTAGTGCTGAGTAACTTCTCATTTCTATGTTTTATTTCCTCCTCAGAATAAAGTATTTAGCGCTGACCAGTGTGAATAAAGAGCAGCTAGGAAGAGCTACTATTGACAAACCTGTGTCAGACAAATTAATCAAGTGAGGATACCAGGGCTTGGGAGCTGCTTGCAGACACCTGGTCTTTACAGGAAGGGACCTTTTTGCCTTCCAGGTGGTTACAAATTGCTGAGTCATCTTCTCAGTTTCCTGCAGGAGATGTTAAACACTGTCCCAGAAAAAAACGATCAGGAGCATTTTCACAAAATATTTTTTTGCTACGCATTTTCCTATGTATTTCCTATTCCTCTTATTGCATAAATTTTATTTTGTGATGGGATGATCAAACTTCTTTCTGTTCATTGTGGTTATAAATATGCTACACACCAAAAAGTCTGCTGCTTTTCTTTGCAGATGTTAGTCCACAAAAAGCAGAGGTCTGAGGACTGAAGCTGGTTGGAAAAAAAAGAGGTATGTAAGCCCACAGAGATCTAAAGATGGAAGAAAAATGCGATGATATTTTTCATCTTAAAACTGTCAGGTTTGCAGTTTTTGTAGGTTTGCATTTTCTTTTTCTCAAGCTTCATTATAATTTTTTTTAAATGTACAACCTCAGCCATACCTTTCACGCATGGCTTGCAAAAAAACCATAGATTATGCCCAAAAAGAAGTGCTGCTGATGTACAAAACAGCATATTTACTACTACAACTAAATTCTAAAAAAAGCAGATATGCAAATCACCTTTCCTACTGAATGAGTTGGGTATAGCTGCAGCACTGGCTCTGTGTTAAACTTCTGTTATTTCAGATGGTAGAGGTCATAAAATCTGGTAGACACTGTGGCTTTGAGATTTTCTTCTTATATATATTGACCTTCAAATTGATATTTGGAACATTTTATTTTTATTTCTAGTTAATTGGCATGTGATTTTGTATCCACATGGATTTTCTTCCAGTTGCTCTCATGTGGCCAACTTTGCAACACCTTCTAATGTTAAATTCACTCAGCCTTCACAAACTTTAAAAAGCAGTGTAACGCTCAGGATGCAGAATAGGAGGTTCATTTGAGCTTCATGGCTAATTATCATGAACCTCTTTAAGATATGCTACTAAACAAAACTTTTGTACTCACAAAATAAAATATATATCAATATATTACTCCTGGAAGAAATTCATAGTCAATTGCAGGAATAAGACACAGTAAGCTGAAAAAAATCTAAGTCAAAGTAAAAAAGTAAGGGGAAAAACTGAAAATTGGAAGCAACATAGGCATGAAAGATCTGTAAGATAAGTTGATCTATTGTTGATCTATTTGATAAGAGGTGTTAAGATGTTAGAATCCTGAATTTTCTACTTTATTTAGCAGGGGTTTAGTGTATACATAAAGTCAGTTTTAAAACCATTAGCAATGCCATATTTAATTGCAATTTAAACCAATACTCACAAGTGTTCTATCAAAGCATAAAACACCACTGTGAGGAAAAACGGGGAGGGAAATACTTTTCTATTCTTTTATTGTCCTTCCCATCCCTCCCCCCAAACACTGAACCTTCGTGCTTCAGATTAGGTCAGACTGAGTTGAACTGAACCTTAAAGAAAAGCCGGCAGTACTCAGTACCAGGTGTGCCAGAAGCTCTTCATCGCCTCTTTTCTTTTAAGGGCAGTGCTGTAGTTTCGGCAGGGTGAACTTCGGAGATGAAACCACACTCGCAGGTGGACGGTGCGCCCTCTGCCACCTCTAAGATGAGAAAGATCCCGCTCTGGCCGTTTTTCGAGTTGCAGGTTGACTTCGTCCCCCTGACCTGCTGCCGAGGGCTGACCACGGGCCTCCCCCGCTCGCCCCACGCCCACCCCGCTCCGCGGCCCCGGCGGGGATGCTTCACCCCGCGGCCTTCCCCAGACGCAGCCCTGACTGCGCTGAGCCTTTGCAGGGGCTTAGGCCCGCGCCCTGCCTCTCCTCGGGTTTAACCTGGTGCTACAGCACGAGGAGGCGGCCACGGCTCAGCAGCCGTGGCGTAGCAGACGGCCAGCAAGGTGGAACGGCACAGTTAGGGATTGGGAAACGCGTATCATGGAAAGAAATCGCCTTGATCATCCCCGGGGAGAGGGCGAGGGGGGTACCGGTGGAGCGTCTCTCAAACCCCAGAAATCAATAAGGATGTACTCGGAATAATGAACAAAGTTTTATTTTACTGCAGATGAAATGAAAATTAAAACAAACAAAATCCCCCAAACAAAACAAAAATCCCCACCTAAACAAATAAACAAACAAAAAAACCCCAAATCCAAACCCAATCAAATTTCACAAAACACAAAGATAACCCAACAACTAAATTCCGTGGTTTAGTCTTTCATGAACGGTTTAAGGTCTGTGAAAAGCATTTGAGCATTGTTGCGATGAGGCAAACGATTGCAAATGTTCCTCTTGGAAGACAGTATTGACCTACGTTAGAAATACCTACTTAAATTAAATCTCGATGGGATCTATTTCTGGAAAAATCTTAATTAAAAATAGCGCAAACACAAAATTGTATTCTAACCAGAAAGAAAATCCCCACCCCCTACCCCGTCTGTTCTCAGACAGCGTAGTGGAACTGGAAACCTTACAGCAATCACCCCAGCGTTTTTCTGTAAAGAAATGGGGAGGGGGGAGGTAGGGAAGGGGCTCCAACGCGTTTCGTTGCTGGGAGATACTTTGAGGGCAAAATAAAAGTGCCCCCTGGGAACAGCGCTCTGCGGCTGCCGCCACCGCCGTCTCTGAGAGGCTACAGTATCAGGCGGAGAAGAAAAGAAAGGAGTTTGGAGTTGATGTACACGCCGGAGCAGCAGTAAAAAGATATAAGATATCGACACGCTCAGCTGCATCTTGTTAAAAGCTTCCTGCGGGTTGGCAGAATGAAATCTTTATTTAAAATATACAAACTATCGTCAGGGGAGGAACGGAAGGGAAAACACTAAAAGGGCCAAACGCAATGCTTAACCCACCGGTACAAGCAAAAGAGGGGAAGCGATGAGATTTGTTGGGGCGAACGGAAGAGGGCGGAGGGTACCCTCCTTGCAGCCAAGCCACAGCGGGCACCTGGGGACTCGGTGTCTCCACTCAGCTTTGGAGACTTTCTCTTTGATGGTGATAATGATAGTTGTTCTGGTATGGAAAAGGGACTTATGAATACTAGAAGCAGAATGTGTGCTCACATTTGGGTGCGAATGATAGGAAAACGTGCCTCGCCACCACATCCACAGCAACGCTCTCTTAAGTAGTGGTAATATTATTATTTTATTATCGCCAGCCGGAGGCTTTAAAGGTGCATTATTTTAATGCATTATTAATTGTTTTCTCGGGGAGAGAGGAAGACGAGGATTGGGTTTATTATCACCCACAGCGAAGAGCTCGTTGCTATCGCACAAGCCGGGGAGCGCGGTGGGAGGAGGCTGCGCCGAGGGAGGGGGGTGGCGGAGCGCGCCCCGAGCTCGCTGCGCGGCTGCGGCGCGCACACGTGGGGCTCGGCGCGGCCCTCGCCGCGCCCTCCCTGAGCCCCCGGCCCCCTCACACGTCTCCGGCCTCAAAGTTCCGCGAGCAGCTGCCGGCGAGGCACCTCTGGGCCGGCACCTCTCCACGCCCAGCTCCGCGGGGGCGGCGCGGCTCCGCGGCCGCCAAAGTTGCGGCGGGGCCGGGGTGCCGCCGCCGGCCATCAAGTGGCTCGTTAAGGAAATGCAGGTGAGCGGGCTGAGCCGTGGAGGGGGCTGCGCGGGGCCGGCGGGGATGCGCCCCCCGGACCGGCCCTCGCCGTCCCTCCGGGCCGCTCGCCCGCCCGGAGCCGGCAGCGCTTGGTACTGGGAGCTGGTGGCCACCGCGCCCACGGCGAGAGCCGCGCCAGCGCCCCCCGCCCCGCTTGCAAACACACACACACTCTCACACACACATACACATACACAGACACATACACACCCCTCACCGCTCCTCCCCACCCCTCATTCGCTCCCTCTCTCCTCCCTCTCGTCGCTCCTTTCCTCCCTCCCTCCCTCTCTCTCTCTCTGCCGGCCTGATCGGAGAGAGTTGCAGGTACCTTACCTCTCCTTTCCCTTGTCGGGGGGGGGGGG
>JAWWLT010000092.1:43257604-43269898 GCA_035040995.1 Premnoplex brunnescens
AAGCAGTCAGAAATCAAAGCTAGAAGACAATAGTGGTCTTCTCTATCATTAAAACAAATGCATTAATATTCTAAGTAATAATTATATTTTTTTAATATTAAAAATGGGTGAGTCATAAGTTGGAGAGATGCGTAAGATTGATCTGTTTTGGAGAGATCCTTGAAAGCTAAGAATAAGCGTCATGCAATGGCTAATTGCTTTACGTTTTCACAACTTCTCTGGCCTTCCAGGTAGTAGCTATATTACTTGGGAGAGGATTTATGCATGTGTCTACACACCCATTATGTTTGCATGAAAGAAGTATATGCATATGTTTATATAATATGTGTGTGCATAATGCATTGGAAAATATGTACTTATATACACACAGACTACACCTGCAACCAAAGCACTTTTCCTTCTGAAACTTTGATTTCTGATCTAACTGAAAGTCATTGCTTTGTTTTGGCTATGCCTGTCTGACCTTACATAAATTTATTTATTTTTCTTTTTTTTTTTAGCAGAAAAATTACAAAAAAACCAAAAACAAACATAAATAAGTTATTACTGATAGCCTAAAACTTTGCATTTCTTTGAAGTACTAAAAATATAATGCTCATTAGTAAACTTGTGTAGGTTTAGAAGAATGAATATTCTTGATAGTTCCACTGGTTTATGGGGTCTCTTGTGGCTAACTTTTAAAGTTTCATTTTTTAAAAAATTATTTTTTGAGCAGCTTTGGAAGCAGATACTCAAAGCAGAGTAGAGACCCAAATGCAACTTGTGGTTGGTACTTTGTTTTTGTTTGTGGGTTTTTATTATTATTTTTTTATTTTGTTTTTAATATGTGTGTGTATTAATTAACATATTCCATACATTCTGTCATTTAATAACATGTACTAAAAAGAAGTGTCCCAATTCTCTTTTGTATAGCACATAGAAGAAAGAGATTGGTTAGCAGGCTCCAGAGACTAAGACTTGAGATTTCTTTTATGCTACACATTAAAAGCCACGTCTATTTAGAGTATTGAGGAACCAGGGAAGAGGCCTATTTGGAAACCAATATCTCATTTCACAGAATATTTTGCAGTGGTTGTCCAGATTCTGTGCAGGTGTGACAGGCAGACTGAGCAGCTGACCTTTTCCCCAGAGAAACAAAAATGGGTAATGGGAATAAGAGAAATTATCAGAATGGTGATTGTTGCCAGATGTGATAGAAGTCTTACTTTTGTTTGTTATGACAGGAAGAATGTCTTGCACGTGTGCTGGGAGCAATTCACCCAAAATAGAAATTTTTTTAAGGTATAAATTTGCAGGAAAAGCTGTAATCTTAGTTATCAGTGAGAAATACTCCGTATAGATCAACTTTCTTCAGAGGGAGGAATGTGCATTTTAGAAAATTTCTGTGTAGGATTTCTGCTTTCACCTAGACAGGTAGATCAGTTTCCCCAGTGTATTAATTATGTATCCCACCACAATAGTGATGGGATCTTTTCATCACTAAATCTTTTAATAGTTACTTCGTTGGCAAATAGGCTAAGATAGGAGATATGAGAAATGTATGTCATCTTTCCTCTGCTTCACAGACTTTTACCTGGGTAATGTATGGATTTTTACTAAAACAACCTTGTGCTTGTTTGTGTGACCTCAGAAGCTGTCTGGTGAAGATGGCTGTTTTCATATCTGCAGTTCACTGTAGCTTTTCTGCTAAGGGAAGGTGAGAAAGATACGTGGCTGAAGGTCTAGCTGCTCGTGATGCTGTTTTCCACTGTCAGAGAAGCTGATGTCCTCTATGAGCAAGACATGCACAATTTCAATGAAAAAATCTCAGGAACAGGTTTTGGCAATAGAAGAGGCAAAGTTATCTGTTAAGGTGTATTTGTAACCAAGATTAAAATTAGTAAGATTTTTAAAGGGGTTGCATCATCTTTGGATTGGTGGAAATTCCTTCCATTGTGAACTAGTTATTGTAGTGCCAATCACTATTAAAAAATATAAGTCATAGTTTTGTCAGTAGACAGTGCTGAATATTATATAATGATAGACTACCCCTTATTCCCTCTGCAATTTATTGCATAAGTACTCATTTAATTGTTACTGTGTTGGTATGGAATTGGAGCATCATATAATGTTTTGGGTTGGAAGGGACCTTTAAAGGTCATCTAGTCCAACAGCCCTGCAATAAACAGGGATGTATTCAAGTAGATGAGGTGGCTCAGAGCTCTGACCAACCTGACCTTGAATGTTTAAGGGATGAGAATCTCCACCTTACTGGGCAACATGTTCCAGTGTTTCACCACCCTCATCATAAACAATTTCTTTCTTGTATCTATTCTGAATTTACCTTCCTTTAGGTCAAAACTATTAGTCCTTGTTCTGTCTTATAAACACTCTATTTAAATATTAAAAGGTCACCATAAGCTCTCACTGGAGCCTTCTCTTCCCCAGGCTGAATAACCTCGGTCTCTCAGCCATTCTGCATAAGAGAGGTGCTCCATCTCTCTCATTGTTTTTATGGCTCTTCTCTGGACCCTCTTCAACTGGTCCGTGTCTGTCCTGTGCTGGATACAACACTCCAGCTGGGTCTCAGCAGAGTGGAGTAGAGGGACAGAATCCCTTTCTTGGCCTGCTGGCCATGCTGTATTTGAAGCAGGCCAGGACATGATTGGCTTTCTGTTCTGCAAATGCACACTGCCAGCACATGTCCAATCTCTCATCCACCAGCACCCCCAAGTCCTTGGCGGGTCAGCTCTTGTTCGGTTCATCTCCCAGCCTGTATTGACACTGGGGCTTGTCCCAACCTAGGTGCGGCACCTTGCACTTAGTGTTGCTGGAGTTCATGAGGTTCACATGGGCTCATTCCTCAAGCTTGTCCAGGTTCCTCTGAGTGATATCATGTCCTGCAGGTGTGTCGGCTACATCATGTTACTGCTGTTGAAATATGCTTACTCTAAAATGTTGAGACACTTAATTTAACAGTTGCTGTGTTAGTCTAACCTATTCAGGCAAATACTGTGATTCTGGTCAGAGAAATTAATTTGTTGGACTGTTGTGTGAGTTGAGGATGCCTTAGAGCCGTTCTTGGAGCTGTGTGATTATTTGGGGATGAATAAATATCTCTACAAAGCCACAATCTTGATCTTATAAAAGATCATGCTATCTAAGTATTTTAAGATACTTGGTAATGAAATAGCTAATCATTCTGTGTGTGCTAAATTACATAGATCTCCAAACTCATAATGTCTAGACAGCTTGGGAATTATTCATTCCAATAAGCTCTATGTTACCTAACTTTCTACTCATGTTATGTAATTGTAATTTTATTTGTTGTTGTTAGGTGGTTTGAATTTGTTTAAGCTATAACATGTCTGATATATTGCTCACCCAATAGTTAGAAATTATTATGCATCAAGTCAATCTACAAAAATTTTACTTTTCTGTAGTGTTACATACCTATTGAATATATTAAAAAAGATGACATAGGAAGAAATAATGGAAGTTGAAAAAACAATTTTAATTTAAATATGCGAAAGACACTAATTCAAGCATCCAGCTGTTGATACAACATTAAACATTTGAATATATTGATTTGAGTAAATTCCATTATGTGACAGCTCAAGTAAAAGAAATGGCAGTTGTGGACTGTGTTCTGAGAGATAATGAACACCTGAGTATACAAGCTGAGGTTAGGTAAAGAGTTTTTTTAATGTAAGATTCGTGCCACTGTTTTCTATATGTAATGTACTATTTAAAAAATGAAAAAAAAAGGTTCAATATAATTCTACATCAATAATGCATATAAAGTGAGAAAAGAACAGCCCAGCAGCTCCTCTGTTGATGTAGAGCATTCTATCTGAAGGTAAATATCAAATAAGAAGAGTAGAAAATAACGACTATGCTGGGATGGACTAGTAAACCACAGGTGGTAAGTACTTTGTTTGGAAGGTTCCACACTGGTGAATCCAAAGAATATATTTATACTGATATCATGGTATTTCTTAGATATGCAGTGTTAGCTGAGATACCTGCAGAGAGGCCCACAATGAAACATCAGCATCGGACCACACCAGCAGACAATCAAGAACTACATATACATTTATCTAGGATTTCTGGTTTGAATAGTGCTATACAGTGGTATTATGAAAATACATATCTATGTGAGACTTTTTTACTTACTGGTACTTACAAGACATGTATTTCTTTGAAGGACAATACTGGGAGGTGCATTTTTTGCACCGGCATTTAATGTCTTCAAATGTCAAGTGTTCAGCATGGCTCATGAAATGTGCACTGAGTCTTTCAACCTCTGTGTCACATTTTGGTGTGAATTTGTCAAAATGTGGCAAAACTGTTGGGAAATAATGGCATAAAACACTACAGATTGAATATTTTTAAAATCATCGAAATACTTGGTTTTCAGTGACAAAATGAATGGGTCCTAAATGATTTGTTGTACTAATGTCATTGAAAATAGCTGTGTACAAGAAGAAAGTATGGATTATTTAAAAATGTGAAAAAACCTGAAATAATTCAATAATATATAAGAACTAGTTACTTCTTTCTGTAAATATAAATTCTTTTGTGATTACAAAATATTTTTGTGTAATATTACAATGGATTATTTTACTTTTCTGAATTCTTTTCCTAGGTTGTGCACAACAGAAGTTCTAACTCATTTATTAACTCCTAAGTGTATTTACATCCATCAAAGCTAACTGAAAATCTTTCACTAGGTACTTACCCTTAACGTATTATAATTTTTCAAAAATATTTTCAGATAATTATTGCTCATAAAATACATGCTAAAAACCTAATTCAGATAGTTAAAAAATTAATTATGAATCACAAAGAAATTTTCTGTGTTCCTGAAACTGCAATTCATACCACTTTTATGTCAATTCTTTACTGGTTTATTATGTAGAATAACTTCTTTAAATGTATTTTGTTAAATTATTGCTTTAGTAATGTATAAAAATTACTGACATGTAAATGGAAAGTATGTGTCACCGGTACTCTTTCTTTTTTCCTAGAATACGTACAGGAAAGTACAGGAGATTAAGAAAGAAGTATATGGCAATCATGAATCCCAAGCTTTACACACTGAAAACCTGTAGAAGACACTGACTGTATAAATGCAAACTGTGATCCTATGGATTTTGATGGTCTTCTTGGGCTGTTCTCTCCCTTTATTTTTTGACTTCACCCACACAGTGGTCATGTATGTAGGATCCATGTCAGAATTCAAAGCTAGTTTTCGAAAAATTAGGCAATCAGCCCTTAAATGAAAATTAAAAAAAAATTCACAGGTGTGATCAGAGTGTAGTGAGTGGAATAGGACTTCAGTGTATGCAGTACATAATGTGTAGTAAGTAGCAATGTCTTCCTAGCCTATCACCAGGGCTGTTGTGAGCTAAGGGGATTTGGCTTTAGTAGTAAAGGAATATCAAGATGTAGATTTTGAATGCATATTGATATCCTGAAGGGTTTTGTCCCATATTAAGCTTAAAATATCACCTAAGATTTCAGATTTTCTTTGATCTATGGGGTCTGCATAGGCAAAACCAAGAAATTCTGTCCCACCTATCAACTTCTCATGATACCTCAAAAAACTTACCACTAGGAGGAAATTGAGCAGTTCTCTAATTTTATATAATATAGTGTTAACCAGTAGCAGTACATAACTTTCATATGTTTGGTTTTTTCTTATGTCAGTTTGCAGTTTGCACATATTCAGGGTTTTCTGGTTGTCTTCAGATTTAGGGGGAAAAATGACTGCAAGCTTAAATTCTTAGAGTAAAGTGGCAGCTTAGAAAATTTTGATTCATTGACTTGTCATGAAAACAGACCATTTCACTATCACTGTTGGTGGTAACGTCCATATGTTTTCAGCAAAGTGACAGCTTTTACTGTATGGATCAGAAATAAAGGTACTGTGATAGTGCAATGATATTGATTCAAATATTTCTTTAAAATTGTAATGTAGTTTTCTATTTCTTAATGTTAAATAAAAGGTAACTAACAAAAAAAAAAAAAGAAAAAAAGGAAAAAGAAAAAGGGGAAAAAAAAAACCCACAAACACCACAAAACCCAAACTCAAACTTGCCATTCTAGCTTTATTATTTTTTCTCTCTTATCAGATAAACAGTGTGGGCAAAATAAGAGCAGAGTAAGCCAGAAACTGGCTGTTGTTGAATATGTATCTTCTCTACAGCTCCTGTCAGAAAAGCAGCCATGTCCTAGTACTAGAAGTAATGCTAATACTTTGCTGTTATTTACAGGCTTTTGTTAGAAAATCTCAATGCTCACAAAAATCTGCGCTGTTTTAACAGCTTTCAAATGTGAACACAAAAGATTCCTTGTTGAACAGATGAGAAAGATGTCACATACATGGAACAGCGTCTGTTTCATGCAATTGTTTCTTATCTCAGATATAAAAATATCTGTGTGAAATATCAGTGATTCTGTGAAAGAGCTAGGAATAGCAACTGGGCTCTGTTCTCCATTTCTTTCTCCAGGCCCACAAAATAACTGTTTTGCCAATGAGAATAGGAACTATTAGAACTGTGAAGTGATGTGAAGTCATGTGAAAGATAGATTTTGAGTGAACTGAATACATAGGAATGTGGCAGATGGTAGCATTACCACATCAAAATTTCCAGATTTCAACTGATGTCTCAGGAAACATGGGGCTCTGCAGACATTTACATTTATTTCTTTTACCTTTGTAATGAGCTAGCTTTGAAAGTGGATGGCACCAGGCAAATTCTGCCCCCCAAAAATCAGTACCATTACAATCCTTCAAAAGAGTGGGAATTAAAGCAGTTTTTAAAACAGTTGTAATATTTTATATAGTTGAAATATTTCTTTTCTGAATCTAACTTTCCATATGTTCTCTTCTCTTCAAAAAAAGCTGCCTAATAACACATAAGCAAAAAGAATGAGTAAAATAAACAAAAGAACAAAAAATAAAACCAAACCCAACCTGATATCCAGAAAATTGATTTCAAGCCTCTTCTTATTTGTACAACAAGTAAAGTAATCTGTCTACTGCATAGGCATGGTAAAACCAATTATTATAAGGAAAGCATGCTCTTTGTGGATCTAACTCATGGCAAGCCAGTAAAATGAAATCTGTTGACAATGCAGATCTTACAGATGTGTTTTAATATGTTATTAATCTGTACTGGTCATGGCGGATGTTTGTATTCCTACAAAAAAATTAGAGATTATATGTTTCTGAGGACACTGTATCAGCACAAGCTTTAATTAATGTAATTGATAAAGTGGTAATAAAGCCCCAGATCTGAAATTTAAACCATGAGTGTGAAGACAATTAAAATGCATAATCATCCATAGTTGGTTCATGGATTATCCAATGGATGAATCACAGCCTTTAATATTTTTTTATGAATCATTTTATGAGGTAATCTCTTTTACCCAGCAGTCAAAAAGCATCTGTATTTGTTGTACTTTGATGAACGCTGTTGGATTTTGATCGTTTTTTGTGTTTGTCGTTGAGAAATGGGCTAGAACGTCTGCTAAGATACATTTGCATGTTAGTTTGAAAATGGAGTCAACAGCCATGTGTGTTTATTACTGGAGGTTTCTATTACCCTGCTTTTCTGAGTTACTGTACAATATTTGATGGAATAAAATTAGCGGTGCATACCTTGTTTGGATGTCTTTTAAAAGGGGTGAGTGTATGTGTAACTTCATTTATACAAAATTATTAAACTGGTTAGACAGAACTTTACAGTGATCAAATTAAAGACAGAATTAGGATTTAGTAAATAAATCAGTATCTTAAGGCTATTAACATACCAAATTAACAGAACAAGTTACCTAATGAAACTGTGAGATCAGCCCTAAAATAAACTGTTTCTTATTAGTCTTCTGTAAAAATAAAGAGCCAGCTCCCTATCTACCTAGGTCTATAGCTTGTGCTGTAACAGTGAATAGCCTGTCTAGTGAAGAACAAAGTGAAGTAGCTTCCATTACATGTGATGTTTCTGCACTGCTACCCTTGGTCTATAGCAGTTTCTTTGTAATGGAGATAAATACTATCTATATTAAATTTTGTATCTAGTTCCTGTGAGGAAGTGTCTGAAACTGGTCAGATGAGTTGCAGTTTTGAAGTATGTATTTGTTTCCAACAAAAGGGAGCCTACAGAGACTAGTGATGCATATTCTATAGATACCTATAGTTAGACAACATGAATCCTGTTCATTTTGTTCTTAAGCTCTTGCAGAGTTGAATTGCTCTAATAAGTAATTTTTGTGCCATTTTTATCATGAAGGGATGAAGTGAAGGAAATGTTATAAGAAAGCAAAGAAAAGCACTCTGTGGAGACATCTGGTATGATAAATTTCAAAAGACTTAATATAGTAATGCCAAGAAACTACCTACAGGCTTGCCCTTTCCAAAAACAGAGCTGTGGAATCAAAGAAGGTCTTAAGATTTATAAAAAGAATCCTCCGGGAGATAGAGGAGACTGATCTGTTGGCTCACAGCCAAAAACATACAGACTTTGATAAAGACCTCAAAAGACCAACTAAAGACTGGTACCAGCAACAGTAAAGTTGTAATGGTACAAGACATAATGTCTTGTCATACTATTAAAGAAATAGTATAATCATCAGTACATTACTAGAATAGGATGATATGCACCCAGGAACTCTAGCACAGGGTTGAAACAACTTAATTTCTAACAAAGGCATGATACTTGATACTTCCTTGATACTTGAGAATTGTGAGAGGGGAAATATGTTGCCAGTGTTTGGAAAGATGTTCCAGGGAGAGACCTGTGGTTCTGTACGCCTGCCTCTCTACTGGACATTATAGTGAGGGAACCAACTGCTGAACATGGGATAAATATACTTGAAAAAGAATGAGCTTGCTTTAAAAAGAGATCCCACTTTAAATTGCTTTTGAGTGTTTTGAAGGAGTCTGGAAATATATAAGTTGTGGTAGACTACATGGATTCCCAAAGGGCGTTTAAAGGCATTTCAACATCCATGGAGAAAAAAGGAAGATCTGATATGTGTAAGTAATTCTTGGCATAGGGGGTAAATTCTTGCAGTGTGAAAAGCCACTGTGGTAGTTCTGCAGGTATTTGTTTTGGTATCTTTTAACACACATTCATAAAACCACGAGCAAAGATTGACCCAGTGTGGGGAGAAAGCTTGCTGATAGTACAAAGCTACTGAATGTAAGAAGGGTGAGAGGTGACTGTCAAGACTAAAAGTGGAACCTTACAAATTTGAGTAATGGGACAATAATATGGCAGGCAAAATTCAGTGCCATCAAATATGGATTGAGGCATAACAGGGATGATGATAATAGTTTTCTGTATTAAGTGATGGATTCAGTGCATCATTACTACTCAGGAGAACGACGTTGAAATTGAGATAGATAGATAGATAGATAGATAGATAGATAGATAGATAGATAGATAGATAGATAGATAGATAGATAGTTCAAGGAAACAAGAGATCAGTGCTTGACAGCAGCCAAAGAAACAAGTGACAGAAAAGATTAGAAAATGAACAAAGAACACAACAGTGAGTATAATTTACACAACTGCATAAATCTACAGTTGCTACAGCTTGAAGACTCTGTGAGGAATTTTGATTGCTTCTTTCAAAAAAGAATGTGTAAAATTCGGAAAAAAAACATTCAGAGAAAAGCACCATGGGTAATTGAAAGTGCAGACTGCAACTAGTACTTTAGGTACAGTTGCAGGTATTAGGACACATCGGTTTAGAAAAATGACTAAAAGAGATAGAAAAAGTCTGCAGCATCATGAGCAGAAAAGAGTAGACTGCTCAATGCCTCTTTGCAACAAGCAGGGTAATGCACCTAGTTGATCAAGGGAAGCCAGTTGATGTAATCTTTCTGGATTTCAGTGAAGCTTTCCATACTTGTCTCTCACAGGATCCTTCTGGACAAACTGTCCAGCACACAGCTGCACAAACGCATCATGAAGTGGGTGAGCAATTGGCTCATGGGTTGAGCACAGAGGGTAATAGTGAATGGGGTGACATCAGACTGGTGACCTGTCCCACAGGGTGGGGTTCCACAGGGCTCCCTCTTGGGCCCCGTGCTCTTTGACATCTTCATAAATGACCTGGATGCAGGACTGGAAGGGATACTAAGCAAGTTTGCAGATGACACAAAACTGGGAGGAGCTGTTGACTCCCTGGAAGGCAGGGAGGTCCTGCAGAGAGACCTCAACAGATCAGAGGACTGGGCAATCACCAACCAGGTGAAGTTCAACAAGGAAAGGTGCCAGATGCTGCACCTGGGATGGGGCAACCCTGGATGTATGTACAGACTGGGGAACGAGGTGCTGGAAAGCAGTGCCATGGAAAGGGCCCTGGTGGTCCTGGTCGATGGCAAATTGAATATGAGTCAGCAGTGCCCTGGCAGCCAGGAGGGCCAACCCTGTCCTGGGGGGCATCAGGCAAACCATTGCCTTTTGTTGATGGAGGGGATTGTCCCACTCTGCTCTGCACTGGGGTGACCTCACCTTGGATATTGTGTGCAGTTTGGGGCACTGCAGTATAGGAAGGATATTAAGCTCTCAGAGAATGTCCAAATGAGTGCAATGAAAATGGTGAAAGGCTTTGAGAGGAAGCTGTGTGAGGAGCAGCTGAGATCACTTGGTCTGTTCAGCTTGGAGAATAGGAGACTGGGGGGAGAGACCTCATTGCAGTTAAAACTTTCTCATGAGAAGAGGAGGGGCAGGCACTGATCTCTTCTCTGTGGTGACCAGTGACAGGACCTGAAGGAATATCCTGAAGTTGTGTTAGGGAAGGTTTGGGTTGGATATTAGAAAAAGGTTCTTCACCCAGAGGGTGCTTGGGCACCAGAACAGGCTCCCCAGGACAGTGGTCACAGCACCAAGCCTGCCAGAGTTCAAGGAGTATTTGAACAATGCACTCAGGCACATGGTGTGACTCTTGGGGATGGTCCTGTGCAGGGTTAGGAGTTGGACTTGATCATCCTTGTGGATCCCTTTCATCTCAGCATGTTAAATCCAAACTCTGTGGAAAGGAAACTCGTTTAAAACGAGGTGATAGACTTCTGAAGTCTTTGCAACTTGTATGTACATTGTGCAAATTGGATGTGCACATTGATGCTGTGTGTGCGAAATGTTTACATGTTTGAGTAGTGATGGAACAAGAACTCGGAAGGAGATTAACTGGAGTTTACTGCATAATTTACATCACACTCTGGAAATCACATGAACTGATAATACTTGTGTGCTGGGAAAACCTTATGCGATGGCATAAAAAATGTGCTATTCCTATGCTTTCCAAGGCATACTTTTATGGCTATTGCTAGAGTGCTGATGCAGTGTGAGCTAAGCTCTTCATCAGCCTTGGTCTCTTTGAATAATGTTGTTTTGGAAAATTCATAGAATGAAGCATTCTCTATTCTGAAGAAGTTTCTCTTGAGTCACTAATCATCCTGTCATAATATATAGGACAGGATATATTACATGTCTTTGGACTAAACACAACTAACTAAACACAAGGGGGGAACTGTAGGTTGTAGCCCAAAGATGTTGTCCATGCAAATGGATAGCAGAACTCTTTCAAATTTTTGATACAAAAAGTGACCAATTACCTCAAAGTTTTACAGAAGCAAAGCAAAAACTGTTCTGAGGTTTTCTTTATCTGGCATTGTAGTAGACAAGTTGGCTTTATCTTTCCTCATAGTTACATCAGCTATCCTTCACACAATATAAGAAAAGGCACAGGAAGTAATGTGGCTTAGTGCCATATTAGGATTCTCACCACAGAGGGAATAATTTAGAGCTAGTTTTGCATCTTGCTGGCAGTTATATGCCAGAAATGAATAGCCATCTTTAATTGCTGATGAATATGATACAGTATCATCAGTTAAGCTGCAGCTTACATAAAAAGCAAACAATACTGTGATTGACTGTGATTTTTAGAATTCATACACCATGTTCATCCTTTTGCTTCTTCAGCTTTGTGAACTATTTTTGAGCTGGTATTCTGAGATTCTGTATAATGCAGTTGTCTTTGATTTTTCCAGAAATAGCTCATTAACCATTTAATTGATATCTTGACCTTCCAATTGACTTTATAATTGATGTTTCCTTTCACTGCATCTGTTCAGCAATTCATTTTTATGTGCTTAATACGTTGTAAAAGGTTGTCTTATCTACTGCCATATATATTTTATTAATATTATGTCGCTTGGCATTTTAAATTAACCACATGTATATTTTTGAGTCCCTTTTTTTTTTTTTCTTGTTCAGTACACTATTTTGAACTGGAAGG
>JAWWLT010000092.1:43278964-43297448 GCA_035040995.1 Premnoplex brunnescens
TTTATATTCTGTACCCCAAAATTCTATAAGTAAAAGAACTCTTCTCTACTTTACCCACACAAAGTTGTCTTGGAAGACTTTTCCCCCTTCCTTACGGCAACACCTTTATGTCTTTTATTTCATAGAAACACAAAACTCCCTCATTTTCTTCTGTGAAAATAACCTAAGTAAATATGTTCCCTTGCCAAGCTGGCACTACTAATGTGTTGTAGATAATTTACCTTAATTGATTGACTGTAGGTACTGAACAAAGCATTTCATTTTTAATATGATGCATGGTGCCAAAAGATAGGACTGTCAGATCAATAATTCTCTAGGCAAGGTAATTATACTTCAGTGCTAATTGTCTTTAACTTTCTTATTCACCCAAAAAAAAGGGAAACTGCCAGTATGAATATTTTGCCTGATTCACTTCAAAACGTTACTGTTATGTACAAAGCTTCTATAAAGTGATGCCCATTGAAGGGTAAATAAATGTATTTTCATTGTACGATAAAATATTCTTTAAAAAATAATAATCGGTGTACTTAATATTTAAAAGTATAAGTGTGCAGGATTTGAGTACAGAAAGAACACACTTTCTAGTGTTTTCAAGGCACTGACAGGGAAAAACAATTTAGTGTGCTGAAACAATACTCCGTCTCAAAGTAAAAAGTAGTCCATTTTCATGTTTGTGAGTGCATGCTTCGTTTTTGTATTGCCAGTTGAATCAAGACATAATGTACACATCCAAGAATCGTGGAGAAATGACAAGAAAACTCCAGGCTAATGGAAGATGCAGCACTGTAGAGATATAATAGTTATGAAAGATAGTGCCACAGGGATTGCTGCTAGTCATGTCATTGCAGTTCTTAGTATATTATGCCTTAAGTAGTAGAAAATTTACAGACAGGCACTTCTGATGAAAGTAAAGAATGGTCAACTTCTGATTCCCAGTGGAAACATACAATAGATTTAAGATGTTGATATTCCATAGAAGCTGTTAGCTTGATAATTATTTCTAGATGGGATTCCTTGCAAATTTTGCTTCTGTAGCTGACAGATACACATGAAACTGGCAACCTATGGCAGTTTAATTGATTTTTGTTCCTTAGTATCCCCAAAAGCTGTAACAGGATCTCACTCTGCTGCTGAAGTCAATGTATGATGCACAATACTTTATCTGTGCAAAAATATGGAACGGAAAACTACATTCTCATGCTGACTCAGATCATCTGAGTGACTACTTTTAAGAGTATGAGATTGCAAAGTTTTTTTCACAAAACTATGAAACTTGAGAGCAGTGGAAAAGGTCTATATAAGAATCTTATTGATTTGTGTTGTAAACTCAAGTTTTTTACACACTTCTCTTCAGTGCAGATAACTGAACCTGCAGTAAAGTGTGACCATACATATGTTCACATAAGTGTGTTTATCTACCTTATTATCACTCAGTGAATGAGTTATTTCATAAGGAGACATCTTTAAGCATGTAGACAATATAGAAGTATTTGAACATCACTTGACAAAATAATGAACAACAAAAAAAGAAAAAAGTACTTTGTACTTTTAGTATATTGAGAATAAAATATTTTCTGATGTTCTGAAAACAAGGACTTAAACTGGACAAGAGGAAAAAAATAGATTTCACTCATGAAATTGAAATGGACAAAGCCATCTTTTTCCTCTTTCTGAAATCCTTTACTCTAAGACTTATCTCTATGTGACTGGTAAAATCAAATGCATCAAATGCAGACCATCACTGCCAGGAAGGAAAACTTGTAGTTCTACCATTTGTAGCAGTGGAATATTATGTTTGTATTTTGGCCATAGTAGAATGAGATTTAAAGATACTGATTAGCAAAATAGGTTAACAAAAATGTTAAATGCTCTATTTACACACACAGAGAAGAAAGACATTTTCAAGACATGCAATATTAAATACATTGTGCTAAAGAGACCATTTTTGATCACAATAGGTGCTCCATTCTACATTATGGATAAACAGAAGCTATAGCTGTAAATGGGTAAATTGTTCTTTTTTGATATTTAGTTTGTCTTGAATTTAGTTAAAGGCACTCCTCAAAGTAGACTGAAAATTTCTAAGAATCTGTGACGGCTCTATATTTTTGCAATTAGACTCAATGTGATATATTTTGTACCACTTCACAGAATCATTTAGGTTAGAAAAGACTTCCAAGATCATGAAGTTCAACCTTCGACCAATTGTCACCTTGCCAACTAGACCATAGCACTGAATGCCACATTAAGTCATTTCTTGTACACCTTTGTGCCTTGTCTTAAAAGAAGATTAAACACAACAAAAAGTCTATTTTTATGTCAAAAAATAATGATTAAAAAAAAGAATACAAAAACTAGTTCTAATATGCAGATACAAGTTTGTTTTGTTTTGTTTTGGTTTTTTGTTTTTTTTTTTTTTAACACAAAATATTCTCCTATAGCCAATGGGACTGTTTAAGGAAGTATCATCAGTATTTGTCTCCCATAATCCTAGTCATACTAAATTAAAGCCAGTGGACTCTGAAAGTTCTATATTATTATTCAAAGGAACTTAATTATTCACAAACATGAAGGATTACAAATATATTTAAAGAAAATTTCAGAATAGCAACTGGTTTCATTTGTGTGGTTTGGGCTTTGCTAGTTAACTGAATTCTCTATCCTTTTCTCATTTTTTCCAAAATTTTTCTTGATTTTCTTACAAGAGTCTGGATAACTATGTTACTATCTATTAGTATGAGCACAATAATATTCTATGGGAGTTAAGTAAAACCTTGAAAAACATCTGCCTTTAAAATATCAAGTGTAGCAAAAAAGCAAAGGCACTGAGGAAGTCTCCTTACAGTCTTGAAGTCACTAGTGCACAATCTGTAAGAATGTCTTTAACATGGAACAAAAGACTTTGAAATCATACTTGATCAATCTGATGGCTTTCTATGATGGCATGATTATCTGAGTAGATAAGGAAAGGGCAATGACTGTTGTCTACCTTGACTTCAACATGATTTTTGACCCCATCTCCCATAACATACTTGTAGGTAAGCCCAGCAAGAGGGGTTGGATAACTGAACAGTGAAGTGGATTGAGAACTGGCCAAATGGCAGAGCTCAAAGAGTTGCTGCAGAGTCTAGCTGGAGATCCACAGCTAACAGTGTGGCCCAGGGGTACAGTCTTGTTTGGCTTATTCATCAGTGATCTGGAGGAAGGGACAGAGTTTGCAAGTTTGCAGATGATACAAAACTGGGAGGAAAGGCTGATACCCCAGAATGTTGTGCTGCCAGTCAGTGAAACCTGGACTGGCTGGAGAAATGAGTGGAGAGGAACCTAATGAACTTCAACAAAGGAAAGTGCAGGGTCCTGCACCCAGAGAAGAATAAGGCCAGACACCATTTCAGACTGGGAGTTCATCTGCTGTAAAGCATCTCTGCAGAGAAGGATGCCGGGGTCGTCGTGGACAACAAGCTGTCCATGGGCCAGCAGTGTGCCCTGGTGGCCAAGAAGGCCAATGGTATCCTGGGGTGCATTAGGAAGGGAATAGCCAACAGGCTGAGAGAAGTGATCCTACGCCTCTGCTCAGCCCTGGTGAGGCCTCACTTGGAGTACTGTGTCCAGTTCTGGGCTCTCCAGTTCAAGACAAGGACATACTGGAGAGGGTCCAATGGAGGGCTACAAAGATGATTAGGAAACAGGAGCATCGTCTCTCTTATGAGAAAAGGCTGAGGGACCTGGGCCAGGTTAGCCTAAAGAAGAGACGACTGAACAGGGATCATATCAATGCATTCAGGTATATTAAAGGCATGTGCCAAGACTCTCTTCAGTGGTGGCTAGTGACAGGACAAGGGGCAACGACCACAAACTGAAACACAGAACAGAAAGTTCCACCTGAAGATGAGGAAATACTTTGGTTTTTTTTTTTTTTTTTTTTTGAAGGTGACCAAACAGTGGAACAGGCTGCCTAGAGTCTCCTCTTGGTATATTCAAAACCTTCCTGGACTTAATCCTGTGCAACTTGTTCTAGGTGAACCTTCTTTAGCAGGTCTAGTTGGACTAGATAGTCTCCAGAGGTTCCTTTCAACCCCAACCATTCTGTGATTCTGTGATTTTAGGAATTTCCAATTCTTATGATCACAGCATTTCCACACTGCTAAAATAACAGTGGAATGCTACCATTGTCTGAGGCTGTACTTATACATCTGCTGATTCATTACTCTGTAACATTATTTCATGATAAACAGATTAGAAAATAATGGAGCCAACCCATTATCATTTCAGCAATGGGAATATTTTCCCCATTATAAAGCTTTCAAAACTCAGTTTTATTTCTGGAAGAAGGAAGAGAAAGAAATTCAAAATACTTCTCTTTCTTTCTGTCATCAACTTTGAGCAATAAGTATCTTGCTGATTTTTTTTCCCGTTTGGTTTTTTATTTGCTTATACTTTATTCCACATTAATCTAAGCAACTTATAACACTTCCAAAGAGTGAAACAAGCTTTCCAGTATAGCTCTGGCAAAGCACTGACCTGCAAACCCCTTGGCATTTCTTTCCTTGCCATTTCATTCTTTGGTCTCTCCTGAGTAGAAGTTGCCAATCATTCAGAACAGTGCCTAACTGTGTAGTACTTTTGCGATGTGAGAAAGGATGTAATAAATGCTGGTGGAAGACTACGCAGTTGATGTATTTCATTTTAGTTGCAAAGTAAATGAAGTCACTAGGCATAAATCTAGGGTTTTTTTCAAATAACAGAAAGCTATTTCAATCATATTTTGCTTGCAGCTAGTGAATTTACAGTTCTTTTTATCTGGTTTGATACAAATATAAATGGCTTCATGTTTTTTTTCCTGTATTATGCTCAACAGAAGAAGGGGCGGAGGGGGAGTGAGAGGTCCTTCCTTGCATTTGCCAAGAAAGACAAAAAACAATGAATGCCAACTTCTGACAGCTAGACTCAGGAAAAAAGGCAGTACTGACTTTCTCAAAAATTTAAAATATCTGAGAATGGACATTCAGGGAAAAACAAGAGACTTGAGGTGGAACATGACATTGGCAAGTGAAAGGAAACCTGGAGCTGAGCTGAAAGATGCAAGATAATTGACTTAGAGGAGAATAAATAGCAAATTAAAGATGCGAAACTTCCAGTAAATCAGGACTGAATTTGTCTGTCATGGCCATGAAAACAAAAGAGGAAGAAATAAAGAGGGATGGAATATTTGTTCTATGGTTGTTATATTAGAGGATGCTGGCTAAAGGGGTAATAACCAACCTAGTACAGCGAGCAGTATATATACATGCATCAGTGCATCTTAAAGGCTATGAACTCTTTCTATGTTAAATGTCTATAAATTCAAATAATCTTAAAACATCTCTCTAAGAACCTGTCACTTTTGAAAATTTTGGAATTTGAGTTTTACACCTTAGAATAAAAGTTCTTGTTCTCCTAGATGAAATGAACATGTTGGTGATCAGCCCAGGGATCAGTCAACAGAGTAAGTGAAGGCACCATGACTCTACTAGCTAAATATGCTGAGGCAGTCTTTGGACCTTTAACTTCAAAACTGGGCTAGGACCTTGGTTGTTGTTTCCTCTTAAGCTGGGTACCATGCTTCAGGGAATATCCAAGCTGCCATTTTTCTAAGCTCCGGTTTGTTTTGGGTTGGAGTTTTTTAGGTCTTTTTGTTTGTTTGTTTGTTTGTTTGTTTGTGGTTTGTTTTATTGATGGGTTTTTTTGTTTGGTTGGTTGGTTCTGGTTTGGGTTTTGGGTTTTGTTTTTATTTTCCATCTGACTTTCAGTTTCTTAGCAGAGTGTTCAGTCATTGCTGTTCAGTTGTTCAGCTGGTAAAACCTGGTTTATATAAGAATTTTAACGGGCAAGAAAAGTAGACCCAGTACATGCTTTATATTTACATATACATCACTTACGGAAGACAGGACAGTATTTTTGTCTTTGCCAGGGTAGTTCTGTGGATTATACAAGTAGCAGAGAGTTGCCAGACTCTTTTTTTCCTTACTGATACAGCAGAAAGAGTCATGTCTATTTCTGAAGCACAGAACTAGACTCCTACTCTTTCCAAGGGAAGTTGTTTCCCTATTCTGTAGTCCCCTGGTACTGCTGAGTGATCACATGCTTCCACAAAAGCCTTCTTGCAAATTGATCTTTTTTTTTGTTTGTTCATTTTTTAGTTACTCCAACCCCCGTATGCTCACAGATACACAGCTGGTGCCAGGGACATCCTCTCCTTCCACTGAAGTGCAAACAGTGAGCAAAAATCTGCCTTCATTGTCATTACACAGTGTGTGAGGTGGCTGGTCAGCAGAAATAGATCTGGCAGGGATGCACCGTTATTCATAGTTTCTCATTTTTATGAGCATTTTTTGCTTGAACCGTGAAAAGGTGCACACCATGAGAAAGTGATTGGGATAACCTGTCACTTCTGTGCCTTTCTGAGGCTGAAGAACTCTTTTCAGTTGGTGTCTGTGCCTTTGTCCTTGTAACAGAACAACATTACCAGTTTTCTTCTTCCAAAATTCTAGATATGTTATGTTGTTGAGTAATGGAAGCAGTAATAGATGAGTTTTGAGACTCCTTCCTGGGATGGCACAGAGCATGGTAACAGATATTCAAGATCAAGATAAGATGGATTCAAGGAATGCAGAAATGCCCTTATTCCCTTGTAGTACCTTGGGTGTATATTCCTGCAGGTGTTATGTCATGCGTATGGCATGAGAGGTGTCTTGTTGGCAATAATTTTTATCAGTCTACCTATGTTCTTTTTGCTCTATTTTAGCCTTCAGCTTGAAAGTTCAAACTGGTTCTTTGAGTGCTACTGGTGTGTCAGTTTTGAAGACTGTTTCCTAATAGGTGGGTCAGCATTGCCCAAGCAGAAAATGAGAGAACTTATAGGGGTGTTGAATGTCCTACTATTACTAAGGAAACCTTTTCCAGGCTACCATTGAAATTTTCCATTTACTGTTAGATTTATTTAGAATGAAAAAACAGATGAAAGAGCTCAAATGCAGCTAACTTGTGAAGTGGTTCTTAATACAAACTATAGCATAGGGAATATAATATGAACAAGGGGACATATTTCTTGTTCTCAAATACAGAAGAGCCCTAAAGTCACTTATGGCATGGTTCCCTAAAGATAATGCAATGTAGAGTTTGGCACATTGTGTATTTCTCAGGTTTATTGTTAGTAAGTATGTATGTATCTAGTAAGTAAGACATAGACTGACTCATAATTTAAATATCAAATTAACATTGCCCTTGACTTACTCCAAAACCCGTATTTTTTTCTCAAAATCGCTTTTTCATTAAAATAGCATTTCAGGTGTATGCTTTGCTGGGATTTTGAATTAAAATTTGCTTTCTATGGGAAGCTTATTTTATCTTTCTTACTTTTCCCATTTTGGACCTTTTATTTTTGACTATGAAATAAACCTTTTAAAGAGAGACCAGAATATGTGTTAAAATGCTTTTATGACTATTTCATATAACTTAATTTCAATGTGTGCTCAAATCACATGAAAGTTTTTTTGTTGTTTTGTGGTGTTTTTTTTTTCCCACATACCTTTGAAGTGTTTAAGTGATCATATGCTGTGATGCATTTTATGCTGTATTTCATTTTATCATCTATATTGCCAACATTAAAATTAAGAGAGGCTGATATTCTCTCTGTTTTCTATTTTCCTGGTCATCCAGAGTAAAATAATTCAATAGCTCTCTGAAGTTTTCACTCCAGAATTATTCTGTCTCAAAAGCTCCTGTTACACCACAATGACATTTTTAAGTTATACCATCTTTACAGGAGTAATGTATCAAACTGATGCACAGGTGATGTTCAAGTGTATCCTTTTACAAATTTCTCCTTATGCTTAACAGGGTGAATAAAATCTGCATGGTCATCTTATAAAAATTGATCTCATATTCTGCTGTGAAAAACATACTTATGTGATTCCACCAATCCATTCAATTTTGTTTAGAACTCCTTACAAAGTCTTAGTGATTGTGAGAAAATAATTTTACTCTATTTGGGAAGGCCAGGGTTTCAGATTAAGAGAGGCAAAGATTAGAAAATAGGCAAAGGCTTGAGAATTGCTGGGCAAATGTGGATACCATGACCCTACACATGAATTACGAGCCTAAACCATCACTGAGAATTGAAATTTCCTTGAAGTGATGCTCAGCTACAAGCTTGGAAAAGTGCAAACAGCTGTGTAATGTTTCCAGCAAAATATGTAGTGTGAAGGAAGTTACCCTACTGAAATTGTGCAACTTGTGTAAAATATTTTCAGAAGTCTTTCAGAAAAGGATCTTGCCTTAACTGCCTTTGAAAATGCTACTTTGGAAGCAAGACTTAAGTGACAATAATGTTAGATCTCTGTTCTTATTTCACATTTTCTGTCAGTATGAATTTTATGTAATTCTGTGGAGTTATACTATGAAATTGGTATTAGTGGAAAGTAACTAGGTTTTACTTCCAAATTTAAATTTAAAATTTCCCTGCAACACTCAACATCTGACTTTGTATTTTCAGGCAGAATTATATGTTGTTGTACAAAGAGAAAAGGTAAAGGAAATAAAATTATATGTACCCATCTCATTACTGTCAAGGCATGCAGGAAAGCAGTGACTACTTATTGGCTACTTGCACAGGTATTTAACAAGGCAATAAAAACCCAAAATCAGCGTAAGCAGAATCCCTGTTGGTTTTCTGATTTTTAATTTTTTTTTTTTTTCAATATGTCTGCCTATTAGTAGCATAAAATGTGGATTTTATTATTATTAACTGGCATACGTGCAGTCTGCACATGCATATTGAACTGCACGCAAAGAAATGGGAAGTACTGAAATAGGGTTGAAACATTGAAACAGCAGCTAGGTTTGTCTTTTCCTAATAAACTATGCATAACTCATACAGTATTTTCTTTGTACAAATTGGAAAATAGGCATTTAAAATGGATTTTCTAAGAAGAAATTGCACAATTATCATGATCATATTAAGAGAAGGTATACCCTTTGATTCCCCTTCCTTCTTTGCCGAAGCTGATGTGAGTGGACTGAAATCTAGTATTTAACATTAAAGCAGCAATCTGCAGGAGAGTGGATGAATTTGTGATGAATTGTCCCTTGAGGTTTATAAAACATATTGTCTATAAAACTAGCCACTGTATGTTTCTCCACATTAGTCAGTTTCTGACATTCAGGCTGCTGAAGCTTCTAGGCCAGTAGTGGTATCTGCCATCTCAAAGCTGTAAACAACTCTTTGTTTATAGCAGCAGTGCTCATACATCCATTTCAAGGTTTTACAGCAATAAAAGGCTGACTGCCTACATAAACTGTAGTGGGCTGCAATGTTGTTATTTTGTTTATTGCTCTTTTACTGCAGTGGTCAAATAGTTCCTCTGAGACTAGACACTGGTACACTGCCATCTGTACAGTCGGTGCTAGACAACTTGTGTCAACTAAACAAACCACTATGACAAACAATTATAATGAGCATACTAATTAAATAAAATGTTGCTGTATTAAATTGTAGGGGAGAGGTGAAAGAATAATAGCAAATTAAGAAGAAGTTGTCAGTTACCTTTTAATGGATAATGACAATAGCCCCTAGAGAGGTTTTGATTATATTCATGCTGTTTCGCTGCAGTATTGTTATAATTCGTGTTATTTTATTACAGCAAGAAAATAAAGGTTTACTATTTAATATGGGTAGAAAATTTTTGCTATACTGTCTTATCATTGTGTTGTCATTTTAGAACAGAACAATAAAATTTTGAAGTTTCTGTGCCATTCTTTCCCACAGAATTCACTGTTGCAGTGACAGTGTTTTCTTCTCTCTTCATAAGGCTCAAGAGCTGCTTCAACTATCAAGAAATTAAACATTATTTTTTTCTTTTCTTGTTGCTGACCTTTCCTTTGAAAAATTAAGTTAATAAATGGAAGGCAAAGTAAGGGAGGTATGACATACACAATTTAAAAAAAAATTAATAGCAGTACTCCAAATTTTAAAAGTTTTTGTGTTTTCTTGGCCATAACATCTGATTTTTTAATCAGGGCAATATGCCTTAAAAGTCATGCCGTATTATGCCAGTATCTTCAAGCAGCGTCCTTAAATGATTTTTTTACTGATTCCTTATTTTATTGATTGTATTTCAAGTCACTTAGTACTTTAGCATAAAAAGCCAACCATCCAACCAAAACAAACAAACAAAAACCAAACAAAAAACAGACAAAAAACCCAAAAAACCGACAACCCCCCCAAAAGCTTAATTTATTTTAAATAATACCAGGTACTTGCACCGATGAGGAAGCAGCAAATCACATGGGAATGTGGGAATGCAATGGGTACCTGGAAATATGCATTTTTTATAGTTGATCAGTTTAAAACATATCTTTAACTTCAGCAAGAAATCTTTAGCCAAAAACTATTGTCACTCTTAAAGGGAAGTGGAAAGAACATGGAGAACGGGTTCATCTTTTCCTGTTACTTGAGTAGCTACATTATAAAAGTTTGAAGCCTGACAGACTATTTCTCCAGTTAAGCCTAGGTTTATTGTATATAAAGTAATTATGGGGGTATCCCATGGTTTAATCCTGACTGATTTTGATAACATGGTGCTAAACTCAAAGCTTCCTGACCAGCATTTTCTGGTAATAAGGCAAAAGAGTGGCTGCTTTGAACTCAGCCTTAATGAAGAGCTGCTACAAAACCTGAACTTTAGCTGAGCACATTAAAGGTCTTGCTTAATAAAAATCTTTAGGGAGCATACCCAAGAATTTTAATCTGCCATGAAAACATTGTAGACTAGAGCGTGTTCCTCTTTTCCAAGAACAGAATTCTGACATGGCTTTTTTTAAGTGTAGATAAAAGTAGTGAATACACTTTTTGGTGCTTACTATGCAGGGGATTATCTTTTTTGATTTAACTAAGATGGAAAAGATGCCTAGAAATGTAATAAGTACTTGTTATTATATAATATTTACTATACGTTACAAAGAAATGATACTTAAATATTTTCACTCTTAAATAAATTGGTAACAGAGGATTTGTCTCTTCACAGATATAAATAATGTAGGAATAAAGGAATTACTGGTTGCCGAAGATTGAGATGGACAATACTACTTTTCTTTCCGTAGGGGGACTGAGGTAAAATTAAGTGAAATAAAAAGCTGTGATAAAGTCCTCCAAGAAAACACTAGTATGTGGAAAAGAAAAAAAAAAAAAAAAAAGAAAAATTGGGGGTCATTATACTCACTGTGGATGTGCCTTATTTCGATTAAGTGAAGATGGCATAAATTTAAACAAGAACATTCTGTTCTGGAGTGAAGTTAAGAAGTTAATTCCCTGTCTAGGCAAGGAAAACAATGGTCATATAGCTGAGGCACTGGATGGAAATCAGCAGATCTTGCTTCAGCTTCAAATTTCTGAAATGTTTCTGTATAATGTGATGTAAGGTATGTAAACTCAGATATGCAAACACTGCCTCACACCAAAATCAAACACTCCTTAAATCTGTGATGTTAAATTCTCATGATCTCTATGGTGTCAGGTAAAAAGAGACAAAATGGACAGTCGTTGTCTGTTTTAAATGCCAGCACTTTACTGTCCGATTTTTAGGTATTGGATACTGTAGAGCTAGAAGCATGACTGAAAAGTATTGCTGGAGCCCTTCTGCGATGACCTGTCAAAGTAAAAGAAATTGTACCTCTTTTCAACAGTGTAGCTATCCATAGTCTATGCATTAAAAAGAAAAAAAAAAAAAAAAAATTACAGGCTTTATTAGGTAGTGTCATCACATGTTCTCCACAAACAATTTATTGTAAATAAAGAAGTGTTTTTACGTATACAGAGTGATTGTATGCCAACCTCCTGCATGAGAAAAGAAAAAAAAAAAATTCTTTTGCAGTGTTAAGTGTTTTGCTTAGTAACTCTACCTTTCTTGGATTTAAAGCTTCTGCAGCTGACGCTTGTATCAAAGGGTTAAGGTCTTTGTTGTCAGGAGGATGGATGACTTCATTATGACTGCAGTGCATGACTGAGAAACAGAAGGGTTGAGATGGGAACAGTCACAGAATTGCTGAGCTAAGCGGCTAAGTGCTTCTTGGGACAGCTGATTTGTCATCGATACGTAATAGATCATAGCAAGCAGGAAACAAGCTTGTTTTCTGGAGAACCCTGGTGAAAAAGGCAGGTGTTAACAAAGTAAAGCCAGTTGTTAATGTGCAGTGGTAAGCTGTAGCAATTACAGCATGATACATGAGAGGTGATGCAGTTGTTTGGTTGTCATGACTCATTCAGGCAGGAATACTGCTGATGATGTCCACACCTATGGCAGGGGGTTGGACTAAGTGACCATTAAACACCGTTTGCTCCTCAAACTGTGATAATCCTATGAATGCAAGTTTATATGTTATATATAATACTAATTCTATCTATATTAATACAAAAAGGTTTTCTCTTTGAAGTGAGATTTTGATAAACTGCATAAGATTTCATTGATTGTTTATGAGCTGTAGAGATAGGAGGGGATATTTACTAAAAAAGATGTTGTTGATGATGTGTTATAATATAAGAACACAAAGCATTAAAGATATTTTAAAATTATAGATTCAATTCCTGTCTGTATAAACTAGTAGACTATATGCATGGCATTTCAGTAAGTTGCTTTTTTATTATGTGTTTCTGTCTTTACAACCATTAACTCAGATTTTATTTAACTGAGCTGTCTTTGCCTACATCATACAGCTTTTTAAATTGTCCCCAAAGCCTCTTCCGTACCTCTGTTCTGTGCAATCTTTTACACCTCACGCCAAGCACATGTAAAACATTACCATTTTGATTTGGTGGAGAATCATTCTTACTATAGTCAGCAGGTGCAAAAGAGCACAGTAAAATGGAAAATTAGATTAAGATATCACCTGGGGTCTTCTTTAACTTGAACTCCATTGCTAGATTTTTTTTTTTCCGACACTAACAGAACTTTTCATTACTAATGTTACACAACCACAGATGATGTAGAGACAATCTTGGTCTCCTGGCTAGGTTAACATGTTTTTAGCACCTGTTTTTAAACCGGTTGAACAGTGAAACCAGTGTTTCTATGGTTACCCTGATATTTTTTGACTTGAGAAGTATAATCTATACGTTGCTGAATTTAGTAATATTTCTTCGAAAAGTCACCATTTTCACAATTAAAAACAAAAATTGTATCTCTTTCATCATATATTTGTCTGTGCATGTGCCACAACTAACCCTGTTTTAGTTTAGAAGGGAGGAAAATTCTACAGAATGTTTCAATAGTACTGAGATGATACCAAAGATCTGTGCAATGGCCTGTCTGGGACTAGAGTTCTCCTGGGTTTTAATTTGGCAATTTTCAATGTCTTTTCTTATAATATCTTGTACAGTAAGGAATATAAGAACTTTTAATGCTGAAAAATACATGCAAAGAAAATATCTATAGTGGAATCATAGAAAAATTTAGGTTGACAGTGACCTCAGGAAGTGGTCTAGGTCAAAGTATCTCCATTAGACTGGGTTGCTCATGATTTTGTCTGATAAGGTTTTGAGTATCTCTGGGTATGGAGCTCTCATAACCTCTTTGGGGAGCTTTGCCACCTTCACAGTGAAAAAGTATACATAATGTTAATCAGAATTGGTTTATTTCATTTTGTAGTTGTTGTTTGCTATCCTCTATCTGTGAACCTCTGAAATGAGCCTGCCTTTGTATTTTCTTTTCTATTATTTATAGTGCCAATAAGATACCCCAAAGCCATCCCTTTCCAGACTGAACAGACCGAGCTCCCACAGCTGCTCGTTGAACAAATAATGCGTCATATCCCAGTCACCTTGGTGGTCTACATGCAACACGCAGTAGTACAGCAGTGTCTGTTTCATACAGGAGAACCCTGGCTTGGGCAGTGCACTCAAGGGTTGCAGATACTGGGGCAGGATCTGTACCTGGACCTTCTGGCTGCACTCTGCTTATGTAGTATTAAGTAAATGTGACTTTTCAACTCTTGTCAGGAATTCCTATAAAAAGTATTAGTTGACTATAGTTCTGCAAACTGCTGGGAAAAAAATCCCTTAATTACATGCAAAATGTTCTGCGTTATCTCCAGAGTATTAAAAAAAAATCTGCTAATCCTGGGTGGTTTAATAAAACAGATGTATCTATTCACAATCAATTAACAGAGAAACATGCACTGGTATCCTAATTATACTTGGATTTGGTGTCAGTCCACAGACCAGAGAAACATGCATGGCTGCAGTCATGTCAGTTGATTTCACCATATGATACATATCTTGACCTTGTTTTTTCAGGGAACTTGAAAGCAAAACCAGGTTTTTACAAGCAATTAATTTCTTCCCTATTTTAATAGTTGTTTCAATTATAAGCACTACTTTTATTTCATGCATTCCATTCCCTGACAAACACAGATATGATCACAACTGTATGTAAGATACAATTTTAGTTATTGTTTCATATCTATCACCACTAGAAATTTTTTGTTGTTTGTTTGCTGGTATTTTGGTTTTTGTTTGGTTTTTTTTTTTTTTTTTTCCAGTGTGAGAACTGAGTAGCGTGATAGGATCTATGTCAATTAACATATTGTCTAGAAAACATTGTGCTAGTTGAGCTAATTCATCTTCCTGGTTTCCACATTTTTCTCCAATACATTTTTTTTCTGTGTTGACATTTAGTTTTATAGAGTAAAATAACTTTATCTTTGGTCATTTTCTGTGCAAATTTGAAACACAATTACAAACCACTTCATCCAAACCTTATTAAGTACTACTTTTGAAGGTACATTTTGTGCTTATTTTTGTCTGCATACAGGGTAGATCTGTATCTGTTTGAATCCTTGTGCACTCAGCATATTATCTGAGAAAAACATATGCAGATTTATAGTATGGAATATTTTTATCTTCTTAAGTAATCAGTCAATCTTACATACCTACACAAGTTCAAAAATATTTTATGTATTTCTAAATGTTCTACAATTGCTTATAGATGGAGAATCTGTATCACAGAATCACAGAATTGTTTGGGTTGAAAGGGAATTTTAATGATCATCTAGTTCCAGCCCTCCTGCCATGGGCAGGGACATCTCGCAGTAGACCAGGTTGCTCAAAGCCCTATCCAGCCTTGTCTTGAACACTTTCAGTGATGGAGCATCCACAAATTCTCTGGGCAACCTGTTTCAGTGCCTCACCACCCTCACAGTAAAAAATGTCTTCCTTATGTCCAATCTAAACCTACCGTCTCAAAATATGAAACCTTTGCCCCTTGTCATGTCACTACAGGCCCTGGTAAAAAGTCTGCCTCCATCTTCCTTATAAGCTCCTTTGTATATTCATACAATATTAGCTAAAGAAATTATCTTTTATTATACTAAAAAAAAAAATAAAAATGAAGGGTGCAAAAATATTATTTTTTCCCCTCTGTATTATAGTGCCCTCCCATGGAAAAGCAGTAACTTTTGTTACTTCACCACTCACATAAGTGTGCTTTTTCAGAAGCAAGCTTAGAACTAATCCTTCCATAAATATTTTCACTGTAAATTGGAGATGAGTAATCTGAATTATATCCTTTCTTAATGATAGTTCTAGAAGCAAGCCACACTGCTTTCATTAATGATCTGCAGTGCACTCAGAGCGACATAAGTTTTTGAAGGCCAGAGCAAGGCAAAATGTCCATGTTTGCAGTTTTAGCTGCATGGATTTTAGTGTGGGAGGATTTTCTGGCTCTGCAGGTGATATGGTACAGAAATGAGGAAACGAGATATCTGAAAGTGGGCATACGTCTTAGTCACATATTTATGAAGATGCTTCCCAAACACATTTAGCACTTTCAAAATCAGAGCTAGCTGGTTCACTTTTACTGTATTAATTTTTCATGAGGGTTTTTGACCACATCACTTTTGATCCCATACAAGTGAAACCAATGCAATAAACACCAAAGACACCTACACAGTTCCTAGAAACAGTTGCAATGCAAATGAAGAATTTTGCAGCTGAGGGTTGAATATCTGAAATAGGTATTGTCAGCCATCTCCCACCACTTTGACACCCAAGCAAACTCCTCAAGCAATGTTGACTTTTCCTAACCCTAGTCTCCTCTTCTTCATAGTCATAGTCTTGTAGAACTCTAGGCCACAGACTTGTCTGCATAGGTCTGTGTAGCACTCCAGAAGCACTCCAGGGGTACTATGCTACTCAAGGGTTACGCAAATGAATAACAATGACTTTTCCTATGTGGTTATTTTTTTTTGTAGTTTTTGTTTGTTATTTGGTTGTGGTGGGGGTTTTTTTGTTTGTTTTGGTTTTTGTTGTTGTTTTTTTTTTTTCTCTCCATGTTGAGTTTAATATCACTTCAGTAATATTTCATTAACATCTTGCATTTCTGATACCAGATAAGGGTTAAAGCTAGAATTCCATTTCACTGTTAGCTTCATGAAATACATTCTATTTTAGTTTTACAAACACCCTAAACCTATTTTGAAACTTACTTAGATATTTTGGATATTTTGTCTGTCTTTATGCTATACTATTTGCTTTAATTGGAAAAGAGGTATTATGTAAATGTTTATTGAAAGAGATTTAATCAACCATTTTCCCTTTCTTTTCAACTTCACTCAGTGCTTTTATTTTCATAATCTATTTCACTCCAGGAAAACATTTTTAATACTGGTATAAAGTGGTGTCGTGTTGTTCCCCCACTCTCTTCTATTTTAATAGAATGGGTGATACATTGGACTGTATTGCTTAGCTACTTACTCTGCATCAAAAAGAAGTGAAGCACATATTTTTGAGTTTTACGTGCCTTATTTTTCCTTCATTTATAATGATAAACTTTTCCATAGTGGAGAAATCAGACATTGCATAATGTTATCTCCAACAATGCTAAAGAAGATGAAATTCAGGTCACAGAGCAGTTGTACCTAATTGCAGCAATACAGTGAAGTTCAACTGGGTAGCCTCAATTAGGAAGTATGTATGTAGCAAGGCAGCATGCGACATTTCCAATATCTGAGATCATGAGCATGCTTTCAAATAATCTTTTAATGTGCAACTATTATTTAAAAAGCCTAGTTATTCACTAAAGGAGCTAGGAAAGTAGTTGGTCTGTACTGCTTGCTGATTCTTAATATGTTCTGAATCTATATCAATTGTGATTAAAATCATAGAATCATTTAGGTTGGAAAAGATTCATTGAGTCCAGCTGTAAACCAAACTCTGCTAAGTCCAAAACAAAGCCTGAAAGTAAAAAAAAATTACACTGAACTCCAGTGTTCTTAAACTAGTTTTTGCAAGTTACTTTGCCCAGAGACTTCACTAGTGTTAAGACAAGAAAAAATTATGCACAGCAGGTTCAGGATTACAGAATGTTTTTGATTGGCATCCCCTTTCCTTTCTGCATGGGGTTTATATCTCAAGCTCTGACACTGCAAGCCCTTCCATGCTCTGCTCTTACAGAGAGAAGGTTCTGGCAGGTTGTCACTATCCTTCCATTGGCAACACAACTCCTGCAGAGCCTGGCCTCTCTCTCGCATTGAACATCTCAATTTCAGTTCACCAAGTGAAACACCATCCTCTGAGTCTGTAATCAGTTTTCTTAGTAACTCTATTCAGGGTGGTGACTATAAGCAGAAAGGTCCTGATCTGCCACAAGTTTTTTATAAGGAGACTGTATTAGAGTACAGTTTTTTAGTGAATAAAGAAGTACATTACTATCAGTGTAATCAGTCTTTCTTAAAGGTATTGAATTTTAGCTGTACTGAGTGATCTCTGATTTTACTATTAGAAATAGCTCATCTTCAAGTTAGTGATTTTTCCTTTATGTTGTCAGAATACTCCCTGTGAGTTAAGGTTATCCAGAAATACAAATCTGTTTTTTAGTTCACCTATCATTACATTAGGATAGTAATTTGCTATTAAAAATGTAAATAATTATTGACCTCTGGTATTATAAAAAAAGAAACTGAGTGCATGTTTGACTGGAACAAATACATATACATTTTTTATATAAACTTGTGTGTGTATATATATACTCTGTGGTTTATTTTTCTGATGAAGCCATTAGATACAAAATGAATAATGTAATTAGAAAAAATAATTATTCTACGTTGTTTTTTTCCTATTCTTTCCATATTTTTTTTTAAAGAATTTGCTGTGCAGCTTTTCCAGAAAATTTAAAAATGACTCGTAGATACGCGGGTTTTTTTAGGTGGATAAGTAATGTTCAGAGTAAAGTATTCTCTCAGACAGGTGAGAAGCTTTAATCAAAGTATATTTTGAAAAGAAATATTGCAGAGTGATTTTATGGTTGTGTTCAGAATGAAAAACAGTGTTATCTGTTGTTTTTTAATACTTCTTATCTCATGCAACTGATCCAGTTTATTTCTGTCTTTTTTTTTTTAATTTTTTTTTTTTTATTGGAGGAGAACATAAAAGCATCTTCAATATTCTTCTTTCCCT
>JAWWLT010000092.1:43313863-43334821 GCA_035040995.1 Premnoplex brunnescens
GCTGTGCCTGATGCCCCCCAGGACAGGGTTGGCCCTCCTGGCTGCCAGGGCACTGCTGACTCAGGTTCAACTTGCCACCCCCAAGTCCCTTTCCACAGCACTGCTTTCCATCATCTCATTCCCCTGCCTGTACAAACATCCAGGGTAGCTCCATCCCAGGTGCAGAATCCGACACTTCCCTTTGTTGAATTTCATATGATTGCCCATTCTCTAATTTGTCCAGGTCTCTCTGCAGGGCCTGCCTGCCTCTGAGGGAGTCAACAGCTCCTCCCAATTTTGTACAGTCTGCAAACTGACCTAGTATTCCTTCAAGTCCTGCATCCATTTGATATACAAATTGTAAGTAAGAGGCTTTACAAATATATTTAGTATATTAAACTTTTCAGTTACTAGCAATTCAAACAAATGCTTTAGAAGTTAAGAATCTCTGAATCTCATAATCCCCTGGATCTTCCAGTTCCCCCTGGAATAGATGGATAAGCCTGGACTTCTTCCCAGCCTGACTTGCTACAGAATGAATAACATTAACATTGCCAGAGCAGGATGTGAGGAAACATGCAACAACTTCCATCAGGCATTATGAAATCTGATGTCAGATGTCACAAAAGTTTCCAAGCTATTTCACAGTGTTTTAACAAGCAAAAGAAAAATTAATTCAGTGTTTAAAATAAAAACTCAAGTTGTCATTTTAATTAGTATTAAAACAGGATGGAGAATTTATGTAAAGTCTGACAATAGGCTTTTATACGCCAATAACGCACAGTAAATTACTTTGAAAAGACAGTTTTTATTTCAAATGTTCAAAAACTTCTGACGAGGGACTAATTAATAATATTGTATTACTGGTCTTAGTAAAATGGACACTATTGTCTTCCAAAGCCTAATTGTGATATTATTGTGAAATCTCAGATGCATTATGTTTTCTGCTTTCAACTATATTTAACACTGCTTTGTTATTTAAAAATATTATTTGAAAGTAAGATAACAAGAACTAAATTTACTTGGCCTAAGGGGAGAAGTATTAAAGAAAAGAGCTGGATAACTGTATAAATATTCACAGAAAAAAATATTGAAAGGAAGAGAAATATTTCCACTGGGATTAGCTGTATTAGTGTCAAGGGCTGAAACTGAAAAATAGTATCAGTTTAAGCTCTGCGTTAGGAAAAAGTGTTTTTGTAGACACCAAGGTTGGTTGAACAGAGAAGAAATTGTGACTGCTTTTCGAGTGAATCAAAGGAGGGGAACGAAGATGGTGAAGGGCCTTGAGGGGAAGCCGTATGAGGAGCAGCTGAGGGCACTTGGTGTGTTCATCCTGGAGAAGAGGAGACTGAGGGGAGACCTCATTGCAGTTACAACTTCCTTGTGAGGGGCAGAGGAGGGGCAGGCACTGATCTCTGCTCTGTGGTGACCAGTGACAGGACCTGAGGGAATGGCCTGAAGTTGTGTCAGGGGAGGTTTAGGCTGTATATTAGAAAGAGGTTCTTCCCCCAGAGGGTGGTTGGGCACTGGCACAGGCTCCCTAGAGAAGTGGTCACAGCACCAAGCCTGACAGAGTTCAAGAAGAATTTGGATGATACCCTCAGGCACATGGTGTGACTCTTGGGGATGGCCCTGTACAGGGATAAGGGTTGGACTTAATGATCCCTGTGGGTCCCTTCCAACTCAGCACATGTTGTGATTCTGTGAAACTGATTTCCTTCCTTTCCTCCCTTCTAGACATATCTGGGGTTTCTCAATGAGGGGTTTCTCAAAGAGAAACACTTAGTGCCTGTTACCTTTTCCTGAGTCAAAAATTATTTGAATTGTTGAAAGATCATAGGAGTAAAAGTTCTCAGGAGCTTCACTTCTCTAGTTTCACCCACCTCATGGATACCATTAACCAGTGGAGAGAGGACATCCTAGCTTCTAGACAACTTGCAGAAGGTATGCAGTCAGATGAGGAAGGTAAGGGAAACACTTGTGGTACCCACCAACACTTGGCCAATGCAGGAGACTGAACCTGCATGAGAGAAGGCACGTGGTATCCTGCACATCAGAGCCATTAAGGTACTATTGTAAAGGAGGTTTCGAGAAAACAAATAAACACTGGCCTTGACTATCAACTCAGCTGCTAGGTGGTGGTGGGGAGGTATCCGAGATGCATGATATCCTAAAATGGTATGCTTTAGCTTATACAGAAACATCCACAGCTAGTCCTCAGGGCATTTGTTTTCATTTTCTGAGGTGAATAGCATTGTGCCTTCATATATGCACAAATTAATAACTGGGTCATTTTCTCATAAACACAACACAGTAAAATCTGTTGTATTCATATATTTGTTTTGACTGAATACTGTTTTACTAGAAGGTCCATTAAGAAAATGGAAAATACTTTATATGTAATGGCTTGATTTTTTTTTCCTGTTTTCTGAGAATCTCCTGATTTCAGGAGAAAAGGAAAAGAGAAAGAGAAAGGAAAAGGGAAAGGAAAAGAGAAACTGCAGCTTCATGAAAACATTTCTTCTACCTTGCATCCTTTGGCTCTGTTTTGTTACAATTGATGTTAGCTCTTAGGTAGACAGTGTCTTCCCTTACATCTGGCTTCAGCTGTGATCAGACACCCTTGCAACAGACTTTGCTACTGCTGTTGGCAGTGGGAGGGCTTCCCTGCTCCACTTCTTTTTGTTTTGTTTGTTTTTATGGTGACACCCCACACTCTGGCTGAAGGTTATCACCTGGCCGTACATTCTGAGCACACCTTACCCTTGGATTCCTTTTGCTGCCTTGCACAGGTATCCAGATCTATCATAAATACTATTGAAGGCTGCTGAAAAGAATTGGGTGTCTTATAAAATCTGCTGTGCTGGCTGAGGGTCTGGCAGCAGTAACCTTCAGCAGCAGACTGGTAACAACCAACAAGTAGGCAAGGTGGATCTCAGCATCACAGCAATTTCCACACTGATTTGGATCACCAGAGTCCCCAGTTCCAAACAGAGGTTTGTATTATCAGAAATCAGACTTGGAGACTCATGCAATTAATTAGTCAGACTCCCGTACACAGTCAGAGATCAAATCCACAATGAGTGTCTGCAGATTTTATGCTTCCTGCCTCCTGTTTCCTTAACTATTACAAGCATGATTGGCTTTTTTTGGTTTGTTTCTTCAAGAATTTGTATTTACCAGTAAGCAAAACTGAGGACTGTGCAGCAAAATGTTGCCTATTCACAGGAGAGAAAAGCAGGGCTCATTCAATAAAAAATGAAATTAAAACCCAATTCTGTCCCTCCATCAAAGTTATTAAATAAAATATTTGTTCTGAACTCTGACTTCTGACAAAAGAGGAATAAAAACATCATTCTTAATGAACACAACCAAAGCACAGTTAAATGGTGGCTGAGATAGAGAGGTAAACATATATTAAAGTAGTAAATCAATCTTTATTCAAAATTCACCCCAGCTCCTTCCTGCCCTTTAGAACAGCTAGAATGAACTGCACACTGAAATCAGTGTGTGTTTTATGTATTCTCTGAAGACTTTGGAAACCAAACTTCTAAACATCACCAAGTTTCCTTTATAGTGAATATGCTTTTGGGAAGCATGCTTGAAATCTTTTTAGAATTACATGAAATTGACTACTTTCCATGAACTTTGGGTCAGGCCAAGACTACCTTGGCCAAGATGTGACACCCATATGACTTGGTTCCCAAGACAGTAATTACCATCAACAAGGATTTGCATCTAAACCCACACACACTTCTATGGCATGTGACATGATTGCTCCCACAAGGAGATACTACTTCCAAGTTGCATTATCAAGAAATATTCCCTGCCTTTGGCATAATTGTTCAGAAATATGCATTTTGTGTATGGAATAAAACAGAAATGCTGATGGGCCAGCTTTTATGGCTGCTGACACAAACTTTCTGAGCATAGCTGTGTAAGATCTGCTGACATAAACCTTCTCCTTGAGAACAGCTGCGATTGCCTGCTGCTTTGGGGAGGGATGGGGGGTTCTTTTCTCCCTTTCTCTGCCTCCTGTGGCAAACTCCAAAATGCTAGCTGAGCTGATAGGGCTAAAGTATCTACCAATACCTGGTTATGATATAGATGCAAACCTATAAAAGACACAGTCAGTTCCCCTCTGGGCTTCATCCTTCATTATCTTTCACATGATTTAATAATCCCTCGCTCAGCAGTATTTGAATAAGATGGACAGTTATCAAAAGTGCTCCAGTTAAAGCTGAATAGAGTATTAAGCCTTCTAAACTGATAAGCACTTGGGATAGGCAAAATTCCCATAAAGAGTCAGATGAAAGGCACCAGTTACTTGAAGGTTAGTGAGTTAACTCACAGAGGCCAAGCACAGCTAGAGAGAGGATAAGGCAGCAGCTTCTCAGGCTCTGCATTGCAGGGCACAGTTAGCATTTAAGTGTTTTAAAAGACACACGGGGAGCTTCCCAGCATCCTGGTTCAGCACAGATAATTAAGAGCTTGTGTGTCCCCTTCATCAACAACCAAGTGCTTAAGGATATGCTTAAAAGTGTTTTGCTGATTTAAGGTGTCAGTAATTCAGTCTGTGGGGATCTGAATGCCAACAACTCCTCCTTGAATGTGAAAATGCATTTGGGTCCTGGAGGAGCTGATGTGTATTGCAAAGTCTTTCCTAACATTTGCCAGCACAGAAGCCTCATTGCTTAATTTAGATATCCTACAGCAATTACTGCCAAGTCGTGCCTTGGTTGATACAGCAAACATTTCGAAATTCCAGATTTTCTTGAGCTGTGGATGCTCATTTTACTGGTCTGACAATTGTCTTAACATAGCACAAGGCTAGTCTTCTGATTTCTAACCACCCCCCTTTGCTTAGGAGTGTCTCAAGCTCACAGCTCAAACTGAGCTGGTCACTCCCTCAATAAGTCCATAGTCAGGCGTGAAGGCCTAAAGTGCAGCACTCACCAGAACTGTTTGATTGTTTATGCAGAGCAGAACCTTGGAGCTCCTGAAAGAGGAATTAAAAAAAAACCCAAACAAAAACCCACAATTGTGCCATCATGGATTACAATTAAAACATAAATAAGACAGTCTTTGTGCGATAAGACCAGGGTGTTAAGTCTGAGTCAAGTGTTCTTTCCCACTGCCTGCCCCAGAACCTGTGTGTCAGCAGGTACGAGGCACACACTCTGAATGGCATTTCTGCATTTCCCTCCCCCATTCATGTGATGAAGATGATCAGCCCCCGACTAGCAGTCGGCCAGTGAAACCCTCTGTGCTGCAGGAAGAAATCAACACAACCACACTGCTCAACTCAGTCAGACACAGAGAGAAAGCCTGGGCAGATGGATGAAATACTGGCTGCAGTGACAGACACGCCAGCACACTGTGCTTTCTTGTAGCGCAAATTTAACCAGCCTTGCCTACTCCTGATCTTCTCTTGTAATTGTAAAAAGTGAAGTCATCCACAGCTCCCCAGCATTGTCTTTATTGCACTAAGAAAAATGAAAATGGGAAATAAACTGTCCTTGAAAGCTCCAGGGTTTAGAGTTGTCCACCATATTTCTTCAAATAAAACGTTTCTCTTTCCTTCATCAAAGAAATTATTTGGAGTCTCATATCACCCTTAAAAAGCCATCTCGGTTGGTATAATGTCATCATCTTGTCCTTTGCTGTCTTTCCTCAAAGATTTCTTCCAGAATATTGTGGGATTGAGAAGGTAATACTCATGGGGTGATGAAAATAAATTGAAAAGAGCAAGCAAGCTGTAAGACGTCAACATCACTGGCCTCTGTCAGCTGTGCAGCTTTTAGCTGGAGATTCTTCTGAAGAGTTTTGTACTTCCACTAGGTTTGGAGGTCTTACCTCTCCATATCTCTAGAAACACGGACATGACAGGCAAAAAAAAAAAAATAGTTTCTGAAACCTACAGATCAAATAGCAGCAAGGCTGAGGTACACAGAGGCTGACACGTTAAAGAGAGTTTTACAAAGGCAAGTCCTGTCCTTACTGCAAGCTGTTGTAAACATCTCTGCATCAAAACACACCAAAAATAGGCCAAATCTGCTATAATTCATGGACTAGCTAGCTGCAAAAAAATATTTCAGGCTTCCCTAACTATCTATTGCGGAAATCCTACATGGACAAAGAGACAAAGCAGAGTACAGCATTCACCTTGAAGCAAAGCAGGGAATCACTTTTCCTATCCTGAAAGAGAAAACAGGAGTTATTAAGCTAGGCTATGTCCCCACTCATTAACACCTGACTTTTATTACTAGATCATTACTTCCAATTATTCCCAGTTTCTCCTCAAGGCAGTGTAAGGCAGTTATCTCATGTATTTGAGCTGGAGGATGAGTCCCTTGGCAGAGCAAGGTTGCGTGGTAGCTGGACGATGGCAGGGGAGGCCAGCTGGCCCTGTGGCCTTCTCCTGATGTCTGTCCAGACAACACATCCCACAGACCACTGAGGAAATAATTGTATTTCTTTTAATTTTGTGGGCAGGGATTTTAGACTGCTTTTCAGCCCGGTTGGAGAGGAGTGCTGAAAGAAAATAGCAAATTTGCATCATACCAAAACAGCAGCAGTGCTGAAGATAGGCTTATTATTATAATTTTTTAACATGCCAGAGGCAGCAGTGGCAGCCCCCACCCCTGTCAGTTCCGCAGCCTCCAGTGACAAAAAAAATCCACAAACATAAATCCATGTTATTAAACTGATTTGCTGCTCCATTCTCACAGCCCTGCCTCTGCTCCCCTCACACCAGCCACCCTGGGCACCAGCAGGGGCATGGCCAGCTCACTTTCTGTAGCACAACACTGGATATGAACCTTATAGACATGCAGAGCTCCCTCCAAAATGCTGCTCCAGAGGAGGACAACATTTAAAGGCACACTATTAAAAGAATATAGCCCTGTCTACTAAATGTTGATCTCCACAGGACTGTCAGCATTAGCAAGGGTTAAGTTGTACTTTTTAGTCCTTTGAAGAATGCTTCTGTGTGCATGATCAGCTCTTCTTTGATTCGTTTTCCTCAGATTCCCTCACATGAAAATTGCATCCCAAATGTAAGTTGATGTTTTTGTATTTAAAGAAATGAGAAATTAAGTGGATTTAATTTGAAAAACATACTTTCAAAAGGGCTGAATGTCAAGGTCTTCATAGTGTACAATAACTGTGTTTTATTTCAAGACTCGCTTTAATTTTTGAATTAAGTAAGTGACATGCAGATGACATAAAACTGGGAGGAGCTGTTGAGTCCATTGAAGGTAGGGAAGCCCTGCAGAGAGACCTGGACAAATTAGAGGATTGGACAATCACCAACCATATCAAGTTCAACAGGAGAAGTGCCAGATTCTGTACCTGGATGTACGTACAGACTGGGGAATGAGATGATGGAAAGCAGTGCTGTGGAAAGGGACTTGGGGGTGCTGGTGGATGGCAAGTTGAATATGAGTCAGCAGTGCCCTGGCAGCCAGGAGGGCCAACCCTGTCCTGGGGGGCATCAGGCACAGCATTGCCAGCCAGTCGAGTGAGGGGATTGTCCCGCTCTGCTCTCACTGGGGCAGCCTCACTTTGGATATTGTGGGCAGTTTGGGGCACTGCAATATAGGAAAGACATTAAGCTCTTAGAGAGTGTCCAAATGAGGGCAATGAAAATTGGTGAAGGGCCTTGAGGGGAAGCCGTATGAGGAGTGGCTGAGGGCACTCGGTCTCTTCAGCCTGGAGAAGAGGAGACTGAGGGGAGACCACATTGCAGTCTACAACTTTCTCATGAGGAGAAGAGGAGGGGCAGGCACTGATCTCTTCTCTGTGTTGACCAGTGACAGAACCCAAGGGAATGGCCTGAAGTAGTGTTGTGTGGTTTAGGTTGGATATTAGGAAAAGGTTCATGACCTAGAGAGAGGCTGGGCGCTGGCACAGGCTCTTCAGGGCAGTGGTCGCAACACCAAGCCTGACAGAGTTCAAGAACCATTTGGACAATGCTCTCAGGCAGAGGATGTGACTCTTGGGGCTGTCCTGTGCCAGACTAGGAGCTGGACTTGTGGATCCCTTCCAGCTGTTCTGTTATTCCATGATATTTTATATTGATGAAGATGGATTGAAATAGATGCTTAATGGCCAGAAAGTTTAGGGTGGGATTTTTATGGAAGCCTCTAAATTCCATTGAAGATCAGTGACATTTTAATGCCAAATTTCTTGAGGCCTCTTTAAAAAAATTTGAACCATTTTACTTATCAGCAATTAACCAGTCTTTTTTTGCTTTATAATAGGTTTTTTATTTGTTTTCTGTAAATGTGTAATTTCAGTCTTACCTTGTACAGAATTTATAGAATAAATAAATATCTAATTGGATTATCTTTGAACTTCTGTTGGGTGTTCTGAAATCCAAGTGTGGACTTGCTGGGACTTGACAGATAAAAGTACCTTACAGTACCCTATCAGATTAGATCCCAGATCCACAGGTATTTGGTTTCTGTAAATTCTTTTTATGCTGTGTACAATGGAATCAACTTGGTTAATCTGTTAAGGACAGAGTGTGAAACTGAAAGAAATCAGAGAGACTTAGAATACCGTGAGAGCTTGAAAGCCTGGTCTGCTCCTTTATTGAAAGGTTTTATCCAAACAAAAGGGGTCTGTTAATGAGACAAGCGATTCCTGGACTGTACTATCTCCTGTCTGAACTATGCAAATATACAAAGATTCCTGGCGCTGTGTTTGATTCGTGGGCTAGATAATTCAATAGTCTTCTGTGAAATTTTTTGAAACATATGTAATACTTTGTAATTTTTTCTTGTATTGCAAGCTTTCCTTTGAATTAATGAGACAGAGAAATAAAGTTGCTGTATTAGGCAAGAAACTTCACAGGTAAAACTGCTTTAGGATGTCGTTTCTGTCTTTTCTAAGAGTTATAGGCACGTTTGTGTGAACTGTAGGTAATAAAGTCAGTCCATGGTGTAATGTTCATGTTGAAGCCATATATCATTAGAATAGAGCCACATACACCAAAGAATTAATGAAATCTTCCATGCATTTTTCTCTACCATGTGCAACTATCTGATAAGGTAGTGTCTGATGATAAATTGTGTTTACAATGAACTGTTAGATTCAATCTTTGGCTGTAAATCTCCAAAGCTAGCTTCTTTCAATATAGAAGCTAAAATCACTGCAGTGTACACCAACAGTTGCTTGAATGAAATTCATCATGACAAGAATAGTATCTCTTGCACAATCTTCCTTAAATGGGGTCACAAGCAGTTCATAATGAAAAAGCTGAATGGAAAAAATCCTTCTACAACAGTAGAAAAATTTTCTTCAAATATATGGTATAAATACTTTTTACATCTCAGAATGTGTGATTTTATTTATAGAGTAGTATTACCAAATTAAACTTAATTTTATAATAACCATTATCTGAAGAAATATTTTGACATCCTTTGAGAATTCTTTTCATTCTCAGCCCTCTTGAGCACTTAACCCTCTTTGCTCTTTCATGACTATTTGTTTGATAATGATATAAAGCAAAATTAAAACTGTCATGATTGATTCATTTTGGCCTTAAGCTCTTACTAAGAAGATTCCTGTATATTTTAATGTAGAATTTATAAAGTAGACATTTATTGAGTATACTTCTCATTTCCTTTTCACATTTAAATTCTGAATTAGGGTCTGAATAATGCAGGTTTTTCCTCACCGAAACTACTGCTGAATCAATAGAACTCTTTGGTAATAAAGAAGTGAAAACTACAGATTTTGACTATAAATAGGTATAGCTACTAAAATAATTGAGCTGGTATGGTAGTTGAAACAGACATAGAAGTGTTGTTCTTTTAGACTTGCATCACTGGTGGCATTATTTATCATACAGGAAAGCATGTAGGAAGAGATGGGTCATTCAAAAATATTTGGTAAAGTGTAGCTGAAGGACACATTGGCATATTTTTAGTGTGAAGCGTAACATTTATTTTTCAGTTGTATATTCCTTGCAAATGTGGATTAAAACAATAGCATAAGGAAATGTAATTAAAAAACAAAAATAAACAAACAAAAAAAAAACCAAACCCAAAACTAAGCATAATTGTGAATTTTCTAAGCATGAGCTTTAAGTTAAAATTGAATTTTCAGTGTTTCATTTAAGAATTTTGCTATTGAGAAAATGCAGAAGACAAAAATCAGAATCAGATTACTTTTCCTGTTGAGATATAAATGACTAAATGGGCTAAAATACTTGCATTCTTTGCTGGTAATCAGAGATCAAAAATAGCAATAATTGGTTGTTCAATTTGATAAAAAATAACAAAAGTCTACAAAAGTTTAATACTGAGCTCTCTCAGAAAAATAAAAGCTGTAAGTATAGAGACTATGAACAATTAAAATAAGGTAGAGGGGACTGAGTCTTGAAAGGCTGACGAGTTAACATAGACATGACAGTGATCAGGTATTTTCATGGATTCAGACAGCTTCCAAAACTCTTCTAGACTTCCTCTTTTTTTGAGGAGAAGAACTTAAGCAAAAAGTGATCTGAGGCCTAAAATGTGATATAACTAAGAGATTTCATTGTCAGCTACAATATTCATCTTCTCTCAAAATGTGTCTTCCTGGATAGTGTCAGAAATATAGTGAAATAAATGAATTATTAATGTTTAATAGTGCATCAAATCTGGTGATCCACTTCAATAAAAAACGAAGAAGGTTAGTTTTCACAGCATCAGTGTGGACCTTTATCCATATGTACTGATGCAGAGAAGCTTCAGGGGGTGGTCAATAAACAAGTGAAGGGACTTGTCTCTGCAGGGGGTGCAGAGACCTGCACTAGGTTACAGGAGTTTCTCTGAACCACACAGTTACACTGAGAGACCTTAGATTTAGATAAGAAGTTAAATCTGTAATTTCCTAGCAATTAACTCCACTTATTGCTGGAAGGAAGTTTTGTGAATTGATTTGTTCCTTTGGATCTCCACTGTATTTTCTTGCTAATGTAGCCATGGATGATTTACTGAGAATGCTGCTAGTAATTAATGGCTTTGAAAACCAACAACAGATTTGTTTGTATATGCTATAACCCACAACAATTATGTTAAAAATATAACCCTGGAAGGTGCTGAGTACCTCCTACTCCTGTTGTGTCTTCTGCACCTTTTAATTTTGAAATCTTTTTCATATACAAATAAGCCAATATTTCAAAATTTGATTAATACAAACAAACAAGACATCCAAGAACTACATGCCATATTGAATGTGTGCAAAATCTTTACTGGATTGTATGTATTGTATTTTGTCTCATTTTATATATAAATGCAGATAAGTCTAAGAAAAAAATTCAAAAGAGAACGAAACAAGACAAATACCCATAAAATCAAAGAAGTTTCTGTGGAGAGTTAGCTTGTAACATTTTCTGCTTTTATTAAGGCTGGCCAAATGGAAGAATAGCTTAATTTTTTAGTCTTTCTTTCAAGTCTTTTGCAAACTGCATTGCTCTGAATGTTGTGGTTCCTCTTGTCTAACAAAGAACTGTACGAAGTATCACCTAATGGAATCTTTATCTTTCTGCCAACAGTAATTAAATAGGAGAGCATGTGAAGTTTGCATATGCAATAGGGAAAATGTTCATGCAACACTGACAGAGAAAAGTTAATATGCCACCATCAATAATCTGTTAATACTTAATCTGGGTAATTGGATGAGGAGGTCTCTGTAGATGCTACTCATTGGTTTTTCAAGACAGTAGTAGGGGGCTTGCAAGGAAATACATTAAGAATGCATAGAGAAAACTATAAAGTATAATTGTTTAAAGGAGGAAAATGCATCTCCTGTTGTATATATGGAAAGAAAAAACTATAAATTGATTTTGATGAATTCCATTTCAGTGACAAGTAATAATCTAATATTGATCTAAATTTGGTTATGACAATATGTATAAATAATTGAAGTCCACCGATATTTCTAAACTTACTTTTTGAATGTACTTCCTTTAGTAAGTTTGTTTATTTCTACCATGTGGAAAACTAGTGAAAATTGGAAACTTTTAGTTTTGGAATGCAGAATCCTTAGGCATATTACAATACATTAAGTTATTAGCTATACAGGTTTGCAGACAAAGAAACCACTTCATTTGGTCCTAACTATGCTCAAGAAAAATGCCATCCTAATAAATCTGGGAATTATATGCTCAGATAGCATCTCTTGTTAGCTACATCTTGCGTAAGAGCAAAAATACATTAGCAGAGTATTCCAGTTATAGAACAGTTTAAATTAAGTCATCTCCTTCTTAATGATGGCATTCAACTATATTAAATAGTTATTTTTGTATGATACATGAGCAAATTTGTACCATGTTCAAGCTCCAGCACTAGAAGGTTTTGGTTTTTTTTTTAGTTATGTAGCATATTCACACATAAATAGTAATCTTGCATAAAATGTTATGATAATGCTCACAGTTTAGCTGTTGCATCTATTTTAGGTATTTTGAAATATCATGAAGCTTTTAAAAATGTTTTACTGCAGTATGTAAAAGTCACATAAAGGACAAATGGCAAATCTGTCATCAAGATTTGACCCTGTTTTATTATTATCTATGGTAATGTTTGTGTTAAATAACTTGATTTTTTTCTGGATTAGCCTGTTGTGAATGATTTTTGAAAATTGGTGTTTATTGTTGCTGAAAATGCACTTTAATAGCTATTAAGCACATCTGTTTGTCTTTTGGCACTGTCTCTGCCTCATGAAACAGATACTTTTTGGTCTGTAAAATTTATTATAATTAAGTAAACCTGATACTGAAACATTTTCTGCTCTTTATGATATTGATGCTGAAGTAATAAGTGAGATTTTGTGATTTTGATGTCAAATTACTTGATATGTTTTCAAAATCAATTTCAGCAGCAATTGACTTAATTACCTTGCTAATACTTAAAGGGCTGAAATATCATAACACAGCATATGGGTTTAGGTTGCTTTCTCCAGAAGGATTTTTCTATTTCAGTTCATTATTTTCGTTAAAAATGCATATGTCACTCTCAACAATTTTTATGAAGGCAGTTATGTGAATTTCTTCCTTTAAAAATAATAATTAAATAAAACATCAAAATAAATTGAGAAAGACAAATTCACAGAATTTGTTATTTTTACAAATTTTGGATAACAAAATTCATCACAGATTTGTTTTCCTCTTCCAAAGAACAGAAATTTTAAAATAAAAAACTCTCCAGGACAGTAAAATCACTTTCTAGCTACCTCGGTCACATTTCTGGCTATATAGTCACACATATAGTCTCATGTATTATGTTACAGTTTTCATATAATAAAGAATTGAATTTTTTTTTTTCAGGTTATTGTGCAATTTTGATAAACTTTCTCTTAAAAATATAATTAATCAAGTTACGTGTATTGTACAACCAAGTAAATATTAATGTTTTCTTGCATCATTTCTTGCATCACTATGCTACATTCTATACTTTACAAGAATATGTATTAAATAATGTGAACTGAAAATAAGAAGAGTAATCTCTCCTTTAAATATAGAAAATTATAAAAAAATAACTCATGAAACATGTTTGTTAGAAAGACATAATTAGAAAATGAAGAGATTGTGGATTCTTCAGCCCTCTCATTTCAAAAGAATGCAAAAGTAAATGTGAAGGTTAAAAAAATGGTTACATTAATGTAAACATGGTGGGTAAAATTGGGTTTATTCTTATGTATTTATGGCAGCCTTGGAATATTAAAGTTTTCTTATAACTTTGGTTGCCTGCAACAGCATTTCAGCGTAAGGCAGAATGCTTAAATTTACTTAGGGTGCTTTATAAAACACTTGAGACAACAGTGAAAATGGAAGATGTAGCATAGAATTAATTCTCCTTGTGAGACACAAAGATCATCCACAGTTTGGAATTTTTTTTAAACTTAGCAAACACTGAATTGTATTTTCCCAAGCTACCTAATTTATCAGGTGTCTGTGATGAATTTTGGGAGAGGCTTTAGGGAATGGAACCTGTTGGTGGTGTATTGATGCACATTTTTCTCTCTATCTTTAGCAAGTAGAAGAAACAATATTATTTAGTTATTTGTTTGCCTTATTCTAAGGATACATATTTAACAAAATTAAGAAAGTCTAACATGAATTTTTTATCTTTGAAAGTCTTCTAGATTTTTGTTTGGAAACTGTGATAATTTAGTAATGTCTGTGAGATAATGCTATCACTGTTTGGGGTTATCAGTAAAATTTGACCATAAGTAATTATGACCTATGAAAAAATGAAATACACTGTATCACCTGAGTATCAACATTTAATGTTATGCCACAGTTATCTCTTACACTAGATCCAAAAGGGTGTGAAATGATATATTGGTATGTTTATATAACTACTGCAATGTGTAAACCAAACAACAGTGGTTAATTCTTACCACCACAGAAAGTATACACTATGGATGAAATGTCATGGTTAGAGTTCCAAAGTGAGACATATGGACATTATCAAGGGGGAAAATCAAAACAACGCACTTGCTTCTCTTTTTTACCCCCCTTTTTTTCCCCCTCATATTGCACTTTTACTGATTGAGATGACTAAGGGCAAAAAAAAACCAATAAGAATTCTTCTACAAGCAGAAAACAGCTAAAGTGGAAACACCATGTATACATTCAGAGGTGGAATGAAGAATAAAATACTCGTGTCTTCAGTTTTGGAGTCAACCTTCAGAAACTAGGAGAACAAGATGGATAATTAACTTGATTACAGTACTGATTTTCAGGCTTCTTCAGTGATGCTTTTTGGCCTTACTCCCTGAAGAAGTGTCTAAAATGAACTGTAAAAAAGTCATAACTCTTACTCATCAGAGAAGGAAATCTGAGTTCAGGAGTTCAATACCTTTTCCCGTCTTCATAAGCTTTGTAACATCTCCCAAATGCCTATGTACCTGAGGTGCATTAAGTTAGGTACCTCAATTTTTTCTGAATTTTACTGTGGAATCTGATTATTTTCTTGTTAATACAAATGGGTGACACCATCAATGCCACTTAAAAATGCTAAATGACATATGATTTTTTGATTCATTTTTGTCCTCTCATGAGCACCTAGAGATTAGTTGTGACAATAGTGAATGTTACTGTGCTTATGTTCCTTTCTTAGATATGTGTCTTGGGGCGGCTCTGCAGTACTAATAGAGCACAAATACTTCTGTCAAGGTCTGCTAGGGTTTTAATGTCTATGTGACTCAACACAAAACCGTATAGCAGTACATGCCAGGGTCCCAAATGCGGTATAGCTGCATTTGAGAAGTAATAGCCATGACTAATTCAATCAAGCTTAGAGCTTCACTGAGGCAGTTCACTGTGTCTCGTTCAAAAGCTGACTTGGACGCTGAGTACAGCTGCACCACAGTACATAGCTATGGTCATATCATATAGCATTGTTTTATCTCATTGGAGTGTATTAAAATTATTCAAGTTTGAGAAGTAATCTGAAACCATCCATATTAAAGCAGTTTAGATAAGTGGGACCAAGTACTCTGGTGACTAAAATGTTCGATACCTGAGAAATGTAGGGATTTCGTGGATGCAAAAGCAGACTATTTTACCATTGTAAAGTTTCTTCACCCAAAGGGTTGCTGGCCGTTGGGATAGGCTTCCAAGGGAACTGGTTACAGTACCAGGTTTGACAGAGTTCAAGTGTTTGAACAATGCTCTCAGGCACTTGGTGTGATTCTTGGGGCTGTCCTGTGCAGGGGTAGGAGTTGGATCAGTTATCCTCATGAGTTCCTTCCATCTCAGGATATTCTATGATTCTCTTAATTTTGCAATATGTGGCAGAATTTTGCTCAAGATATTGTACCACTCTTGAAATGACAGATTGTTGTAGCCAAAGCCGATTTGACTAGCTTTCGTAATTATGTCTTTAAAATCTATTATATTTCTGGAACAAAAAAATAATCATTTATATGCTGTATATTAGAATCAGAAAACAGATAAAAGTCAGGTGTAATGAAAATACAATACTGGACTTAAATAGTCACTGCAGGCTATTAATTGGGCAGTGCATTTTAAATATCTTTAAAATTCAAAACACTACAGTTTGGGTTTTGTTTTTATTCTTATTGTCTTAGGTGAATATCTGAGTAGAATATTTTAAGGTTTGTAATACATACTTAACAAAAATATTTTCTTTTATTTGAAAACAAAGGAAAACCAATAACCAATTTCAAGATTTTACTATAATTCTTTTGGAATTTCTATGAAAACAACCTGAGAAAAATATCTCCAATCTTGGTTTAGTAAACCCTGCTTTTTTTAACAATGAAGAAACTATTTCAATTTTTGACAAATGTTTTCTAGTTTTGACTACATGTTTACTTCAAATTGTAGAAAGTAAAAAGTGCTAGGACTGGTTCCAAATGACAATGAATAGTTTATCAAGTGGCATTCATCCTCACTGGCATGTGAACAAACCAAGTAAAATTCAAGCAGCATCAGTTATTAAAAGGAATTGTCCTTCAGTTGCTTCCTTTTAAGGCCAATGAAAGAAAAAGCTGAAACAAAAAAAATTAGTCTTTCAAATTCAGGAAAACATATTTCATTACATCTATGAAATGCATCAGGTCAGAATATGCCCCAAATGCCTGAGTTATGTATAAGATGTATGGGCTGATTTGTTGGTACAAATGTTATAAAAATAATATAACTGTTAGCATTTCACACTGAGCTGTAAACTTGATGAAGCTGAAATGTGTCCTAAATTTGGGTAGCACTTGGTAAGAAAGGGTGTCTATAAATGTTTTCTTTTAGTTTCTCTCTTCTCTGCTGTTGGTGATCTAGTACATTCTACTTTAAGCTCTCTGTAAGTAACCTAGTTTTTTGGTTGCTCATTTTTTTGTCTGTTTGATTTTGGTGGGTTTGGTGGTTTTATTGTTGTTTGTTCATTTTGGTTTGGGGGTTTTTTGTTTGTTTGTTTATTTGTTAGAAAAAATTGAACCCAGATTGTCTGCTCCCCAGCCTACCCCTGCAACATATGACCTATACACAAATTGCTGCTTTTTTTTTGCTGCCTTTTTTCTGGTGCCCTGCCTAGGGATGAGTGATTATTAAGGGGAAGAACAAGACACCTAGCAACTGAAACTGTTAAGAAATGTCTGCTTTACCTCCTTCCTAAGGCGCACAGTGAAGCTAAATGCTGAAGCAAAGGGCAATAAAAATTGGTCAGTGTTTGTATTAGAGAAGACACGACTGCTCAGAGGCTACACCAGTTAACATGAATTAGAGCATCTTTCAAGCTGCTGTAATGTGGCTGAGACAGCCACATCATAACTGTTCAGCCCTTTAAACAGAATGTGGATGTCACAAAAAGTCATTTTGTAACAGTGCATCCTTGTAACCTTATATAGATTAGAGGCAACTACATATATACTCTCTGTATTCCTTGAAAACTTGATAAATGGATATTAAATGTGTCAGAAGGCAAACATAAGAATGACAATTTTTATTAAAAAGAATGAAAAACACTTTAGAGGAAATTGTAATGTTATGAAAAATTTCAGACCATCTTCAGGGAGATTAGTCAAAATAGCTATTAGGTGGATCCTATTCATAAGTATTTCAAAGAAGATAATGAGGACAGGAAATTAATTTTTAGATGGAACAATTAAAGATCAATTGTAACAATCACAGAAAAGCCTCTAAGGCTCAGAGACATCATTCATTTCTAATTATTAATTAGAGATAATCAACTACTACGATATTTAATTTGTTGTATGCTACTTTATATTTTCTATCCATAAAAGATACAAATGCAAGTATGAAGTATTTTCATATGCTATATGAAACATACCTCAGCTTTGCACTTTTGTGGTCTCAGGACTTTGGTACTGTGCAGTTTTGGACACCTCAGTACAGGAAAGATATTAAACAATTAGAGACTGTCCAAGGAGGGAAACGAAGACGGTGAAGGGCCTTGAGGGGAAGCCGCATGAGGAGCAGCTGAGGGCACTTGGCACAGCCTGGAAAAGAGGAGACTGGGGGGAGACCTCATTGCAGTTACAACTTCCTTGTGAGGGGCAGAGGAGCAGGCTCTGATCTCTTCTCTGTGGTGACCAGTGACAGGACCTGAGGGAATGGCCTGAAGTTGTGTTGTGTGGTTTAGGTTGGATATCAGAAAAAGGTTCTTCACCCAGAGAGTGGTTGGGCACTGGAACAGACTGCAGGGCAGTGGTCACAGCACCAAGCCTGACACAGTTCAAGAACCATTTGGATGATACTCGCTGGCAGAGGGTGTGACTCTTGGGGCTGTGCTGCGCAGAGCAAGGAGTCAGCCTTGATAATCCTTGTGGGTGTCTTCCAACTCAGGATATTCAATGATTCTATGAAACATTATATTTGAAATCTAACTCTTCATTAAAGAACATGCGCCTATTAAGTTGTTTTTTTCAACCTGTGAAATGGATACCCTTTGGCCAGAAGTAATAGCAGTCTATATAAATAAATACGTGAATAAATAACGGTATTTCAGGGAAAAAAAATGCACAGTAAAACATCTTTAATATTATATAATCACTAAGACTTTAAATCAACTAAACATAATAGTTTTAGGAAAGCAAAATTCAGACCTGTGGCAAGTACAACTCTTTGGCAGAAATGACCCAGATAGTGGTATGTAGGTGGAGATGTTAAAATCATAACTGGGGCTCCTGGAGCCTCTTCCTCAGAGAGCTGCCAAATTCTCAAGCATATTCCAAACACGAAAATTAGGTACTTGAAGGGCTTTGCAAGGAATTGCTGTATTTGAGTGAATCCCAGCTACATGGAGTTTTAATCCTCAAAAATACAGACTTTTGCTTAAATACTTCAAAGTTATGGCACCAGTAAATCATTAGTATTGCCTTGCTAAGGATCAGCTCTGCAAGGTGCTGAGCAAAGTGTCACTTATGCAGCAAAGCTTGAAAGTATGTGCTTAGCAACATAACACCTTAGAGAATAAAGCCTTAAGTGACCTTTTCCCCTTTCTACTTTAAAAGATCACCACCCACTGTGGTTGGTTTCTATTTTGGCAAAGAGATGTAGCACGCAAAATGTACTTAGTAAGAAACTTTCTTACAACATTCAACATTTTTATTTCCAGTGTAAGCAAGACTAAAAGGACAATAGTGAATGGAAAAACACTTTGAAGACAATACCTGTTTTCAATTCAGGTTGTGAATCTGGTTAAATCTGCTTTAAAAGGTTAAAAGAAAGGGGAAAAAAATCTTTTTTTGAATTGAAGAAAAGATTACATTCAGATTGATTTTGTTTGTTTTGATGACAGATGTTTCATTTGTACAGGCTCTGCTGTTACTAAGAACCTAAAACCCCACTTTGTTTATGGCCCTTTTTTATTCATTCATTATGCGCATTAATTTAAGATTTTATTCAGAGAAACAGTGTTGACTGTGAGCCCCCAGAATTGGAATTCCCATAACTCACAAGTTCTAATTTTCACTGTGACCTTGATTACATCTCTCAGTAGGTCTCCATTTTCCAGTTGATACAATGAGAACATGTAGTTATAACTACAGCTTCACCAGTAGCAAAAGGAAGAATAGGAGCAGGACCTGGTATCAAAGGTCTTAGAAAAGGCTGGAGTACTGAGTGCCTTCTTCATCTCTACATTGGTGAGACCTGTTTTAACAATCTCAGGTGGCTGAAACCAGTGGGAAAATCTGAATAAAGGAAGACTTGATTCAGATCAAGTTAGCAGACATTCAGATCAGATCAAGAGGATAAGGTTAGGGAACATTTATATAAACTGGATACACAGAAGTCACGAAGACATGACACGATACACATATGAGTGCTCTGAGCACAAGGTGAATCACAGAAAATTTTGTTTAAATATGAAAAGTAACAAGCTGTTTGTTTTGTTTTTGTTTTTGTTCTTATTTTACAGTAATTGTAGTCAAAGGCTGGAATAACTTGGCCAGAAAGGCTGAGAAGTATCTGTCCCTGGAGTTATCTAAGCTCGTGAGGGCAATCTTCTATATCTGAACCTCCTCTGCTGTTGGTGATCTCTAGAGGTGTGGGCTAGCCATAGACTCACTTTGATTGGGTGATTTATCTTCAATGAAAGGCAAAATGCATGTTGGTATGGGAGGCAAATAGAAGACTTATGTTTTAAATTCCTAAACCTGGGATTGTTTTTTATTAAATGAACACTTTTGGCCTACAATAAGAGAGAGTTTTGCTGACATATTCTATAGATATTAATTATTCAATGATTAAACTGGGTTCTGAAGATAAAACTGCTAATTATATGCCATCTATTTCTGAATGTGAGTTTACATTACTAGTTATGATGCTTTGGCTGGTAAAAGACTTGAAAGCTTTCAAGCATACCATTATTATGCACTTCTCACATATTGAATTATAAAAGCTGTATAAAATAGATAATACACCATATTCTACTTTGGTTCATAATTTGAATGAAAAATAACCCTATTACTTAATCATTTCTCCTTTTCTCCTTTAGAAGATGTCATTAGCAAATATCTTTAACTCCACAAATAAGTAAAATTATATATTCAGAGAGTAAATGTTTTAAAACTAAAAAGGTATCTAGAATAAACTGAGTCCTGAAGATATGTGGAAAATGAAAACTGCTCCTGGCAAATTAATAGTAGCTCTGAATATTCAAATAGCAGAATGAAAAGTGTTGTTACAATTAGGATTCAATGAATGTAAGCTGCATTTATAGCTGTTATTCTTAGCTTTTTGTGATACTTCTTTCAGGAGCATGATTCTGTGTTCTTTTTGTATTTTTCTAAGGAATGAGTGCTGCTGTGCCTTTTAATTCAAAAGATATAGTCTTTTAACATTGATTGACAAAAACTATGCAAAAATTATATCATTAAAATTTGGTTTATAAAATACTTGTTTTATTCTATCAGCCACTGTTCTTTTTCTTGTGTTTTCATAGTAAACATAGTTGTAGCTGCAGCCCTATGAACTGATATGGGTATTTTAATTTCTTT
>JAWWLT010000092.1:43334957-43353457 GCA_035040995.1 Premnoplex brunnescens
ATAGCTCATCAAAAGGATTTTAATAGTAAAATGAAAAACTGCAACATTCAATACAGAATGGCATAAATTTCTGTTTAGAGTTATAAACAAAATAATGGTCCTTACTAGTATTCCAAAAGAAAATGTTGATAGAATTTTCTTTTTGCTGATTTCAGGTATATGAATACTTTAGTAGTGGCTTTAGGTGCCTTTGCTAATATATTTGTATAAATATGTCTTAGTTCTAAAAATACTATTGTACAGTAATGATATACCTACTGAATATCCTGAAAGACCTAATCACAGTTTTCATATCAAGTTGCTGTGCCAAAGCCATCATTTTCACGTTGCAGAAAAGGCCAAGGTGAAATGTCTTTGTTTTTATGTAGTACTGATTGGCATTGTACATATTTGAAATGTTCAGTGTCCAATTCATTCTTTGTTATGGGGGTAATCATTTGAGGCAGCTCATGATATACTAAACTGTCAACAACATTTATAATAGGACATCTCCATTTGAAACAGTACCAGATCCTTTTTTTTTTTTTTTTTTCTTTTTTTAATAAAGAAAAAACAAAATTACTATTAAAGGGTGTGTTTTAGTTTATTTATGGGCATTGAATGAATTTAGGTATCAAAATAATTTATTTATGTTTTAATAGAAAACTATTTTAAGTTCCAAGGAAAAAATATTGAAAACAGTAGTGAGCATTAAATGAAAAGCTTATTTTTTGAAGTAGGAGAAAAACACATTAAAAATTATTCCTAGCAAATTCATTATCTTTTGAGCCACCTTGAACATAACTCATAGCACCATAGCCACATCCAAGAAGTATCCCAAATATCACTCTTTATAGTCTTAATGTGCTCTATTTATGGTGATATGTTAAAAATAACGTCTAATCCTTTTCTCTCTGTCTCCGTCTGTCTCTGTGTCTTTCTCCCAGTCTCTCTTCTTGTCTCTCTCTGTCTCTGTCTGTGTTTCAGTCTATGTCTGTCTGTGTGTCCCTGCCTTTGCCCCCTCTCTCATATGTAATCATCTATGGATTTGAGAATTTCAACTGGCAGGAAGCGTGAATGTCATTCAGAAACTGAGGGTTTGTCCATGTTGCACTGTTAGCACAGGACTCCAAGAGCTTTTGCTTTTCTGGGAAAATATATTTGCTTTCACCCCTGGCAACACTATGGGGTTTGAAAGTCAGCTTTCACTTACGACTTTCAGATATTTAAATTAAAATTCACCATAAAATGAGAAAAGAATTTTCAAATATGATTTAAGTTAGAATTCTCTCTAAAACGGGAAAAGAGTTGCAATCTTTGCTAAGGTCATCTTAAAATCTCTGTCTGGAGAATATGAAAATTCATATGACAACAGTTTGAATAAGGGAAAGCAGAAGAGACTTCTGTCTCTTTCATAGAACCATATAATCCCAGAACAGCTGATATTGGAAGGAATCTCTGAGATCTTCTGGTCAAATCCCCCTGGCTCAAGTTACCTAGGGCCTTTTATGCAGGAGTATGTCCAGGTGGATTTTGAGTACCTTCAAGGATGGAGACTTCAGAAGGTCTCTGAACAATCTGTGTTGATGCTTAGTCACCCTCACTTTTACGAAGAGTTTTCTGATGTTTATATGGACCCTTCTGTGTTTCAGAATGTGCCCATTACCTCTAGTCAGGTCACTGGGCACCACTGAAAATAGCCTGGCTTTGTTTTCTTTACACCTTCCCTCCAAGTATTTATATATTCCCCAGTCTGAAGAGTCCTACTGTCTCAGCCTTTCCTTGTAGGAGAGATGGTCCAGTCTCTATGTCATCTTAGTGTCTCATTGCTGGACTTGCTTCAGCAGCTTCGTATTTCGTTCTTGCCCAGAACTGGACACAACACTCCAGTGCTGAGTGGAGAGGAGGGATCACCACACTTGACCTGCAGGCACTACTTTGTCTAATGCAACACAGGATCCTATTTGCCTTCTTTGTGACAAGGGCCCCGTTGCTGGCTTATGTTCACCTTAGTGTCCAACAGGACCTGCAGGTCCTTTTCTGTGAAGTTATTTTCCAGCTAGACGAACCAGAGAATGTATTGGTTCCTAGGGTTGTTCCTACCCAGATTAAAGGCTTTGTCTGTCTCTTTGTTGTGCTTCATGGCATTGTGTGTCTCTTTGTTGTGCTTCATGGCATTTGTTTATTTTTTATTTACGGAAAACACCAGTATTATTGAACCAACAGCTATATCTATATGTAGAGTATTTTAGTTAACCTGTGTTTATGTTAAGATAGTGACTCTTCTCTGAAAACCAGAGTCTGAAATATCTTGAGTCTTTTCTACCTTAAATTTACATGTTCATCATTCCCAAAATACTTTTTGTTTTTTTATTGCAAGTTTTCTAATGACTTGAAGAACCATTGTATTCAATGACCATATGTTAAGGTTATAAACAAATGTGATAGTTACATTGTTACTATTTTTGAACATGTCTTTGCATATGCTTAAACACCTGTTTAAATAAGAAAAAAAAGCCTATTAAGGACCAACAAAAAAAGAGTAACTTAAACCAATATAAAGCAAGCACAATAATATCAATAAGAAAAGTCACACTTCCCACCACCCTTTAAGCAGTTTCTTTTTTCTCAGCATGCTTTCTAAACTGCAAATTTTGCATCATGTCCAGAAAGTCAGCAAACCTTCATTATTGCAAAAGAAGGGTGACAAGAAAGTATTTAATGAAAAAAAAAAAATTATCAGGTTGTAGGATAAAACTCTCGCTTCTATCTGGGAAAGTACATTCAGGATCATGTCATTGTGGGAGTCAGGAAGGTGGAAGCATTTGTCTGTTTAAAGAAAGGAAGCGGATGTTAAATTTCAGTTTATGATTTTCTGGTATATTTGCTCTAAACTGTATCAATTAGGCACAACTTAGAAAAAAAAAATCTTCTTTAGCCAGAAAAAAAAAGATAGAAAGACATTCTTCTGTTTAATTTTTTCCCTGTTGTAGCTGTTTTATATTTCTTTTGCAGACTATTTTTAATTAAACTTGTGTTCTTCAGTTATTAGTAATTTTTAGCAGTATAACAGGAAGTTCCTTCACCAATATATTAATTTAATCTCTAGCCTCCATTTTACACAAAACAAACTCCAATTCGAATGAAACCTCATGGATGACATGGGATATGAAGTTCATCTTTATGTGATATGTTAGTTAAGCATAACGTGTTAGCAGTTGTTAAATCTTTTTCACTAAGCTTGTAACAGTTAAATTCACTGATCTAGAAGTTTAATTTCAGCAATATCCTCCATTAAATGAGAGTGTATGTTGAACATGAAAAGAAACATTCTTGACTTACTGAAGAACTTGTTCAGCAAAATATTTTCTATTCCACAGGCAGTACAGTTTTCTTGCGTATTTGAAACTATCAAAAATTATACTACTTGGACATACCATGCTAATGATTGTTATATTGTAGTGTGATGTTATTATAATAAAGCCCCTTTGGAAAGTCTGGCTGGTACTTCTGAGAAATCTGGCATCTGCAGAACAATTTCAGCAAGAGAAAAAGAAGGAAGTAAATGGCCTATTGATAGAAGACTTAAAACTGAACAGAAAATAGACCACAAAGGGAGATAAAACAACCATTTATCAGGCCCAAACATCAAAAAGCACTGTATGGAAAACTCCATTAAGGGTAGCACACTACCTTCATTTAATAAAGATCTTCACAGAGGAGGAAAGCTGCTGAACACATGAACTGAAGATAAGCTGAAGTATCTTTTCAGTAACGTAGTAACAGATCTCAGATTTAATAAAAAAATCTTCAGGTCCAAGTGGGGAAGAAACTAATGACCAGAAGGCATAGTTTTTGAGGAGCAAAATTTCAGTCTGTTCCTTCCTATTTTGCTGGAATTATGTTTCTTTCTGTTTTCTCAGTGAAGGATCCACAGCAACTAGATAATTTATTTTTCCTTCACGTTGTTTTTATCTTGAAAATATAAAGTAAACAGCTGAGAAGTGCAAGTTTCTGAACTATTTAATTGACATGGAAGTAAAGCAACACATAGGTGTCTATTTGGAAGCATTTTGATTATATATATTTATTTTAATAAAAGAACCTTTTTTTAAGAATATCAGTCTGTGTTGCCCCATAATATTGTCATTTCTAAAACTGCTGTAGCATAACGTTCAAAGTCCAAGAATTCATCCAGTGAGGTCATTTTGATTGTTAAACCATTATGTAATAGTGTTGTTTGACTGAAGATATTTGTCCCTTCATTTTGCTTCAGAGTGAAAAAAGTGCTATCTGAAGCAGAGGAAAAGTTGACCATAAGATTTCAGATGGGGTTTCCTGGATAGAATAAGCAAAGTCAAAACTTATTCTGAGTACAGTTATGACCAAATGTTTGTATAGATCAGAATATCAGGAACATAGATTTTCTAATTACCCTTAAGTTTTTAATACTCAGATGTTTTGGTGTATAAGCAGACTGGTGGTCATTTTTGATAATAGGATGAAGGTTAATGTCATAACCATCTTCAGAAATAAGGAGGATCAGTGGAGCTACAGGTCATTCAGGTCTCAAGAAAGCTGTGAAGCAAATCCTCCCAGAAAACATTTCAAAGACATCATGAACAAGTGGAAGAAGCTGGTAGGGATTTACCAAGGATGAATTACATCTATTTGAACCCATTGTCTTCTGGAATGATATCACTTGTTAGGGTGTTAAAAGGGAGAGGGTTGGATCTCATTTACATGCAAGACCTTTGGCATTAGTCTCATAGTCAAATTGTTGAAATCTAGAGTGGATAGAGGACTATAAGTATCATTCAATGTTTTATTTAACACCTCCAATGACAACAAGTAGTGTGCTCTAAGCAAGTTTGTGGTCAACATCAAATAAAATGAGGTCATTTGTGATGTCAACACCAATTTGGAGAAAAGTTAATATGCTGGAAAGCATGAATGAATAACCACTTATAGAAGTGTGGAAAAGCTGTAGAAGTTCACAAAAACGTTCCTCATGAAATTCAACAAAGGGAAATTCCAAGCCATGCACCTGTAGATTAATAAACACTGTCCAGTACAGACTGGAGAGTTCACCAGCTGGAATGCAGCTTGACAGAGTAAATTCTGGGTATCCTGATTAACAAGAGCTAAATAGGAATCAACACTGCACCTTTATGGCAAATTAACCTTTCATTTTGGGCTAGTTCAGCAATGGTGCTAGCCAGCATTCTCAGGGAAGTGATGACCTCTACTCACAATATATGAGACTCTACCTGGAGTTCTGTATTCAGTTCTGGGCTCTCCAGTGCTATAAATATGTGGACATACTTGAATAAATTCAGTCAATTGTTACAAAACTGATAAGGAGATGAAGCACATGTTGGACAAACAAAGGCTGAACGAACTTAGTTACTGGATGCAAGAAGGTTTTGGGAAGATACTATTTTGATCTGAAAAATATAAAGAAAACACAGCCAGTCTCTTACACATATACAGCAAAAGGGCAATGGAAAGGGTCACAAGATGCAATGAAGTAAGTTATGACTAGATATAGGGAAAAAACATGCTGTTGTTTGAGTTCCAACCAGAACAGGCTTTGTTTTTGCAGTAGCTGTGGGGGAACAAAGCCAGGATCCATGTGGGTGTGGCTAGCAGGTTATTCTACGCCTCACGTTGTTCCTGGACAGAGGTAAGGGACTCTCTTGCTTCCAAGAAGAAAGGTGGGGCTTCCAGTAGAGAAAAAAGTGGCAGGAGGGAGAACACCATTGTTGCCTGGTGTCTGCAGTGAGCACTTTTGCATGTGAATCACTGTCTCTTTTGTATACTTTTGTTATTAATATCATTGCTGTTACTGTTTGTTTCCATATCTTATTGATGTTTCCAGTAAATTGTTCTTACCTGAACCTGTGATCTTCACCTTTTGTGCCTCCAGTTCTCAACTCCATCCTGCTGCAAAGGCAGAGGGGAAGGGGAATGAAAGAGTGGCAGTGCAGTTTGGGGGAGTCTTGGTGGGTGCACTGAATTGGGGAGTACTATTCCTAAACCACAACAGCTATATAGTGTAGAAACATGGGAATCTGTATTCAGAAAAGTTGTGGAATCTGCATCATTGGTGGAGGTGTGAGAATATCTACTCACTATATGACTCGAGAGGACCTGAGCCACTTGGTCTGTCTTACCGTACTTCAAGGAGAGAATCAGACTAGATGACCACCAGAGGTCTCTTCTATCCTGAGTTATTCCATGATTCTATCAATTTAACATTTAAAGACTACAGGAAACAATTATGTGTCACTGTCCAGGATTTATTTCCTAATACAGATCTGCAAGTTTTAGAAAGCTACTGTTTTCCTCAAGTTGCAGGTTAAATATGAGATTTTGACTATGCCAGATATTCTCACAGAATATCTGCTAGAGTCTCTGCTATACATGAATTTTATTTTGCCTTATTTCAAATGCACCATTCCTTAGCTAACTGACTTAACTAAAATGTTTGTCAAGAAAAATTATAAACAGCCCGTCAGACCACCAAATTTCAAGAAAAAGTAGCTTCCTATCTTTGTCACGTCTTGTAATTAAAATGTTAAAAAAGAGTTGTGAAATGACTGGTCTTAATTAGTCTGATTAATACTGTTTTGGAGAATAATCAAGTGCAGTTTAAATTTAATTGTAGAATTAGAAATAAAGGTGATAGATTTTATTCCATCAGTGCTTTCAAGGTCTCTAAACTCTTTCAAAAAATTTTACTGTTTAATACTTAAGGGCACAGCTTTGACAAGTAGTGGGGCTTTTGTCTTTTACATTACCCTTTATGGTTTGTAGTAACTCAAGACACAGTAAGCACTTAGAGCATGTGTAATGATTTATCTTACCTTCATTTGGTTTTGGTTCTGTATATGAAGTGTAATTCTGTAGTCACAGGAAGAAAAACATTCTTTGACATTCTGTTATTTTAAAAATTAAAACACACGATATTTTATTTTTATTATAACTATAATATCATTATAATAAAAGGATGAATATTGGATTTCTAAAATTTCACTTCTTATTTAGCCTGTTTGGCAACAATTTCTCCAGCCATGCCACTCATATTTGATACAATTTGATATACATACTATTTTCTTCTGAATCAAACAAAATTCTGATTTTTTTTTTTTCATACATAGCTTTTCAAAAGTGGCGTTAATGCCACCAAGCATATTGAAACTACTAAAGATGTTGACGCTACTGAAACAATTTTAATGATCTGCATGTGATTGTTATGGGTAATTTCAGTGATCCAGTGAATAAAAAATTAATTAGTCAGACTTCTTTTGAATTTTTTTTCAACCCTCTGAGAATGTTGATTTTCATAAGACTATGATATCTCATTGCCTTTTCAATTTAAATCACTTATATTTTTCTTATTTCATATATTCATGAGGGAATGGTAGGAAATCTCATTTAAATTAATCTCCAGTAATTTTAATTCTGCCTCAATGTCAGACTATTGACTTTCATATACCATATTCATCACTAAATTAATTTCTGTTTCTGAAAAAAGGAAATACAAGAGCAAACACTTTATTTGCTACCACTCCATTTCTTAATTTTCATCCCAGCTGTAGGGGAAAAAAAAAAAAAATAGCAAATACAGTCCAGTTTCTTGTAGAATTGTGAGGAACTGGAATTGGGCTAAAAATATTTTCATTAAATACTGCTATTAGAAATAAGGCTGGTTATATTTGGTTTTGAAGAAAAAAGCTAGGAAATTACTTAAAAAATATGATGTTGAGTTCAGGGGTTTTTGTTATCCAAAACAAAAAGTGATTTTGTCAGTATCAAGTCTGTATGCTCAATCTTTTTTCACTAGTTCATAGTTCCACTGAAGTTAAGGAGAATCCATGGCATTAGCAGAACATGCAAGCTTATATAACTTGACTTGTGTACCGGGATATAATTAATTTTGGACCTGTAAAGTGAAATTTTTAGCTTCTGTATCCAGTTAAAAATGTTGTGTATTATCATTTCAAGTCAGTGTAGCTGTTGAAAACCAAGCCTTCTTAACCAGTTATGAACAGGTACTCAGATTTCACAGCATTAACTCTCCTGGTTTGTTCTGTATTTGAAATGCTATTAAAAATATTCAAAATAAGCATTCTTTTCTTCTGTTCATGATTTTCCAAGAGAACTTTTCATTATGTGATGAGCTTAAATATCAATATCCAGGACCCACGTTGTGTTTCACAATTATACTTTTTAAAAGATTTTATAGAAGTCTTTTTTGGTTGTAGAGTGGTTTTCTTTTTTATTTTTTTCCCCTTTGTTTCTGTCTTGTTTTACATGTCAACAGCTGTTTTACAGAAAACAATTACATATGATTTGGCAGATAAGTTTTGCCAAACCAAGCTTGACCTTTTAAAAGAGGATCCAGTTCAATGTATGCAATATGTTTCACAGTAGCAATTTTAAAACAAAATCTTCTGATCATGTCGGTGGGATTTATGCCTAATAGGGACCATCAAGCAGAATCTGAATTCCTGAATGCACTTGACACTTATTGAGTGACTGTGGTTACCAGGTCAGCCTTAGGGAGCATTCAGATTTCTCTCTTCAGAGACAGAAAAGCTCAAGCTCTGTGCTGGAAAGAGGGAAAATGGCAATTATGATAGACTTTCACTCCCCTTGTACGGGGCCCAGGGAAAGAGATTTATCCTATCAGACATTCCCCAAATGTAGTTTAAGAAGGACTCAAATTATTAGTCTCAATATACAGACATCAATTACATCTGGTTTATTTGGAGTTTTCTTGAAGTGTTTGTTAATGAGCAATTCTAGGGTGAAGGATGTAACTGAGAGTGAAGGAGTCAAAATATAGCATTGAGAAATTATGATGCAAACAGGGACTAATCTGAGGTTTCCCGGAGACCAGGAAATAGGCTGTCTGCACACCTGGCAAATGACCTGATTCATTTCAGTGATGCTTGTGAGTCACAGAAGAAGAAAACCAATTGAAAAACTGGAGTTCTAAGTTACATTAAGGTGCCAGATGAGGTTGAGAGTGAGATGCAAAGCCTGTTTATGAAAGGATGATGAGTTATGCCAACATATGCAACTTATATGCAACATACAAACTTACATGTCTATTCACATGTTGTAGCACAAAACAGCTTCCAGTTATTACTTTGTAGCACTGGACAATTTCATATTTAAAAACTGTTCTGTAACTTTCAATTATTCCACATTCTGTGGAATTACTTTAATAAAATTAGACTGTATTTTCAATAATTAGGTTTTTTAATGCATCTACCTATCTTCCGCCCCCCAAAGGAAACTGTGTGGTGTAGAGATACAAGTTTTCTGAGATTTGATATATATCCCCAAAATAATATGCTGAATTGATTTAGTCTGTGCTTGATAGCTGAGAAGTTAGATTATTCACCATGTGTGGTGTCATAGTTTCATCATTCAGCAACTTACTAAGACTGTCATGGACAAAGAATCCTGCAGTAACACTTCCTGTTTACTTTCACAACCTTGATGATAATGGGCTGTTGGACTAGATAGAGAGATTAATGATCCAGAGGTAAGGCGTCAAGATTTTAACAGAAGCCAGATTTTTAAATGCTTGGGCTTGCAGAATGTATTTTAGACAGAACTCTGTCTAAATCTTATGAAAATAGAAAATCAGTACCAGAGAGTTATTTTTACCAGGAACCCTCATCTGCAGTTCACCTGAAGGTGATAAAATGTCATTGTGCAATTAGCATGCAGGTAGCCGGTGTTTATTTAGGAAGGTCTTGGATACTCTAACAGAGCAAGTTTTGTTGGTAAAATATGGTCCTACCTTTCTTTTCTGTGGAGTCTGAAACATACTTATTTCCTGAAGAGATCAAATGAAAAAGACATCCTAGTTCAGTGAAACAAGCCTGTCAGGCTTTTTTGCTTGTTGTTTTTCACAAGCTGACTGTAAGTTATCAAAGGCTTTTAGTACCATAGGCTCTTAACTGTATGAAAAATTCAGCATTTTATGGTCACATAATAGAACTAACAATAACCTTCTCTACAAACAACATACCTTCTTACAGAAGACATGTGATTGTGTGACCTGAAGTAATTTATATTCTTTAAATCATATACCTGTTTATCTTGCATCTGCAGTCATAGCAGCACAGAAATGCTTAAAGGATTCCTCTTCTATGAAAGAAAAGATCAGAAAAGCAGTTAGTTCAAGCCACATTGCCACCAGAACTGTTGCATATTAAATGAAAGGCCTTTTAGTGCTCTTTTTTAGCAATAATGGCATCAATAGGCAGTATTGTCAACTATCCAATTCTAAAATGTCTAAACTCCACATTTTTTTAAAAAAAAAAGCTAATATGTTTATCACCTGAATTTCTGTTGCTATAGCAATACAACATTAAATTTTCATGGAGAATGACTTGACATCTCGTCCCAGTACTCAACAATGGTTTATGAAACAATATCTTGTTACTGCCATGCCTTGTTACAGCCTTTGTTGAAGTACATACTGACAGTGAACGACAGAACAGTGCATGACCTCTTTCTTACTGTTTGAGAAAATATATAGAGTTTCACTCTAAACTACGTATTGGTAGGAGAGAAAACTGTTAGGAAGTGGTTAGATTTATACAATTACTGATGGAAGAAGCAGGGGTGAGGAAAGCACTCTTGGCTGCTTTTATAAGCACCCATAACCTTAGTGGACATGAACTTTGTGCCTTCTCCAAGTGTAAATTCATAACATTAAGGGCTTTATATAGTTTCATTGAAAGTATATCCTATTAACACATCTTAAGGTTCCATATACTGTTACTGAAATACTTTTATTCTGGCAGTCTAAATTTCTATTTGATTTCCAAAAACATTCTTTTCTTTTTTGTTTGTTTGTTTTTTCCTATCTATGCTGGTAAGATGACCTAAATCTACTTGAAATGCTATGAATCTGTTTATAACATCAAAATTATTTCTGTGACAGTTTACGAAATCATGTTTATAGAAAACTTTACTGTAATTACTGTTCTCAGTTTTGGTGCAAAGCACATCTGCAAAAAACTTAATAGGAGGATAATCAAGGAAACCACAAAAAAAAAAAAAAAAAGGACACGAAAAGGCAGTCAGTCACAATCAGTTGCTTGATATATAAATCTCTTTCGAAGTAATGCAGGCAGTGTTTTAATTTGGAATTTGTAAGCATATGCTGTCGTTTGAAATTTGTTAGTATTTGAGCAAAACATAAATTGCTTTAGCAGAAAAGTTGTAACTGTCCCCTTTAGGCACTCTGGAAATGAACATTTTGAGCCAAGTATAATGTGTTGAATTGCACTGAAATATAATATATAGCATCAATTTATTTCAGTTATCTAGACATATACTATATAGAAAATACTGTGTGCTATCTTCCCTGAAGGACAAAAATAAATTCTTAAACACTCTGTTCCCTTACTAACTTTGCAGTTCAATGTGCATTGTCGTATGATTTTTGGGAAGTGTAATATAACAACAGAAATTTTACTGCTAGGTTTTCTTCAAGGATTAATGTAATCCTGCAAAGAAAAATATACACAGGTATTCCCCCAAAGAACAGTAAGCAGTGAAAGGGATTCAAAAGGTTTATTTCAGAGGTGAGAATGCGGCAAGCTTATAGATCCTAATGGCGCTATACATCCAGCACCAGAGCAAAGGCATAAAGGCGAGGCTTTTGTTCATTCCTCGGCTTTATCATCTCTTCCCCCTCCTCGGCTCTCCCATTGGCTGCCAAGGCCTTGCAGCACATCTGTGAGCATTATTTCTCTTGTGTGTGGGGAGTAACCACAGACTGGTCTGAGCTGGAAGGGACACTAAAGATCATCTGGTTCCAAACACCTGCCATGGACAGGGACACCTTCTACTAGGCCAGGCTGCTCAAAGCCCCACCCAAACTGATCTTGAGCACTTCCAGGGATGGGACATCCACAGCTTCCCTGGGCAACCTGTTTCAGTACCTTACCACTCTCACGGTGAAGATTTTTTTTCTTAATAGATAATCTAAAACTACCGTCTTTCATTTTGGAGTCATTCCCCCTCATCCTATCACTACATTACTTAATAGAGCAAGCCTCTCTATCTTTCCTGATGGTCTCCACTAAGTCATCCCTTCTTCTTGCAGAACAACTCCAACTCCTTCAATCTCTCCTCGTTCTTTAGAACCCTGATTATCTGTGTGACCCTTCTCTGGATCCGTTTGAGCTGGTCCACACCTCTCTTACATTAGGAGTCAGAGAGCAGGATTCATTAGTGCAGGTGGGGTGTATGGGAGCAGAGTAGAGAGGCAGAACAACCTCTCTCAGTCTGCTGGTCTTACTGCCTTTGATAAATCCCAGGATATGGTTGGCTTTCTGGGCTGCAAGTGCTCATTGCTGGGTCATACTCAGTTTTTGATTCACTAGTACCCCCAGGTAGATATTTTCAGGGCTGCTGTCAATCAACTCATGGCCAAGTCTGTATCTGTGCAGGACCTTGAGGTTTGCACAGGCCCACTTCTCAAGACTGTCAAAGTCCCTCTGGATGGCATCACTTTTCTCACAGTATCAACCACACCATTCAACTTGATGTCATCCACAAAGTTGTTGAGTTTGCACTTAATTCCACTCTCCATGTTCTTGACAAAGATGTTAAATTGTACTGGTCCCAACACAGACTGCTGAAGAATACCACTCATCAAATGTCTCCACCCACATATCAAGCCATTGACTGAACTCATTGAGTGTGAACATGCAGCTAATTCCTTGTCCACTGAGCGGTCCACCTGTCAAATTATTAACAAATTATTATGTGGGACAGCATTAAATCAGTTAATGATGAAAATTCTTCCTCAGAAGACTGATAAATTTAACTAGTCAATATTTAGAATGGCATATAGCTGCATTGACAGAGTATATAGGACAGTGATGTTTTGCATTTCCCATAGTTTTTGTGGATGTGGAGAGAGACAGTAGCCATAAAACTTACAGTTTTATGTTAACTTACATAGTTAACCAAAATTTTCAGTTGTGTGCAGCACACCGATATGAATGTTTTATTTTCAGGAAAAACCCATCTTCAGTAAGGAAAACAGGATTTTTAACACACGTTACTTAAAGAAAAGGAATACATACATATGCATCAAAGCAGAAATCACTAAAAGGCCTCTGTCAGCCACCTCTATTTATCAGAATAATCTCTTCATAAAATGGTACTCCACCTGTCAGATTTAAAATTTACGTACCTGTGTGCTGTAGTGGCTAGATGATACAGTTTGACAAATCATATATGCATCCATTGATACTGAATCTACCTAAAAATTTTCCATGTTTAATGGAACTCCAATTAATCTCATTGAAATACAATTTTATGTTGAACTCAGAACTCTCATGTCTTCAATATAAAACCAGTTTATTTCCTTGTTATGTTCCAATGGTATGCTTTAGAATTCTTTGAAATTACAACTCAAAGTAAATCTCTCCTTTGTTCCTCATCCCTATTCCCTAGTTGAAATATGCATAAGAGATGTCTAGTTAATCACATGGCTAAGATGGAGGAGCTACTTTTTAAATACATTGCAAACACATACTGTATACATGTAATTTTTAATGTTTTATTAAAAAAATAAAGGATGAAGGAGCAAAATTAAATCTTTTGCCCCTTAATTTAAGGGTAAAACTAAATGTTGGTTGCCACTAACTCAGAGTTTATATTTAAAACTGTGCTGAATAGACAGTTTTCTTTTTTTTCTAATTCCTACAGACACTGTCATTGTCTAGGTCATAAAGAAAGATGAGATCCTTGTCTCCAAAAATGTGAGTGGACTTGCACCTCAGTTGTTTTTTGCTCTTTAGAGTGCAGTGCTGTCTCCAGTGGTTTCTGGGATACAAAGACAGATTTAACAATGTTCCAGTTAATCTCAATGCATATCCTGTTTGCAGATAGAAAACTGCTAGGGTGTGTGCAAAAACTCATCCACAGGACAGTAAAAGAATCATATAAACGTCTTTACATAATGTTTTTAATATCACTTTGTTTAATGATAAATTATTTTTTGTGCTTATAAATATATATCATAGATTTTATTTAATGAGGGTGCATTTCTACTTCTCTTAGCAGGACTCGTAAATAAAGCCTTAATTTCAGTTTTCTATTGAATATTAGTGTAAATTTATTAGGAGGCCTTCAGGCTAGGATAGAGGAAAATGCGATAAAACTTGACAGCTGAGGAGTATGAATAATATTCAGTTATGGTTAATAAATTATATCCTATCCTAAGACAATATTTCTTTTGGCATCCTCGAGAAAAGCTAAATGTCTAACTAATGCTATTACTGCTTCTCCTTGTTGATTATTCTTACTTAGCTTTTGTTGCATAGCAAAGTCTAAAACTGAACAAAAAAAAACCAGCCAAAAATCAACAATCCTGAGGTACAATCTGAAGTCTTAGGTTATGACAGTACATTGCAGTTAAACTCAAGTTACTTTTAACAAATGCATCCAGTTATCAAAATGCAATAACAAAATTTTAAATACCAATCATATCAATTTGATTTATTTAAATTATGTGAGAAGTTTTCTTTGAGCGCAGATATAGTTTTAGCTTAAACAATTTAAAATACAGTGAATTTACCTCCAGAAAGCTTTCAGCGCTCATGGTATTTGGATCTGACACTGGAAAACCGTAGACTGCATATTTTCCTGAAAAGTCTTTTAATGCCTTAAGAATCTAGACTAAATTTTAATGATTATGTCCAAGTATACAGCACTTCTTAGTTCTCTTAGTATAACTGGAATTATTTAAACAGTGCACAATTATAAATATGTGTCAATGTTTCAAAGTGTAGTATGAATTAAACACAAATAATAAAACTCTAAGTGGGCTCAGCAAGTTCATCTAAGCTTTTGAGAAGTCTGAATATCATTTCTGCAGAATATTAAACGTTTCTTTGACATATGTCTATGTATTTCAGAAAATGTAGTCTGTAGAAAGGCAAGACTGCATTTCTGTCACTACATTTCTTTGACCACTTTTTCTTTGCCCTTTTTTTTTTTTTTTTTTTGCTTTGTTTTAGTTAATGCTAGTGAGCCTAGGGTAATGCATGTGTAGAGAAGCAGATTTACTATAGATGGGATCTGTTTGAAGTTGTAAAGGTGTGACCTTGACAAGTATAACATCTAGTGAGAAAAGTTTAAAATATTGTGCTTTGAACTGTTTAAACAGAACTCTTATTATGGAAAACCTCTGTATTGTCTGATGTTGGTGTTGAAAAGGCTTTCAGGGGATGGCAATAAGGATCATGCCAGATTTTACTATGCCAAGATTAATGGAATTAGTTTAATGCTCCAAAGACCAGACTATGAAGGTAATGAAACATTGGCATTTGGTCTTTGACACTGAATTGTGAAGGAAGGAAAAGACAGTATTAAGTGGGGCACAGATTCTTTATTCTGTTGTGATCCTGAAGCAGTCAGACAAGAGAAGAGTGTTAAACTAAATGTATGCAGTAGCAGAGAATATGGTGCAAGTGCAGTAACTCTTGAAGTAATTAAGACAGAAACTCAAGTGTAAGTTGTTTTTGCTTTAGAGAACATAATATGCAAGTTCTTTTTGCTTTTGTCATGTGATTATAGAAAGCTTTAAAGAAAACCTTTTCTTTTCCTGTTAAATAGAGAACAGATAACAATTAAGCTAATGTTATTGAAATTCTTTCATTTCGATTTATATATCAATTTCTTATTTAATTTCTTATATAATTTGTATTAGAAGTTCCTTATAGTTTAGAAATTTTTGCTGATGTACACTTATCTGGGTCTCAAATTTGAGATTAAATTTACTACCCTGAATTTAAATTCAGTGCAGAGTTAGGTCTATTCATTTTAGTCTGGTTTATTTTAGTTTAGTTTAGTTTAGAGGAATAAAACATCAAGGACTGATGTACAAGAAAAGATTATTTATATACTGTATTCGGGGTGGTTGAGAAAGGACAGTGATCCTTGTGAATTCCATTAACTTCATTGTCTAACTCTATCTTGTGTCTCAATCTTCAGTTAGTTCAGGTAACAGTGACATAGGTTAAGGAAATTTTGCTGCATAAACTTCTTGTTATTCATGTAACGAGAGCCAGACCAAAGGCAAAGGAAGAAACTTTTTTAGTTTTCAAAGCTTCTCTTTCTCAGGCGGAGCGGCACAGCTGAGGTTATCAATTACTTTGAAAAGTGGTAGTGAATGAGCATTTTAATACTACAAAAATATTTACATCTACATAGTATTATATTTGAATGCAATGATACCAACATTTAGTAAACAATATGAACCCCAGCTTTAGCAGGATATTTCTACTCCTGGCAGTGACAAAAAGAAAAAAAAAAAAAAAAGACAAAAGCAAACCCAAAACTAACAACAAAACAAGCCCCCAAACATAAAAATCTCATTTTTTCATTTCAGTTAGATTTTTTTAAAAGTTTTTTTGGTTTCCATGGAATCTCTTTTTTTTCAGAAGTTACTACTTATTATTCACTCTGACAAAAAAAGTTCCACTGGTTTCCTTTATTTGAGATTTGCCTGCTAAAGGCAACTTTTAAACTAATCTAAAGACAGTGTTTTATGTTGAATAGCAGTGATCAGTTCTGCATTGTAACTTCCTCAATTCCATAAGTGTGCTGGATTCATTGTGCTATTTTGTGAAATTAATATTTGTATGTGCTTTGTGTCAGACTATCTCTTCATGGGAGTTCTTTATGGACTTTATGGTTTCCTTCAAGAACAAATCTCTGAAGCTATGCTGCTTGCATTGCTTGTAAATCTTGAAATTGAGAACCTGTAGAAGATGAGAGTAGTCTGACTGAAATTCAGACATATCAAGCCTGCATTCTTTATAACAAAGAAATAGGAAGCAAATCTAATTTCTAATATTTTTTTCCATAAACACTCTCTGATTTAATGGTCCATGTGTCCATGTATTAGAAAATGAGAACTTAAAGGTCCATGTTCTTTTTTCATTTTTACATTTACTCTATTGCAAACAATCAGTATAAATTTTATTGTCATAAGGATAAAGAAGAAATAATTTCTTTTCTAACTTTGTTAATGGTTAATTTCTGTGTAGTTTCCTGGTAGCATTATTACTGGTTAAGGCTACAATTGCAAGATGTTAGTTCATAGAATGGAATTTTGTATTTCTCCACAAAGCAATGAATTTGAAGTTGCATTTTCACTTCAGCATATAAATGGGTATTATGTTGTGGCATATGGTATTGAAATATTCATGATTATTAATATGTTCACATGTATAATACCTGCATGCTTTTTTTTTTTTTCCTGCCCTGTCTTAGAACTAGTACAGAATGTACAGAATTTAATTGCAAATAAATTCTTTCAGGCTGTAATAGTAGCTTTCAAAACCTCTAAAGTGTTTTGTATAGAAAGGATTTCTAGTGATTCTCACTTCTGAAATGTAACTGGGAATGCTAAAGTTTATCATTATTCAGAATCCACTTCTATTTTCAGAACCAAAGCACTTGAGAGGAGATACTTGATTTTCTCAGAATGGACAAAGCCTATGATATTTAAACAACTGAATTGAATAACGATTTGTTAAATGGGATTCTAGTGACTCTAACTGCAATTATGTGTAGGGAAAATACTTCAGAAAAGTATTTTCACAGTGGATGGAAACCCTAGGTTAACATCTTACACTAACAGTTCTCGAATAGCTCGATATAACTAAATTACTTTCTCCTTATAAAACAAAAGTTCATGAAATCAGTTTATTCATTCGGAATTTTGAATGTAAATTAGACTAAGCATATACATTATCCCACTACATTGTTCTGTGTTGCCTTTTAACTGCTGGAGAATTGTCAGAGAAAAAAAAACCAAAAAAGGACAGAAGCGCACTGTTGGTTTTTTTGTTGTTGTTCTTTGTTGGTTTTTGGGTTTTGTTGTTGTTATTGTTGTTTTTTCTCCTAGAACATAATGATTTATTGGAGGATAAATGAAAAGAGCACATAAATTCTATGCCATTTGCTGTAAAAGGGTGTTGCTTTTGAGAGAGAATCTCTTTGAATCCACACTTCTGAAATGTAATTGTGGTAGAATTCCAATTCAGTGATACTTATTGCTTACCTCTTTTTAAAAAATGTCTTTTGAAAGTCTACTCAGATACTTCACTCTCATTTGAAAATAAACTCCCTACTTCTAAGTTATAATTTTATTTAAAATGTAGACCTTTCTTTTCCTTCATTAGTCCTGCAAAAATAGAACAGTGTTAACATCCTTTGTTGTCTGAAGGACAAAGAAGTATCTAACATTTCCTGGTCTTTTACCTTCTACCTTTTACAAAATTGTTTCTTCTGACTAATAGGCTAGGCATTCTGTACACTTCTATCATTCAACTGATGCCTTAGGGTTTTCATGGATTTGTAGATTTTTATACTTCTAGATAGTTTCTTGCATTTAGAGCAGCTAGCAACCTCTAACCCTGTGCTAGCTGTCTTAAGGGTCAGATAATAGCTGGAAC
>JAWWLT010000092.1:43364126-43379487 GCA_035040995.1 Premnoplex brunnescens
CCCCCAGACCTCCCCACCGAGGGGCTGTGGCACCCACACCCGGTCCCGCACCCGCCCCTTTCCCCTTTACTGAGCAAACAAATATCGTTGTTGGCAAGATAAGGCTTGTCAAATTTGACTGTGGAATTGACATCTCTTTTCCCTGAAGTACTGACTCATAAAAATACACGTGGCAAATACATACTCCCAAGGAACCACATATTCTAGAAGACTGTAAAAATTAGTGATTGTGTCCGTGACTCCTAAAGCTCTACTGAATAACGGGAATGGAATAGGAAATTGAATAAAGTATTTGGAAGCTGAGATGAAGTAGTATCAAGCATTTGAGTGTAGTTTTGTAGCTGCATTTTGCGACTAATTAAACTTTGTTAGATTTTGCTCTGCCAGTTTTGTTGAATCATAAACAGCAGTTCACTAGTAGACACAACGGACCAGTTTTCAGAATTGTCTGAAGTACACATATGTAAGTGCTCTTAAGAGTGCAGACTACAATGTGTTTCCTATTATAACAGCACTTTCCATTGCAGTATTACATTCCATTATAGATATCACCATACTTTGAAGCTACTAATAACCTGACTTCCCCAGGGGAGACATGTTGCTATTCCTGTTTCACGTGAGAGACTAAATGTAACAGAGGTTACCTGCCCTCCAATGACAGCATAGATGTTGGAAAGGTACATCAACAAAAGAGGAAAGTGTGTGATTGGAAGCACTTTCCTTTTTATTGATGCTTACATTCAGCAGCTTTCTTATTGCTGGTTAGCTGGCTGCACAAGGGAGATTACCCATTCAAAGTTGTCTAGAAAAAATTATCTTTGCAGGTCCATTTTACCAAACTTGTAAGTCTCCCTTTACTCACTTCTCTATTCACAGTTTTGCTAAACTCTGAACCCTTTTAAGAAAATTGTTTCCAGGCTATATTTCTGCCTTAGCAAGCTTGGAAGTCTGGTCAGTTTTCCCATCTGCATTATGCAGTATGTTGTATAGCATCAGTGAAGGTGGAAATTCAATGTTTCCCCCAACACTGCCTTACAAAATGATTACTGAATTTAAATCAACTTTCCCAACCTTCCTTCCACAATAATCTGGACTTTTTGTGGTGCTAACATATTCAGATAGCGATTTTGCTGAGTACTAATACTGTTTTTATGCTTAAAAATCTGTATAAAAATGGCAGCATGCATTTTTTGGATGTGCCTTTGAGAATGGATGGTGAAATTGCCACTTACGTGAAACCTTCTTCTTACTCATAACTGTACTGTTGCAGAGTAAAATGGACCCCAACAACCAACCCTAACAACATGGTAATGTCTTCCGTTAAAATTTGTAAGGACAGACTGGGAGCCATCTTCATTCCCTATTCCATTTTCATTCACCCAGCAAATGAAGGAAAAGCCAAGAATAGCTTTATCTTTAAAAGAGGTGTAGATTTGGTGAAGCAATGAGTCTGCAGGAATGGGACACAAGGGGAGGGCAGGAAGGACTAAGATCAGTACACGGGCCCGAACACAATTGAAAGCTACAAAGATGCAATGCATATCCTATTGGATTGGCAAGAATGCTATCTTAATTTATGAATGTCTGAGTGCAGCCATACCACACTGTTATGCATAAAGTTTTCATACATAGCAATTGTAAGATGATATACTCCTTCTCTGTAGCTTGTTTCTCTGGGTATTTTTTGTCTGCCATTAATATTCAGGGAACCTGATGCTCCTTGTCTGCATTCCCCAAAATTGTGGATTCCTTGGTATGGTTAACCTAAACTTTCTAATATAAGTGCAATGCTATACATGTCCCACTGAAATTGTAAGTGAAATTCTTTCTGTAATTGAACTATTATATCAACGTCAAACACAGTGGGCTCTAGAATGGTGTTTTTAAGCACAATCTATTTCAACTCTTTTTTTCCTGAAAAAAACAACAAAATAACCAAACCAGTATTAAACAGTAAATTGATTTCCAATGAATGATACTGTGGATATATGCTGTATGGTAAGTTTTATGAGAAACTAAGATGTCTTTTTATTACCAAATTGTTTAGTTGTTCCTCCTTACCTATTAAAATATAGAACCCCATTATAATTTCACCTGAAAAACAAATCCATTTGGTATGGAATTTTTTTTTTTTTTCCCCCCAAACAATTTGGGTAAGGGTATATGTATTCTCCTAGAGAAAACAGGTTTAAACCTGATGTTTTCCATACATGCGTGCACGTCTCCTAGTGTTCAGAGTGAATATGTACAAAGAGACATTAAAAGAGAATATAAGCCATTTAAGCCAGCAAGAGGGGGTAAAATTAGAGTGAATCTCTACTTAATAATTCACAGTAGAAAAATTCCTTTTAGTAGAGAGTATTATTTTACCAACAAAATATATATTCTATCCATATACCTAATATGGCTTTTGTATACTGATGAATATTTACCCATTTTGCTTTAATGTACTACATTGGTGACTTACTGCTTAGAGCTAAAAAGAGAGTTGTTTTGGGAAAATGATGAAAACGTATCATTTGATGGTTTAAATTGGTATTTTATATATTAATTTAGTTCAACCAAATACCTGCCACTGTTGTGGATTAAAAGTGTATTATATATTTATCACATCAGGAATATACATTTGGCAATTGATAACAAAAAAATCTTCACAGCTATTACCATGAAATATTAAAGATTATCAGCAGAATATGAATACTCAATTGCTTGTTTGAGCCAGTTGTCATTTGACCTTATGTTTGTGTGTTACACATTTTCTTTCAATAAATTTACTGTCACATTATATAAAAATATAGTAATTTAAACACACAGCTGCGTAAACCTATCTCAAAATGGTTATCAAACAGAATGATTAAGTGTTCTGATATGTCTAAGGAGATCTATGGTTTATTGGAAAGGAATAGAGTTAAAAATGAAATTTGCAAATATTGTGACAATCTGACTGTAAATCAGAGAGTTACTTTCACAGCAAGTATGAGTAAATTCTCAGGAATTATTTGTGCCAGGAAACATTATTCATTATCTGCCGTGGTCATTTTTACCTTGCAGTATTCACAAGGCTATTATTATTTTTAAGTGTCTTCTCTAGTGTTTTTCAGAGCTTGCTGAAGGAATCTCTCTGGACTACTTCTGTAGTATTAAATTCATATATGATAATGAATATTAACTATTTGGGTTCTGTATGTGTGTACAATAAATCAAAGGATGCTATCAGTAATTTGTGTCTTCTAATTAGTTCATACAGATGGGTATGTAGTCAGACTTGTTGCATGCAGAAGCCATTAATTTGCAGGACAATGGATGCTAGAAACAGAAATAAAGCAAAAACGAAAAAAAAAAATCTATGAATTAAGTCTAGAGAAGTCTGTGACACAGACTGTCTTAATATCTCCGACACTGGGTAGAGGGTGGTAGAGGTTGTCACTAATATGATTCACAGAAGAATTTCTGAAGGAGAATAACTGAAAATATTCCTTCCAACCCAGAAGAAAAAAGTCTGCCTTAGACTAGGAGATACCAAGACAACTTACTTGGAAGATCATTCAAGAGAAATTTCGTTTTTTTCAATTACTTTTTTTCTTTGATCTCCTTTCGCACTTCATTTGCACATCTCTGGTTCTTCAAGTCTTTTTTTTTTTTTTTTTTTTCCCTCTTACTAGGTACCTCCTGTTAATCATTCTTGCTTTTGATCCCTTTCCCCCTGTGTACCTTCCTCTGAACAGCAGAGTAGTGTTCATAATTCTTATTGGCAAGGGGAAAATTGGCTTCACAGCAATATTTTCCAACAGGCTGCTTCTTTCAGTGGCATTGAGGTAGACAGTGAGGGAACACAGTGTGCTGAACATGGGGAACTGAAGGACCAGATGAAATTCTTCAGTGCCAGTCTAGTCATCTTCACTGATGGGCCATGCAGTCATTCATGACAATATTTATTATAGAGAACTGAAGTGCCATGAAAAGTAGTTGCTTTGCAGGCTTATTCACCGTTCCTTTAGCTTTTAGTCCAGTTTTTCTTTATCTGTGGTTTCTTACTGCCTCTCTTTAAGTGTTGGTAATTTCACTTCCCTGGGGAACTTCTAAAATGACACATCATATTGTATATACGTCCACCTGCATATTTTTCTGCCATGTTCCTAATTAATTTTGATTTTCTACTGAACAACTGGGTCTGTACAGCTGTAAAGTACCATACAGTTTTGTGATTAAACAAATGGTTTTCATTCTAGACTAAGAGATAATTTGAACTTGCATGCAATTTAACTTAATTTACAAAGTCAGCTAGGGTTTTCCTCATTATTTCTCAAAAATGATGCCAAGAATTTCAGTGGGTGTACTGTCTGTTCTTTTGTTAGGGCTTACCAAAATTTATGTGGCCAATAAACTTCTCTACTAAGTACCAGGTCTATCACCATCAATCCACATGAGCTTCAAAATACTGAACTGTACATTTCATAAGGCAAAATCAGATTTTAATCTTAGTGTACATTCAGTCACATCTCCCACTTGTGATGCAATATCTCTGAAGTGTTATAAATTTAAAATGAAAATAAAAAAGCTATTGAACTGCAAAGAATGTGATAGATAACAAAGGGTCATGGGTGTTATTAAGTTGCAAGTCTCAAAGAGCTTGCAATGAGAGATTTGTTTACCGTTATCTTTATTTTTTTTTTTCTGGGTATCTACTTTTGTGATACTTTTCACAAGCTCTTCTCAAGAGAATTCATCCCTGTTTTCATGTTACAACACATATTGTTTACTTAGCTCTTGTCATATTGTAAACTCAGGTTTCATAACTTTAAAATCTTGCAGTTTGCTAATGTTTCCATGTTTACAAGCTAAAATATATTAAGAATAGAAGAATACAAGAGTTGAGATGACTGTTATCTGAGTAGATAGTAGAGAAAGAATCTGACACTGTACAGTTTTTATTTTAATATCTTTTCTTACATGTGGAAGATTTTTCTCTTTTAAATATTTTCCATTTTATCTCCTATCCTCATTGGTATGCTTAACCATGAGAATAGAAGATGCAATGAAAAATATTTAAGAAAATCTGATATGCTTAATCATGAGGACAGAAAAACCTCCAAATCATAAGTACGGTTTGGAAAAGTGTGAAATCTAGTCCTAACTGTTGCATGAGGTAGAAGAGAGATTTAACAGTCTTCTAGAGACTGTATTTTCTGAGGTGTTTTACTAAGATTCGTTTATCATTAGCATGTAATTTTGCCACTTGGTATTCTTGTATTTTCAGTCAGGCATTAAAATTTCTTTTTTGTTAGGTTTGGCTTGGGACTGAAGAAAAGACAGAAGAAAACTACAAAAATGTAGTCATGGTCCCATTATCAAGATTAAAAAAACCAAAACTAACCAACCAACCAACCAACAAAAAAAAAAAAAAAAAACAGAAAAAACAAAAACCAAAAAAACCCAAAACAAACAAACAAAAAAAAAAAAAAAGAAACAAAACCAGATATAACAAAGCTAACTGTAGTTAAGAAAAAGAAAAAAGTAACCATAAAACAGTTACTTCAATTGTTTTTACATAACCAACTGTTGAACATTTGCCTTTGCATGAGGTGTTCTGTGAGGTTCTTTGAGGATTTTTTGAGGGGTTTTTGTTCATATTTTTTTTGTCCAGTTTGGTTTTGTTGTTTCAATTATTGATTACTTGTAAAGAGACTTTAATCAAAGATGTTACTAATTTGCCTTAGAGTGATTTGGGGGAAGGGGAGTGTTTGTGTTTGGTTCTTTATCAGATTAATGTGTTTCACTGACAGTTTGCTACAAATGGGAGATTAATCCATTAATCTGTACAATTGTCTCTTGTCACATACAAAGGTGTCTTTATTATCCCACCAACACATCCATATAGTTAGAAATCTTTATGTGTTTTCTAGTTTTTATTTATGAATTTCCTGTTCTCTGAACTTCTTACATTACTGTATAAGAAACTCATCTGGAATATTTTGTTTAAGAAACAGATGACCTACTCTTTTAACATCATTTAGTTGCCTTCTGGGCTTCCCTATTAGCAGTTCCAGTATGAAGAATTTTTAACTAAATTAGGTCTTTATAGAATGCATGTTCTGAACTTTCAGTGTAGAACTGTTGTTACTTTTCAGTATGTGAAAATTGTGGCTTTAGGTTTGTTTTTCGTTTTCCTCTGCAAAGAAGGAAACATATGCACGGATTTAATCTTTTTAACTTGTCTGTTTCTCTGATTTTGTGTCAGTCTCTTTGTCAAAGACTAAGACAAATTGACATGAAATACTTAACTAAAGCTCTGATTTATATATAACATAGTGAAATGAAACAACTGCCAGAAAAAAAAAGAAAACTGATTTAAGAAGTAATAAAGACACCTTCTCTATATTTCTGGATATAGAGATATATTTCTCAATATAATATATTTATATATAATATATTTCTCTATATTATTTTTCAAGTGTTGACTTAATGACTAACAAAATATATTTCAAGATACCTCAGAATCTACAAATTTACAAATTGTCTTTGCCAGATCAATGTATAGATAGCTATGTGGATGGTTCAAGATCGGTTATACTACTACTATGCTTTAAAAATTATGTTATTAGAGTAAATCGGAAAGAAGATAAAATGATAAGTGTCAAAAGCCATATAAAGAACTTTTTCTCACAGGCACAGAAGGCCCTGCATGAGGGTTCTTCAAATTTTACTAGAGGATTATGTTTTTATTTTTTTTTATTTTTATTTTTTTTTTGGTGTATGTGTGATTTATTTTTACCTGAAGCAACATAGAATTATGGAAGGAAAAAAAATAGAGGTGATTAATATAATGACAAAGCATGGTGGAGTAGGGAAAAACTACTTTCTCGTAAGATTATTGTTATTTTGGTAGAAGATTTCTGAATGAAGGGCAGTATAATTTTTCAAGCATTTCAAATTGTGGTGATTAAAGAATGAGGAGAGTATAGAGTGTTTTGCAATGACTTAAATTTTATATGATGAACGGGATTCAGTACTCAAAATGAAAAATTTGGCTTCAACATTTGCAATAAATTTCTATTTGCAAAATCTATTAGAGGCAAGAAAATTTTATTGAAGATGTGGGAATATCTTCATTTGATTCATATGATGCTACACTTGATTAAATGCTTGTAAATAAAGTATAGAGAACAAATAAGTGTTAGAAAGACAATGCAAGCATCTAATAAATCTTCCTGGTTTTCTTTCTGACCATAGACTAAAATGATCACTGTATGAAAATATAGGCCAAGATATTCAAACACCATTTTTCTTGATTAAAATATTTAGTCTATTAATCATGTTAAGAGAAAAAAACTTTGTTATTTTTCTATCTGAAGTTTCTTGAAATTTCAGTGCAGTTTTCATTTATCACTGAACGTGTTTTTTGAAGATTTAAGGGAGTTTGGTTTTCTTGTGACAGCTGCAGCTATTTTAATGCACAATGTCATGGAGGGACAGTACAATGAAACTATAAGAAGCTGAGCTGGTTGCATATGTATGGTTTGTGAGTAGCTGAAACTAAATTTTGTCAGTTTGTGAAGTCTAAAATACAGTTGGGTTTACATCAGATTTACCCTTCAACTATTGTAAGGAAAGAGAAATAGATGTTAAATGAAACACTCTCTGAGAAACTTCATCTCTCTACTCCCCCTTTAATGCTATTTTTTGTCAGTGTCCTACTTTCTAGCTCCAGTTTACAGTAACTGAGCTATGGTATGTAATTCGTATAAAATGTCACAAGTGGTATTATTCATTAACCATGACAAAAATGCTGGCATTGATTTGAACCCATGGGTTCATTTGTGTCCATGTGTCCTCAGTAAACCGAATTAGAATTGTTCTGTTAGTTCCTCAAAAATTGTTTTTAAGTTGGGTTTTTTTTTTTTTGTGACTATTCATTAGTTATGTCTGAGCATAAAAACTTCATCCAAGAAAGAAAGCATTTTTCTCTATTAGAAAATTTCCTGAAATAAAAAGTCATCTCTCTTCCCATGTAGTTTTCTGATATTTGAATTTGGCAAACCGACCTGTGTGATTTAGAGTAAAACTGGATTTTGCAGGCAATTTATTTTATTCAAATGCCATTCTTATGGCATACATAAAATTATTTTGTGCACTTTACGTTAAAGTATTTGGAGTAGCATTAACTGTGAAATGTATTACTAATTAGTTTATTGCAATAGTTTCCAATGCATAAAATGAAGAAAACTATGGTTGCCTTAATTCAGTTAGGAAGCAAAGAAAAAAAAGTAAGGAAAAAAAGAAATTAAAAAAAAAAAAAATGGAAGGTCAGCAGATAAAAATAGCATATGGAAATTATCTGCAATACTGAGAATATGGCTCTGTTAAATATCAGTGCCTAGAGCTCACTTCCCACAGTAAGATCTGGACATATGTGGGTTTTTGTTATATATGTTGCTAGCTCAAAGTTGACTTTCAAAGAGAAACAGCAATTTCACTTATTCACTTATTATCACAGTTGTAAAGGCTTGCAATCTACAGCCAAAGTTTTTGGCTTAGTCTTTTATTCCTGATTATTTCTTTTCCTCTGTAAATTGGTGAGGGAAAGGGGGTAAAGGTAAAATTAGGTTATCTTTGAAGACCTTCCATTTAAGCCAGTGGTTCACAGGAGCAGATCTTTTTATTCTTTCATCTGCATTGAACTCTATCCATAAGCTGCCATTTATTGTCTCATATGAAACTGCTAAACTTTAGGATAATTCAAATAACTTCACCTAGCTGAAACAGTGAGCAAAGTGAGACATCCATAGGAATCTTTTAGTCCAAAAGGAAAACTTACAATGCCTTTTGGCATGGCAGCTTCATTGTAACAGAAGGTAGGGAGGCCAGGGTAAGTGAAAAGACACAATCAAAAACCTGTGCAAGGCGGTGTCATGGTCAGTAGAGCTAATTAGCTGGATCAGTCGACTCCCACCCCAAAGAGAAGAAAATGTATGTGTCTCCACTTTCACAAGTGCTTTCTTATGTAGTCTACCCTCCCTCAAGCTCTCCCTCCCATGCTTGCTCTTTCCTTGTACAAGAGTGGACTCTGTTACTTACCATCTGCTCTGAGTCTTTTAGTACTAGAAAAGATATAATCACAATAAAATACTTGGTATGAAATTTTGGGGCGTATTTTATAATATAAACTCAATAAAGGTTCTAATATGTATGACCCACCTCTGTATCTGACCAAACTATGTCTTACCGTAGCAAAAGGGATGCTCTTCAGATAGTGCTTGACCAGTATTTCCACTCCGTACACCTTATATTGCCACAGGATGCAAAAGCCACAGGAGTTCATTAGCATTGTCAAAGGGTGATCTCTGGTTATTCTATTTAATACCTTGTTCATGAATTTCCAGTATCTTTAAATGTACTCATACTCTCTGCCTACACAAGTTATTAAGGCAAGACATTATAGAACTTCACTGCCTTCGGTGGCAGGATGATGTACAGGGTGAAAAGATTCAGAATGGATAAGTTTATCCATTGATATTCCAGGTGAATCAGTGTAGTGGAAACTGAAAGAAGAAATATTTTATGAGGTTATAGTTATGTTGCATTCTACACCACTACAGCATGGTATTTAGAGCAGTGTGCTTTTTTTAAATTTCAAATCACTCTACCTTTATCAGTATATCCTGAACAACAGCTTTTGATGAAATGTTCTTCTATGACATCTGACAGCATTTGATCCTTTAAAAGCTATAATCTGATCTGCAGCAGTAAACTCTGTATGCCAAGGCAGATACTGTAATGCCTGACTTGGCATGAGAGAATCCATCAGGCTTCTCCAAAAGAAATAGCATAACACCAAAATACAGTCTGAGGTTTTTTTCCAGGCATCAGCAAAACATTTCTTCTCATTTGCCTTCTCTATTTCTTGGGTATTTGGACACAGAACTTTATCAATAGAGATTCCCATTCCCAAAAATGTCTCCAGACATTCATATTCAAGGAAATCTTGAAGAAAGTAATGTTTTGTCTTTTTGAGAAATTGGGAGATTGTGCTGCAACTTTGGTTAAATATTCAAGACATTGATTTTGTTGTTGTTGTTGTTGTTAGTTTTTTTGGGTTTTTTGTTGTTTTTTTTTGTTTGTTTGTTTGTTTCTAGTAGTCTGTACCTTGGCATGCAATGTTTCAAATTGTTGAAGTATTTTAAAGTGAGTTTTGAATTTCTGTAGAACTAATGGCATAAGAATTTTCTCTAAAGCCTGGAAGCGAGGGCGTACAGTCTTCAAGATCTTCATAGCAGTCACTGGTATCACATATTCTGTTGATTTAAGGACTTTTTGCAGAACGTGTTTTTTTATCAGTGACGTAAAAGCTGCTCCTTATTTGGTAAGATGCCCTGAAAAAAGGGCATTTACCCATTTCATTGACTTTCTTTTAATGTTTGCAGGATTTAAAGGAGTGGTGAAATTGCACATTGCTGAAGCAATGGGACTTTTCTGTAGAATGTCTTCAAAGAGTTCATGAGCTTCACATTGCACTCATCAGCATGTAATTGTTAATCAAGAGTGTCAATTGATTATTGGTATGGCAAGCTGACTTCTTTCTCAAATTTGCCAGTTTTCATTCTCCACTAGTTTCTTGTCATTTCCTTTTTTCTTTTCTCCCAAGCTGGTAAAATGAACCATAATTTCCAACTGTTGCTGTTTACTTTTGAAAAAGTTCTCTTTCTCTTCTATGCCTTGTTACAATCCAAATATTTTTCCTACCTTAGTGTGTAAAGCCATCTAACAGCCAAGACAGTAAAAACTACATACAAAGTTTTCTGTTAGAGATTTTGTGTATAACAGTTATAATATTTCACTTTTTTCATTTACATAAATAGCTTTATTTTGACCTTAAAGAGAACATTTCAAATGTAGACATAGCATTCATGTTAATGCATATGCTCATTACCTTGGGAAATTTTTTTTGCAGGTTTTAGTTATCTTGTAAAATTAGTGTTTTGGCCTTCTTTCTGTCAAATTAATGCCTCAGAACAGTCAAAACACAGAAACACATTTGTAGCCTGTGAATGTTTCCATCTACATTGTTTGATAAACAAACTCTAGAACTTCACCTTTGAGCATCAACAACTTGAGAAGAAAACTTTGGCACAAAGTGCCATGCTCCCTTCAAGAAATCTGGATTTAGAACTCCTTTATAGGACCTTCATTAAAATTTGCAGATAGCATTCTGCATTGATCTGTAGTTCTGGGAACATCACTTATGACTGAAATTGCCATTGAAACTCTAGGGAGCACTTTTTGTATCCAACACAGGCTTTCTAGAACAGAGTTTTTGAAGTTATTTTTTTCCATTTTTCTTCTTGTGGTTTTGTTTGTTTGTTTGTTTGTTTGTTGGGGTTTTTTAATATACACTTAACAAATTTGTCATCAAATTTATGTCAAGTTCTATGATTGTGGGGTAGCTTTTCTTTCTTTTTTTCTCTTACCAAGATAGTGAAACAAAACAATATATGTTTCTATCAAAGAGAAATATGTTTGGTTTATATCTTTACAAATTGTAATCTGTTTAGTCAAGGTAACTTTCACAGAGATTAGTATGCAGAGGTAGCAGAATTCATGTTTGAAATATACTTGTAAGCATTTATGGCTATACAGCTGTCAGTTGAAAAACTACCTAATGTTTTTCAAAGATAAAGCAGTAGACAAAAGGATGTTTCAGTAACTAGTGATAAGAACAACTCTGTTCCTGTTCCTGTTCCTGCTAACAATGCAGTGCCTGTAATTTGAAAGATTCTTTCTTGATAGTTTTATTATGCCAAGAGATGAGAAAGGTGTCATCAGCAATTAATTCTTGCAAATGTCACAAGAATAAAATATATAAACTTGAAGAAAAAAAAAATCACAGATATTTTAGCTCTTTGGCTGAAATTGGAATGGTGTGAAAGAGCTGCTGAAAGGGTAAAAGTAGTCTCCCAAAGAAAACTGCCTATAAATAGAGTTTGGCCTAATTCTTACTTATTCTCTAGCTAGTTTGTACTGCTTCATAAAATCAGGTAAAAAAACCCCAAACCACTCCTTGTATCATACAGTAGCTGAATTAGGAATTTTCTGCTAAAAGCTGAGGAGTATATCTGAATGCTGGACACCAGCGTTGAGAAAACAATTTTTAAACTCTCTTTTATTTTCATGTACTTGCTTGAAAGTGAAATATTTTATTATGTGTTTTATGAAAAAGTAGGTTACTTGATGTTTATGTGAAAATGTATGAAGAGTACACAGCCCATTTAAGGTATATGATAACTGTTTATCAAAGACGTTAAGATAAAACAGTAGACTCTGTCTCATATATGTGAATTTCCTCATTCAATTTCCCTGTATTACATCAGAAGGAAAGAAGTTGCCTCAGCTGTGCTGGACTGTCTCCTACACATATTGGCAATATAATAGAAATCTAAATACATATATCAAGATTCATTTCATCTCCTTAAAATTCTGCTTGGCAATACAACCTCAGGAGTTGTATTTGCCTCAATTGCAACTCCCAACTAAAATTCAGCTATAGAAGTTCAGAACTTAAAATACATCACATTGTTCCCATTCTGTCTTTAATGAAAATGTAATGCACCACAGTCTATTTTTATCTAAGAAATATATCTTTGATGATTTATTTTGGTTTAGATGAATGTATTAGTCTTTCTATGGCAAATACCACAAAAAGGGGAAAAGGCTCCTCTATCTGAGTAATTAAAGGCAAACTCATTAAATTTGATAATAGAAGTTTAATTTTATATTATTTGTATCAGAAGATTGTGCTGATGACAGGAAGAAAAGATTTGTGGATAATAAGCCTTCCAATAAAGAGTCGGTTTATTTTATTATTCTTGATACATACCCAGTTTTCTTTTTAAGGTGGGAAACAGACCTTGTTCAAGGGGCAGTTGTCTTACATATGCAGCACTTACCATAAGAGTACTGTTTAAGTAGTTTAATAGCCATACATGACCTTATAGAATAAGAGGTATTTCACCTTGGTGAGCAGATACTTTGCTAGCTTTAAAAAGTTTCTTATCAATCTTTGAAGAAAGGGACCTTACACATTCATTCTTTTCTTTCAATCTCCCTGTCTCTCAGTAATTCTCAAGCTATGCTCATTTCAACAATATGGCAAAAAGTATTAATTCATTAGAGGTTCCTAAGGTGTGGTTGGATAAGCAGTTGTAATGCTTTCGGATTTGTAATGCTGGCTTCTCCAGACATCTTTTTAATAGTCTGTTATGTGAATACAGGCAGAGCGGTACATCTGTCTGAGAGAGCAACCTGACACATGGTTGTCATCATGGATGCTTCCTGCCCAGTCACTCCACAGCCACTTGTCACCCACCTCCCTCCTTGTATGATCTAAGACATCTGACAGGAAACTCAGGAAACTCCACTTGTGATAGATGTTGTAAGACTGGTACCAGATAATATTATGGCATGGTTCTGAGATGGAAGTAACAACAGATGGATGCTTCTTGGAAAATAAACAAATACAAGATCAGCTTTCATTAAAACCTGTATTTGGCTAGATAATGCAAGCCTGGCAAATGTTGATAATTTTTTTGTTTTGGGTCTTTTCTATCAATTTGCTCAAAAAATATGCACACTTTATTTATTGCTCTTTATCCAAACTGATTGTTCAAAATTTAATAGTGAAAAATTGGAATGCTAAATTAGATAATGAATGAGAATACCGTGAATAGTAAGCCATAGAGCATCTCTTTTATAATCATGCATTCAGGCAGCCTCATGATCTGAGAAATAGCATGAAAAGGGTATTTGAGATCAAAGCCCTCTTTTACTAATTTCAGACAGGGTTTCTTTACTGAATCTTAATGTGTATTTGCAACTTTGACAACTTGTTTTTTTAGTTTCTCAAGCAACTCTGAGCTATTAACTGAATTATGGAGGATAAAATCAACAGCCTCCTAAATATATTGTTAGATTATTTCCAGTTAGAGAAGTCAAAGTTGTTTTGTCTGAAACAAAGTAAATCCATTTAATAATTTGTTTGTCATTTTTACACCTTTCAATATAACTGGTTTAGGTTTTACCTAGTTATATTTTCTCTGAACATATTTTAGTACTGATTCTGTGATTGTTTATGGATGCTGAGATCTTGCATACACAGGCATTACAAGGATTTATGGCTTCTGTTTATGATAACATTTCCAACAGTGTCAACTGTCTCCTATATTACCTGTTGTATTTCATTCATCCTCTATGAAATAACCCTGGAATATGCTTATTTATTTTATGAAAGCAGAAAAGTGGGAATGCAGTTTGCAAAAATAGGCCTTTACAACCTGATACGAGCATATTTAAGTGAGTGCTAGAATTTTCACTGGTGTTTTCCCCCTGGGAAGTCTGTGGAAATTCCACAGACTTCACTTTGAATTCTTGGAGAAAATGTTCCTGGGAAAGTCTACATGTATGTACTTGGACAGCCTCTGTTCAGACTAGGCTGAATATATATGAATATGCTGGAAACTTTTTTATTGTTAAAGTCCATCTTTTGGGTAAAATATTGGCAAAAAGAAGAGTTATTTTCTTAGCTCATTTGGGACCGAAAGTCTCTTCAACACTTTTTATCACACAAGTTAACACATTTGAAACCTTGTCATCTGGTTGCACTACAACAAAGTGAGAACTAGCACAACAGAGCTAATTCATTTGGATAACAGTGCATATTTTTGCTCCTGAAAATGATGCTTAACAGCCTAGTTCTAAAGAACCTGAATAAAGGTTAAAGCACTTAACAGGATTCAGATCTCTTGAGTTTCTTTCCTATTATTCTGCTGGAGAAAGAGAGGCAGAAAAAGCCAGACACTTTACTGCAGAAGTCTTGAAATTCAAGCAGATAATTGGAGACACATAGGAGGAAAACACTTCCTATCTTTTCTTGTGCCATCAGGTAAGTGCATCCCTGAATTCAAGGTCTGTAAAAAGGGGAATAATATTATCATGGAAGCTGTAATACAAAGAACTATGCGATTTCAGATATCAGAAGAGCACAAAGAAATGCTTTTCTCTGCTTTACGCTGCTTTTTGTTCTGACAGATTTTATGCCATCACAGGTGTCCCACTTAAGTATATGTTTTTCTGTCACATAAAAAGAAGGCATTAATGTTTTTTGCCTATTCTAGACTTCAAAATTTAACCAACTGTGGCTAATCAATAGCAGAGCTGTGAGGCAGTCACACTGTGCAGTCATGGAATAATGATTATGATGATATGTATATTGTGTACCTTCATCGGATCATTTTTATCCTTGTTCTAAAGATGAATGTACATGCAACACTGGAAGAGCCACTTAAATCTTCTTCCTTGGAGTCACTATAAG
>JAWWLT010000092.1:43413492-43428645 GCA_035040995.1 Premnoplex brunnescens
AAATACCTACTAAATATCTTTTTTAACCATCCTCTATAGCCTTGTTGAATTTCACAATTAAATCTCTTGCCTTGCTAGAAAAAAACATGCCTTTGATTAGTTGCTATTGAATTGTGACTCCTGTAAAGGTCTTATTTGGTTTCTGGATCGCCTCCCACTCCTAACTCCCCAGCTCCCACCCCACCTTTTATAATTAATACTGTTACAGCTTTCATGTCTTCAATTTACATGTAATTGAAATAATGTATGATTAAAATCTTAGATCAGATTATGCCATCCAGTTTAGTCAATGATGAATTTAAAATCCAATTAAAAGATCTGTATAAAATGTGTTTTGTTGGAATGCCAGCTACCAAAACAAGAGTTTTAACTAATGATATTTGCTGATTAGATAATATTTTGACTACCAAAATTTTTCTGAGCTTTATATTCCACTAAAGACCATCTGTGAACCTATAGCAATTACAATAGAATCAAGTGAAAGAGGTAAGAGCCCAACAAATTTATATTCCTAAATAATATCATGATTAAAAAGTCACACATTTTCATCCTTTTTAGTAGTAAAATGTTAAATAAACACTGACAGGTTCACACTTCAGGTATGCATAATCTATTCCTTTTTTTTTCTTTTGTAAAAAAATAAAAAAATTCTTCTATCAAAATAATTTGCAAATGTGTTTCTATTGACTTCAATAGAAATGCCTGCAAGACTATCACTCTGAAAGGCTTTTAATTATTGAAAGCAACTAAAAGGGAGAAAGAAAAATGACACCACAATACTTACATTTTCTTTTGGCAGAATTCACTACCAGTATTTTTTTTTTTTATCTAAGTGGGGAAAAACTTCAATCTCTGAGCATAATGGAAGATAAATTAAATACTTATTGTGTTAAGAACTATATAAAAAATCCATAAAGATGTGAACAAAAAATAAATTCTCTTTTGTTCTGTGTATATGCTAGTAATGCTAATATATCTTTCACAGTCTTCTTTAAATCTTGCTAAGTAATTCAACTCTACCCATACAAACTGAGAAGCTGATTTTATCCGTCATTAAAGCAAAACACAACAACAACAACAACAACAACAACAACAAAATCAATTTTCCACTGCAGGCCAAATTTTCCTTTAAGCTTATGCTGATTTTTGAAATTTACAAAAGAAAATAATTAATTTTTAATCACTTCTGGTTTTGAAGTCTGATTTCATTTGATGCCTGTACTGTGGAAGATGAGTTTCACACTAAGAAGAAATGTTTGCCTTTCTTAATCATAAAACAATGTCTAGAAATCACTACAACTGAAACTAAAGATGAATTTCCCTCCTCTGTTTTTGCAGTGCTAATCACAGACTAGAAATCTGATGTGGGTTAAATTAGATGCAGTTATTTTCCTTTTTAGTAAAATAAGAGAGCTGACCTATTTTTTCTTACTGAAACTGAAATTCTTTTTAACAAAAATGTCTATCCTACCTACTAATCACTGGACCCCTTTAAAAGCAATAGAATGAAAAGGGAAAAAAAACCCGCAGTAACAATCTCTGAAGCCTGTCCCATGAAGAGGCATTGTTGGGCATAATGTATCACCATGACTGCAGAGTTGATATCCTCATATTCAAAAGAGCTAAAAATAGCAAGGCTTTTTTTTTTTTTTTTTTTCATTTTCATTTTTACATGTTTCATAGCAATTTAACCTTGTTGAGATGTTGTAACTACTCAGTCCATTGTATAATGTGCACTTGTCACCATTTTAGGAAATATTTTTTCAAAAGACTTTTTAATACTTTATGGAAAACAGTGTATATAAAATATCTTTACATGGGTTTGAACTGCAGATGAAAAAGATACAAAGAAAAAATAAATCAGTTACAATAAGTTTTGGAGATTTGTTTGGACTGCTTCAGCAGAATATTGCAGATCTTATATTTCATTGTAACTCAGTACAGTCAGTTTTGTTCTACTGTAAGGTGTGGCAAATTGTTCTCTAAAGAGTGGACCTTTGAATGTACCTCTGTTCTAGACCTTAAATTGTTAAAGGTTAATGTAAGTTATTTAAAAAACTTATGAAATTACCTATACTGTAAAAATGTTTTTTATAAAGGCCAGCATCAAGAAACTTGTCATACCTACCCAATACTATGCCATGGAATTGATACCATGGTTTAGAGATGTAACAGAACTGATAGTGCTTGCAACAGAATGTACCAGAGCAAGTTGCTGTGCCTCACTATAAAGAAACCAGCCAAGCAAAGTAAAGAAAAAATAAAGAAAGGAACTGGTAGTTAGTGGGAGCAGCCAAGCAAACAAAGTGGGGGTATTACTCAACCAGGTGCATTATCTTAAAGGAGTTAATAAAGCAGTCACTTAGAACTTTGGGGGCTCCACACAGAAATAACCCCTGGTGAAGCCCCTCAGGGACCTGATAAGGATATGTGATGTATGCTAATTAGTGCTGCAAAATGTCATGAATATGTAACAGGAATGCAAGACACAAAAATTAGTAATTGTGTAATGCAAACATACAAGCGGTTGCAAAGATACCTCAGTGTGCACTTTGGCAAAATAACTACCAGTGCATCCAGTGCTCTGAAAAGAGAACACTTGCCTGCTAAAACTCACAAATTGAGTCTTGAGGTTTCAGTTTTCTAAGTATATTATGATATAAACATAATTCAACTATATTCTGACTGTGAAATCCTACACAAAAGTATTATTAAATATCTCTGTTTTATTTTCTGGATGGAATGTTCTTTTTTATTTTTTTTTTATTTTTTTTTTTTTTTTACTTTAATTGTAAATCATTGGGAAATAGTCCTGTGTCTCTTGATCATCTGTAATAGTCTGGAAGTTCATGGCAAGTCTCATAACAACGACTAGTCTTATGGTATCATGTCCCTGTTGAGGTATGTCTGGTGAAAGTGGTCTTTTTACTTCTCAGAGATGGTTACTTTCTTCTGGAAAGTTTGTCATTGTCAAACGTTGATAAACTCAGTTCTCTTTAAAACTGACTGCTGCTGATTTCACTAAATGGAATGCAACTTATTAACCTCTGACTTAGATACATGAGAACTTGAATTTTTTTGTGCTAGATACACAAAACTTCGATCCCACTCATCATGACAGAAGTGTAAAACCAAAATATAATTCCTCAAAACTACTACTGAGCTGCAAAAGAGATCTGCATGTTTTCAAATGACACAGCTTTTCAAATGGAGTCCATTCATTTCCAAAATGCTTCATGCTAAACATGTGCAAAATTTCTGCAGGAAATTGCATCTGCATCTGCATTGAGCATTAAGACTATCAATGTAAATATTTCCACATCTCTTCCGCTCCTAGAGCTTAATCTGCCATCTGCATTCCAGCAACATCATTAGGGCCAAACCCCACTGAGGATTCATTTGCTGTTAGAATACCTCTGTCTGGTATTCTTGTAGTTGTTGTGTTGACTTGGAAGATATAAGAGTCAGGCTATGGTATATATATTTGCCTCAGGAAACCCACACTTAAACCCACATAGTATCATAAGTTGACTTAGTTGCAATAGTGTTGATCAGTTTTCATGGATATACACAAATTTACCCATGGTATCTTGTTGCTGCCTGCTGCAACAATTCCATAACTGCTAACCAAACCTCATATAAGGGCTTATCAGGAGGAAAATTGTGAGATAGCCTGGAAAAATGTTTAGAATATGTGTGATCATTACAAGAGCTATCCAGCAGTTCTGGGAACATGTTGCGTGAGACAGAAAATCACAGCATGTCTTTTGTGAGAAGATTATTCTTTTTTGAGCAGGTAGATAGACTTGATAAGTTGCCTTTTCGGAAATTGTATCAGCATTTCCTATTTGCCTTGTATGGTCTTGTTTTCTTGTTTTATGAGGGATGACGTATGAGTTTTAGTTTACATAGCTGATAGAGAAGGGATAATTATTAAATTGCATTAATTAAAGTCTTAAAATCTCATCTCTTATTAAGTCCGTCACCTTCCCAAAAACCAAATTTCTTCATAAATCAATCCTGCATACCGTATGGCAATGCTTGTTGTCTGAAAGAAAGATGATCTTACAGTTAAAGAAATCACAGTTTTGTCAAATAATTAATGATGCAGCAGTTTAGTAGTTTGGGGTTTTTTGTATTGCTTGGTGATTTCAAACTAAGAGGTTATTTTTGAGCTGAAAACCTGTTTTTTCTGGAAAAATAATATTAAAAAAAAAAAAAAAAGTCATCTGGGGTGTGTTAATGTTAACTTGGTTTACCAGCATAAATGTTAGATGTTCTGTATAAGAATGACCTCGATTTTAATCTGTCACACAATTTACTTCCTGTTAAACCAAATTACAGGTGTTATGGTAATATGATCAGATATTTTCTGTGTTTACTTAGAGGTTGTTTAGATAGTTTATTAAAACTTTATAAGGCATCAACAGAGAATAAAGCACTTGGATCATAGGAATAATCTTAAATATGTGCTGGGCTCTTGTTTATTGTACCATATCCTATGAGAATAGTGTGACTGCTAGAGTTTAAGTTGAAGTGTCAAAATCTAGTTTACATATTTTACAAAATATTATCTAGTTTACAAATTAAGATAGAGTATAATAATAATAAAATTTAATAGTCTTTGTCATTTAAAATACACAGAAATGATCACTAAAATGCTTTATTTGCACAGTGTACAATTAAGCATAAAGTAATGCAGTAACCCTGCAGCAGAGTTTTTATGAAGGTCAGCTAGAAAGTAGAGGAAAAAATAAATGCAATTTTGAGGTATCACTCTTCAAGAAAAATGCCATTTTTTCAAGAATTAACCTAGCTAGGTTCCTTAACTGCTGAGAGGTTTCAGAAATCAAGTTTTCTAAGCATATAAATCTTGTAGGGTACCATTGCTATTCTCTTTAGAAACATTCTTTCTAGTTTTACCTATCTCAAATTCATGGGGATTTTTACTTTTTTTTTTTTTTTCCCTCTATTTATCTTTTTAATGCTTTTCCTGTGTAAGTAGGAACATTTTTGTTTTTCAAGGATCCATTAGTATTTTCCCAACTCGATCTGTCTCAAGCAAAGAAAACAGTAATTATGCATAAACCTGAAACTGAAAGTTAAAAGCCCTCTGAGCGGATTACAGACTGGTAACAGGTTAGTCAGAATAATTAGTGCTCTAGAGGACATAATCCCAAATTTTCTATGTTGTGTTGGTGTGCATGTCCTTATTCATACTGAATAATTAGAATCTCCTTTCAGCTCTGATCTACTCAAGATACAAAGCATAAACCATGGTTATAATTTAGTCTAGTCCACACCTGTAAAGTAAAGACCAAATCCTGGTTCATTGCTATCACTGAAACCTACTCATTACTATCTTCCCAAAGATAGTCAAAGACCACTGTTTTCCATTTTGGTATGGAATTGTTTTATTTTGATTTAGTTGTTCTCATAACAAAGAGAAAATAGCTATATTTTGATTTTATGATGTAATGCAATAAAGGAGAAGTTGGTATATTTTTATTCAGAAATATTTTCTGAATAATACCGATGCCTGTAAATTTCTGTTTTGTTTAAAATACTTTTTTTTTTTTTTTTTTTTTTTTTTTTTAATCAGAGAATGCAAGATAAGAGATGCCGTTACAAAATATAGACTTTTTATAGATACAAAGATGTGTTTTACAGTCCCATTTTAAAATTGTGAATGCATATGTGAACACTCATATGTACGGACCTGAACGCATAAACATATACATATGGGTCTGGCTTATATTGTTTGTAGAATTCCAGGTTTTAATTTGAAATTGAAATTTTATGACTGATTTGAATGCATTCTCTTGCCTGAGAAGGTCATGGACTCTACACAATGTGTGGCCATTGGAAATTTTAACTCCTATTTAGACATTAATTATTTTTTATCTGACTATTAAGAATATAATAATTTTTTTATTAAACACTGCTTTTTAAGTTATTCAGAAGCATCTATTGTATCTGAAAAGCTCAGACAAAAGGTTGTGTAACATTTCTGAAATTATGCATACTTAAAGATAGTGTTTTTAGTTTGAGTCCCTGAGTTAGTTAGTTAGGCTAATAATCATTAATCAAGCTTGAGGTGGTGAAAATGTCAATGGCCAAGAAACAATTTATACAGATATAAGAGAAACATTGCCCAAAAAGGACAAACAATACTGTACATGTTTTACTAGACATGGAGTAAAGCCCCAACTGACTCATCGACAACTTTTTGTCTCTGATTAGTATACTGCTCTAAAATTCCAGAAATAGGGACTTACTAGTAATATTAATTTATATTGAATCTTTTGTAGCTCAGTAACAAGGTATAAAATTTTATATATGACTTCACCACTCTGAAATACCCAAAAGTAGGACTTTACAGATTCCTCAAGAAATTTGATTGTCTATTGTAGCACAGTTGTAAAGATGAGAAGATAGATGGGCAAATTTGAGGCAGCATAACATAAATAATGTGGGTTACTTGATGTGATAAACTAAAAAAAAAAAAGAAAAATTACATAGCAAATAACTTGTCTGGGGATTTTTTTTCTGTATGAGCTGAGTCAACTAAAAAATATTATGAATATTCTGGAAGTATATTCAGTTATTTAGAATTCCATCTTGGGCAGAATGGGGTATACTGAAGTTAAATACAAGAGGAAGTTACAAAGAGTAGCCTTTCAGGGATGAGGAAGAAAACTGGAAATCTCAAGGTGTATTCCCTAACTTCACATGAACTCTACAGAAATTGACTCTAAAATTCATTGTCTTCAACCTCCCTGATTGTCCACAGCCTCAGACCTTCTCACTGCAGGGTTTTTAAGATTTATGGCAATGTATAAAAAAAAACATTACTTCACCAAACACTTCTGAAGATATGAAAACTTGGAGCTTTTCATCACTTTTAGCTTTTGATTTTTTTGGTGGAATTTCATATCAATTTGAGTTACATACAGCCATACTGTAATTTTTTTTTTTTTATTTGGATTTGTTCATCATTAAATTTTGATATTTAATTTAAAATATTGTAACCTGGATTACATTTGCTGTAAAATTTGGTAGGTACAGAGCAGAGCTCAGATCTTATTCATAGTAGTTGAAACGGAACAGGTATACTCCTACAAATATACATGTGTGTAACCATCTGTGTAAAAAATATATACGTGTATATTTATGTATAAATACACATCTAAATTTTCATATAAATATATAATTTGCAAAAATAATTTATATGCTGTATATAATTTATATACATATATACGCATATAAAATATGTCTATAAATAAAGTGATTTCATGCAAAAATTTGCATTCATGCAAATTTTCAGTTTTAGCTCTTTTAGCACTGGAATCTGCCACAAAGAACAGTGAAATAATACTCAGTATTTCCAGTTCCACTCAACATTTCAACCATGCCCATGCTGTTGGCAAGAGCAACAACAACAAAACAAGACTTCAGTCAGATAAACTTACTGCAGAGAAACAAAAGCAGAAATGGGAACAAATAACTAGGGCAGGAGGCAACATAGACCAGGACCACTTCTTTCAGCAGCAACCTACACATAAAGCAGTGTAAACAAACTGTGGAAGCACAGTCGCTGGGAAGAGAATACCAACAATTACTTACTAGCAGATACATCATTAAAATAATATTACTGTTCCTTATTTTCTTCAAAGAAAAATCTTTGCTGAATGTTATTTTCCATCAATATGAGAAAATATCCAATATAACTGCCGTTATCAAAAGATTTAATTTCCAAGAACTGGTTGGAAAAATAACAAGCAGTTTGTAATTTAGTTTCATGAGTACTTTGGACAGATTCTGTAGGCAGCATGAAAAGGCATCATAAAATTCTATTAAAAATTATGTGCTTTTTATGCTTTACATTCCTGTGCAGAAGGTGTCTTATCTCTTTTTCATTTATACATTTATTTCCATTTCACCTCTGAAATAAGCTGTTTTCAGTGACTTAACTGGCTATGGTTCTTTAACTCTGCTAGGCTCCACTGTCTTCTGCTGTCCAGTAATCAACACATGTTTTATTTGACTGTCCTCAACTGAAAACTGAAAATATGCATCAAATTAATGCTAAACAGGTTAGTTGATTTAGGCAGGTAAGGCATTTCTTTCCTTGGCAGGCAGCATCAAATGAAACTGCTCATCCTTTTCTCCCTCTTTTTTATTTGGTTCACCATACAGCCCAACAAAGAGCATAGTGATTATTATCTATATCAAGGAAGCTGCCAACAGTCAGAGAAAAGTAGGAAGGTGTACTGCTGGGACTGACAGCAATAGTCATAGCACAAAAAGACAAAAAGCATGAATTTATTGGTAAATATATGATAAACTATAACCCAAATGAAGTGTAGCAAACCCATTATATCTAAAATGTCATATTATGTTTTGTTTTGATATACATTTTATTTTTTAAAAAGTTGTAGTTAAGTATTTGATGAAAAAAACACAACAAATATACCTCTATACTGCTTGTGTGTATGCATAGCTTCAAGATCTAAAGTATAGCATGAAAGGAGAATGAATGTGGAAGCACAGATAAGACTTCAATTTTTTCAATTTTTTTGGAAATGTATCTGTCAGGGACTAAAAAAAAAGTCATGTCTTTTCATCAGCCAGATCTCCATACTAGAATCCATTGTGGTTAACAGAGAAGAATTCTCTGAGGCAGCAGTAAATGATCACTGCAATCTTATATTTAGAATATATCACAGCAGAAGCTGTGCTGAATAATAATAAATTTTCCTGGATGAGCAGTGTTATAAAATAGCCCAGTAATTTCACTAAGTATATGCTTTGTGTAATGAACATCACATCAGTCATATGGGTGTATTCTGTTGAATATATTATAGATGTAGATTGGTGAAGCTTAAGGGAGTTTTCTTTTTGAAGTTAAGTTGAAACATATCTACTTTATTGAAAGTAGACATTTTTATTCTTATTATAAAAATATTCATTGGAGTGATACTCAGTTCTGATTTGTACTATTCTTCAGCTCCTGGTTTTCCAGCATGAAGGTTTTACATGCTGCTATTTATAATTGCACAAAATTCAGACGAAAATTCGTGTTTTCATCTACAAAATAATGCTAAAAAGAAGCACGGTAATCAAATGCACTGCAGGTGAAAAGCAAATACAATTAAGTATGAGTAGGCCACAGTAGACTGGTACTGCCAAGATAACAGGAATGCAAAAACATGTCATGGTACCAATAACAGATTCAGTAATTTTTGTAGAATACACCATTCTGCCATCTTTGCAAAGGACTCCACTAAAACTGGCAGTAGATACCAAGAGAAAACTTTCCCTAAGTAATAAATTCCCTGAAATAAAATCCTATTTTGATATAAAAGTTTTTGTAACCAGCATATGATACCCTGGGTGTAGGGTGAAAGGAAATTTCTACACATGAGTAAAATAACAACCCCAAGAAAATTTTCTTTAGGAACACATTGATTTTTAGAACTATTTTTTTTTCTCCAATGCTAAATGTAGAGAAAGTATATAGTGTACATGTCACAGCTCAGAATAGGGAGCAATCCTCCTGCTAAAAATCATAGAATCATAGTTGGGCTGGAACTATGTGTTGCTTTACAGGTCTTGCTTGAAATTTTTCCTAACTGATAATATCTGCAGTGAGCATCCACAGTTTTCTTGATTCTCTCCAAATTTGTTTCTTTTCATTTGCTCTAGAGGAACAGAATCATCTTGGCTCTCTCATGGGTATAAATAAGAGCCAGAGATTCTGGAGAAAGGGGAATTAGGGGACATCTATGTTGGCAGTGCAGCACATAACAGAAAAGATCTTTTGTCTACACCCACTTTTTGCCTTCCTGCTCTGAAATGAGTCAAAATGAAAGCTGACCACCTTGAATTGTTCAGATTAGGGTACCTGGGAATCAGGCATATCCATTCAATTGCCTCTCTTAAGGGAGCAGTCATTCTTGTTTCCCCCAACAGTAAAATATTTTCATTAAATAATGGAAGAGGTAATAGAAGTAGAAGCTTTTTTTTTTTTTTTTCTTCCCCACTAGAATATTCTCATAAATTTCTGTTAAGTTCATAAACTGGAACACTGATGTGGTGTAGTGGGTTAAAAATAAAATTTTGCTTGAAGTATTATTTTACAAAAATATCAGTAATCAGTACATAACTCTATTATCATTGGAGAGAAAAATAACATGGTTGTACTTGGATTTATTTATGAATACTCATCCACAGAAACAGCAAACACATAGATAAATAATTTAAAATTGGAGCAAGGCAAATTTATTATTGCAAATATTTAAGCTATTCCTACTATGCATTTTTAATGAATTGCGTATTTTTAATGTATCTATTCTAAGATGGCTGAGCTCTACATTTCTATTTCAGGCTATTTCTGTTTTATGATACCTCATTTTGGGGACACAATGTAATGCAAGTTGAAGTATTAAGTTTTGACATAATTCTTTTATGCATTTTCAGAACAGTGGGTTCGAGACAAAACATATCTGCTCACCTACAGAAGTGGGTGTGTTTATAAAACCCAAAAACAGAAACATGATGATTTTTAGTTGTATTCTTTGAAGCTGAAGAGAGGATAGAGCTAACTAGTAGATACATACTGTAAAGGCCAGTGATTCTCTCAAGGCACCTATAAGTAGAAGTATTTAAAGAAAAAAATAAACCAGGCTGCAAGTAAAATATGAGTTGGCAGTATATCTCCATAAAATAGTGAGGAATAGGGCAAAAAGGGAGTCATTAGGAAATTCTTTTAATTTGTCCTTAGTGCATATGGGCCACTGATAAAGAAAACCAAAAGGATTTCTAATATGGATTAAAAAAAAGTCTGATGATAGCTCAGTGTTTCATTCATTAACTGTAGTAACTCCAGTACTCTGCTACTAATCAAAGCAGATGTACTGAGGAAATGTAACTGAAGATAATTTCCATAAAGACATTTCCTATCAAATTCAGAATACCTTTCATTATTTAACCAAAACAAAAGCATTTTCAAGATCAAGTGGTCACATGGGTATAACCACTTGATCAAACAGATTGAATGCCACCAGAATTCTGTTAAAAATGTCCATGATAAGTCACTGCAGTGAAACTCCCACAGCTCCTTTCTAATAGAAAATAAATCACTCCTGACCTCTCTGTAAGTGTTCTTAATTGTGTTACCTTCTTGCTTTTTATTTTTCCTTCTTAACAGGAGGAAAGCAAGAAATAACTGGGGGATAGTACAATGTTTCTTCAGTTTGGTCTTCACTGGGAAGAAGGTTGGTGTTGATAGAGTGTATATTATCTAGTAAAATCATGTTTCATTATTAAATTCATATATAACCATAATTTCAGTAATTCAGGAGATAGCTAAGACATATTTTACTGTTGATGGGCAGTAATGTCAGGTCTAGAGTAAGCAAGTTTACCTTCAAAGTTATGTAAAACTCTTCTGAATAACCATACAGATGACTGCAGATAGCTGCAAACAAAATGCTGGTTTTCAGTTGGAAAAAAAATAAAATAAAAAAATCTAAATTCTTTTCTCTGTTTCTGGGCTTGGGAGAGTTAAACATCATAAAAAATTGTCTCCTTTTAAGGTCATGAGCAAGATAATTTACAGAGCTTAATAAATATTTAGGTTTCTGTTTGAATTTGTCAAAAAAACACTCAAGTAAATAAGCAGAATAAATGATGTAGCTTAAATTAGATGCTAAAAATTCTTCCACATTCATTCATTAAAATGACACTGATACATCTCTATATATACATATGCAGACATTATTAATGCCATGCATGTTCATGTTGCTTGATTTTGATAAATTGAGGTGATTCTGTTCCAGAGTTCCTATTTACTCAATTCAAAGCACTTACTACCAACTTGAGTGTTGCTGTGTCATTTGCTGTTGCATTCATAATTAGCAAAAGCTGTCTAATTTGGTAAACCTCCCCATGCAATTTCTGATAAATATTGTTCACTGTGAGATTTCAGAAAATTTTTGCTTGTGTTAGACCTTGAATAACCACTGAGATAGTAAATCAAAATTCAGGTTGCTTCCAGCTGGAGAACTGATCAGGACATTAATGAAAAAACTGTCTCATGTCCACAATGGGTAATTGGCTCTGACTAGAATAGTACTATGAAACTATGGAAAACTTTTTCCAGTTCACTATCAGTGAAACATTTGTGTCTCATAAAGATTCCATTTTCAGTGACATAATCATTTCTAGATGAAAAAAATAATTTATCTAAATTCTTAACCAGCTATACTTATCATTGCATGATCCTAGCTCTGCCTTATTAAAAAATAAATTTTTTATTTTCCCACCTCAACATCAGTATCCCTGAGCATTTGCTTAGTGCTTATTGATTTGAGGTCTTCACTAGGATCCTTAAGAGCTGCGGTAATATGAACACCATCAGAAATACAGTTTTATCTTCCTAGCCTAACAGATGTCATCTTTGTTCAAAAACTTTTCAAGCAGGAAGCTATCATAAAAAGTAAAACAAACAAACAAAAAAACAAAACAAAACAAAACAAAACAAAAAAAATCAAAAACAAAACAGCAACAACAATGACAACAAAACAAAGTCTTATTCATTCTTTCACATAATCTTCTTAGTGATAGATTCTATTGCAACCTGTTCCTTTCTTGAGTCGTCACCCTGTGACAGAGGCTCCAGCTGCCACAACTCTTAGTTCATCTTTTGCTATACAAGCTGATGTATTGCATACTGTGTTAAGAAAGTATGACTACACATCAAAGAAAAATCTAACTGTAACTCTAAGGCAGATACAGTCTTCCAGATTAAAAAAAGGATATTATATTACACCTCAGTAAGGTATGGCGGAGTGTGGCCACATAGGAGAGTCTCCTGCAATGCATGTTCAGCAGCAGTTCATGTGCTAGCAGCTTAGAGTTATCACCCATTGTCTATACCAAAACTTAAAAAGCCAATTATTTACAAAAGCCAAGATTGAATGACTCTTACTGCATGTATACCTCCTCCTTGCAAGAACAAAATAAAATTACCATATTTTATCTAAAAATACAGTAATTGTAATTTAACATTCACAATATATGAGCAGCAAGAATGGCTTCTGCAAAAATGAAGAGAGGACAGGAACAAGTAGTGACAGAAAGACAAGGCCAGTAAGGGCAAGAGCAGCGTTCTACAACATTCAAATACGAAGTGCAAAGCAATCTGGTGGCAATCTGTTGCCAATCAATTCTTTAAAGAAAGAGTAGAGCTGTTGTCAAACCTCAAAGCAGTTCAGCAGGTCAGTGTCCAGATCAGCAGAACACATGGTCAGGCACATCTGCAACACAGCTCAGGCAAGGTCCAAGAATAATGATCTGAGATTGAGAGCAGCTCTCAAATGGTAAGTGGGCACCTCCTGCCTCTTTCACACATAACAATTTCGCAGCAGCAAGAGTCCAGTTTAGAGCATCACACTGTATCAGAGGTGTCTTGATGCATAAGCAGCTTAACTCACTAAAAGCATTCTGAAAATTGGCTGTCCCAATCCCAGACCCCTTTTGCTGCAGTTTTAAAAGAATTGCCTTGTCGGAATTAAACAGAACTGTGGCAAAATATTATTTAATTTAGTTAAGTAACTAGCTAAACATTATTGTAAATTGTGCATTTTATAGCCAGGCCCTCACACCTTTTTCCCAAATAAATTAAGTAATTATAAGATATTTAAAATATCTTTTCAAATAAATTAAGTAATGTAATTTTTCTACTTAAAGCTTGTGGACATAGTCTGTAAATGGAAGGAAAATAGAGAGAGGATGATGAAGATACTGAAAGAGAATCAAGCAAGTATGACAACACAACCTAAAATTTGTATGCAATGAATGTTTAATTAATACTGACATAAGTGAAAAGCCATTTTTTAATCTCCAAATAAGGTCTTAACACTAGTTTTGCTTTCTATTCTCTTTAATCATGGATCAAAATATTTAATCTAAAATGCACCCAGGGTGCTTCTTTCTAATCATTAAATCATTTCAGTAAAATCTGTTGGTAGAAACAGAGTTTTAGAATCTTGAGCTCCTTGGAAATGTGCTTGTTATTTTTATCCATAGCTGACATGCTAGGGAAGAAGAGCAATTTTGTTTACTCCCAGGTGGTTTAAATTTGATTTGAACTCATAGCTGAGTTTAAGCTGATGAACAGCTTTTTATTGAACATGAATAAATTGAGAAATTCAGATTAGTCAGCCACTTTTTTGTCATAATTTAAATTCCAGAGAAGATGCATTTAGCAAAAATAGAGCAGAAAGGTGTGTATCTGATGACTATCTGATTTAATAAAATCATTAATGAATTTAGTGCTGTTCTAGGTTTTTTTCAATATCAGTGTTCTTATGAAAAAAGAATTTGTACAAAACAAACAGAGACAAAAATGAATGCATGAACCAAAAAATAAGCAGACTAATATAAAGAGGTAAATTCATGTGTGTGAACATGCACAACAGCTCTTCCTCACAGACTGAATATCCTCTAACAAATGTTTTGGTCATATATAAAAAAAGAAAAACCTCAGCTGAATAAGGGGTGTTGATAATTAATAAGGTGTTTTGAGCACCTTGTCAGCATTCAGTTCAACTTCAAAGTCTGACATGCTGTCACACAAAAGAGAACACAATCCTAGCAATCCCTTTGGTAGTCAAGTAGCATTATCTGAGCAAAAGAAAATCAGAATATGACTGTCTGTTCACTGGTAACACAATGGCAAAACTAAAGTACATAGTTTCAGTTCTGTCTTTTTTTCGTGATAAAGTGCTGAGTGTTCATCTATTTCTGAAGAAAAGGATTGTGTGGCTTTTTTATATATGTATATAGGTAGAAACATATATATATATGTATATATATATATATACATATGTATGTTTGTGCTTATTTGGAAAATGCTTTGAGATCAAAAGATAACAAAGGCTACATAATATTATTTTAATCTGCTCAGGCAACTACATAATAGTGATATTTCCTTCTCCTGAGAATGACAAATTGTGTGATTCTGATGTCTGGACAAAGAAGGAAAGGAAAGTGTCATGGTTTAACCTGCCAGGCAGCTCAGCACTGCAGTTTCTCACTGACTCCCAGTGGGACAGGGGAGAGAATTGCAAAAATTAAAAAGTTAAA
>JAWWLT010000092.1:43428745-43453064 GCA_035040995.1 Premnoplex brunnescens
AGTGGGACAGGGGATAGAATTGCAAAAATTAAAAAGTTAAATTTGTCAGCTGAGATAAAGACAGTTTAACAGGACAGAAACAGAAGGAAAAAAAATAATAAGAAGAATAATAGTAGTAAAAATAATAAGAATCACAGAATATGCTGAGTTGGAAGGGACCAACCAGGATTATTGGATCCAACTCTTAGCCCTGCACAGGACTATCCCCAAGAGTCACACCCTGTGCCTGAGAGTATCATCCAGGTGCTTCTTGAACATTGTCAGGCTTGGTGCTGTGATCACTTCCTTGGGGAGCTGGTTTCAGTGCCCAACCACCCTCTGGATGAAGAACATTTTTCTAATATCTAAGCTAAACCTTCCCTGACACAATGTCAGGCCATTCCCTCAGATCCTGTCACTGATCACAATAATAAAAATGAAGGATGCATACTGAAGTCACTCACCACACATGCTGACTGATGCTCAGTCACTTCCTGAGCAGCAGCTCCCAGCCAGCTTTTCCACTAGTTAATATGCTTAGCATGATGCCATATGATATGGAATATCCCTGTGGTCAGCTGGTGTCATCTGTCCTGGTCGTTTCTCCTCACAGCTTCTTCTGCTCTCCCAGCTGCTTCAGTGGTAGGGTTATGTGAGTAGCTGGAAAGTCCTTGTCTGAGGGTCAATACTATTTAGCCACAAGTAAAACATCAGTGTGTTATTGTAAGACCCCAGGCTCTCGGTATGAGGTCCTCAAAGGCATTGTACATTCAAAATATACAAGGCTCCAAAAATCTGCCTACTGGATTTATTTAAAGGGCCTTCAGTTCTTTTTATACCTTGAAAGAGTGCATGGGAGAAGATGATGCACACATTTCTCAGAAGATCAAATAACTCATTTTTACTGGGTAACTTTAGGAAATAAAGGAAATCTGGCAAAAATTTAAAGGGCAATATCCAAATAAAGGATTTGACAAAGCACTGACTTAGCACATATTAACCCATACAACTTAGAAAAAATCCAGCCCATCCAACTTTAAGTTACCTAAACATCAAGAAAGAAGATTAAAAGAAGAAGTAGTAGTGGAAGAAAGAGACAAAGAGGCAATTATAACTAGTGCATTACAATTTTAGCTTCCATGTGTCTAGCTGATAGGATTGTGACAACATGGAGACCTCATGGTGTTGGTTTTATCTGCTCTGACCCCCTGTGGCCAGCCCTTCCAGGCAAGACTTCTGGGGCAGGACTGGGACTCGGGGGTGGGTTGTGGGGCAGCACTGCCAGTGTGCCAGGGACTGACAGCTGCTCTGGAATTTCCCAAGAAGGCTTGAATGGGCTGAGGTGTGAAACAGGGTATCACTTCAACTTCATGAAATTCAGTCTGTCCCTTCTCTCCCCATACACACTTGAGGTGGTCTGAGACAATAATGAGTGTAATAATCCAATGTCTCACAATTATGAACATTATTCTCATCCTAAATCCAAAACACAGCACTGTACTAGCTACTAGGAAGAAAATTAACTCTAGCCCTGTGAAAAAACAGGACACTGAGAGAGGAAATATTGAAAAACCTTAGAATGTCCTTGTATTTAGTGGAAAATGGTTAGACCCCATTAAAGGTGCCAATTTGGCTTTTGGAGAATTAGTGATAGACCATTCCAGTGAGTCCTCTGAAAACATAATAGGCTGATACTATATGAATTCATTCAAAGATGCAGAGCTCGGGCAGGTGTGTATACGGTGGTGCCTGTGTCTGTGCATGCCCGTGCATGTGTTTTTATGTTTGTTTGTTTAATATGTGAAAATTACTCTGTTACACTGAAAAAAAATCACATTTGAAAAATATTTAGCTTAGTAATTTACAAATTTCAGAAAACGGCAGCTTATCAGCAGAGGATGTTTTTCTTGGTACTTATTAATTAATATTTTTTATATCAGTGCTATCTATTGCGAATATGTTACATGCTTTTATCTTTCTTTTATTTTATTTTATCTATAAAAATATTTCCCAGAAGTTGGATAAATGCTAAAACAAGATTAAAAAACTCTGCAAAGCAACCACAGGATCTCTGTAAATCCAAGGGATAACTGCAGCCCTCTAATAAATAATACCATCTGTTTTCTGTTTAGTTGATGTATTTATACATTCTAGTGGTTTCTTATTACTTGGTTGCTAGTAGTAAATTATTAAAAAAAAAATTGAAAAAACATTGATTTATATATTGATTTAGGAGACTAATCTTTCAACATCTAACATTCACAGCTAGTCAGTATGACAGGCAAAATTTTATTTCTAAGGATTACATGCCAATCAATTTATTTGCACCCCTAGTCCACTTGTCTACGTCTTTAGTTATTCACTTATAAGATTAATAGGGTGAGGAATTGATACCTTAAAGCTGGTTCTAAAGTTGAAGAAGTCTCCTGTGGTCTAAATACACTTCCTTATTCCATTATATACAGTGGTTTACCTATTTGTGAGGTAGTGGTCCCAAAATGGACAGAATGCATGTGGGGTGTTATTTACTGGATGGTAATATGATAATGCACTTTGGAAAATGATCTTGTCAATGAAAATGCAAAATTGACATGAGGTGGGATTATTCTGGAGGGTTTCATAAATTTTTTGAATCACATTGGGATTAATGAATTGTTATCAGCAAATATGTAAACAAATTGATGCAATGACATTGTTTACAAGCTGACAGTTCAGTAAAGTGTTGTTGGAATTCAAACAAATGTATAACCAAACACTTCTATGTATTTCTGGTTTGTACTCCTAGACACAGAAGAAACTGAAATTTGAATTTACCTATGGCAAATTTTGAATAGTATTCAATGGGAAAAATAGTGCTTTCATATATATATATATATATATATATATTTTTTGCACTAAGAAATAGAGTAATAATTGAACTTCTACTTATTTTTTTTTTTTTTCTTCACAGATAAATTGTGTGCAAAAGCCATTATACACCTGCATATGCATGGAATAATAAAATGAGTTCAAAGACAAAACTAAAAGAGCAGAGAGCATGTGTTTATGCCCAATGCATTGTATTAAAAGATAGTGGCCATGATGTCAAAGACATAAAAGCTACTGTGAAAAGCTATCATCGATGTGGGTTTGCTACATTAAAATAAAAAGAGATTACCCTCCTTTATAATTAAAGTATAATTATTTCTGTAATAAACACACACCAAGCACACATGATGTACAAAGTTAATTTCCTAGTGACAAGTAACAGGAAAGTGTAGTGCAGTATTAGGAAGATGTTTTATGTGAGTTGGTACTTCTGGAATATTTCTTTGCATTCACATTTTTCTTATGTTTACTTTGCTGGGCTGTGTGAGATCACCAAGCATATACCTGTATGATAGAATGAATTAAAGGCACACATGATTTAAATGCAAATTAAAAAGATTTAATTAATTACAAATAAATTGCATTAATTATAATGTATATCTCCACACTACAGTGTGTTAAACAGTTCAGTTATATCTACATTTCAATTTTTTCTTATTCTTGGACTATGAAAGAAGGGTTTTACTGTACTGATTTATTTTTCTTTCTTGTTCAGCACATGCCAGTAGCCTCACACACAATTTACTTAGTATCTCTTTGTTTTTCTACCATTAGATATTTTTCTCTTTGGTTTGTGAGTATGAACCTTATTCACATGTTGTTACAGCTTAAGAGACCATTTCAGTATGTTAAAATGACGTAAGTCTCTGGTGTGGAAAGCAAATTATAATTCAGAAATAAAACACTTAAAAAAGGAGAGTGCTTTGTGATTCAGGAGCTGGCAAAAACAGAATACTTCTGCAGACTCCATATAATTGGAGATTAAAAAAGACACTCTTACATCCACAGTGCAGTGTTTCCTGATTGCGCAGAAGAGTTGGTGTTAGTGACATAAGCATATTGCTCTAATTTGTTAATTCGCAGTTCCAGTTCTGTCTGTTATGCTTCTATAAACCTTGGATTTTGAGGACAGTTGTTTGTCACTGCAGGGTAAGACAATGGTCATGATCCAGTTGTAGTTTTGGTATTACTGTTGCTAATAGGGACACTTTTTTAAAATATGTTTTCAGAATACACCCACTTACAGTGCATTGACCTTGGCTGAATGCCAGGTACCCACCAAGCTGCTCTGTCACTCCACTCCTCAGCTGGATGGGGGAGATAAAATGCAATCAAAAGTTGTCAAGATAAGGTTGTTGGTCAAGATAAGGACAGAGAGAGATCACTCACCAATTACTGTCACAGGCTAAATAATCTCTGCTTTTGTGAATTAATTAATTGCCACTCAAATCAGAGTAGGATAATGAGAAACTAGAGCTTGAAAACATCTTCCCAGGCTCAACCAGGCTCCCCATTTCTCTTCCTCTTTCACCTGAGTGACAAAATGGGATGGTGAAGGTGGCATCAGTTCATCAGATGTGAATTCTAGTACTCCTTCCTCATCAGGAGCAGGACTCTTCACCCTCTTCCCCTTCTTCACTGTGAGTCCCCTCCCACAGGAGACAGTCCTCCATGATCTTTTCCCATTGTGCGTCTTTCCCACAGATGGCAGTTCTTCATGAACTGCTCGTGTGGGTCTCCACCACTGGAGGGAGTCATTCAGGAACAAGCTGCTCCCACATGTGTCCTCCATGAGATCACAAATCCTGACAGCAAACCTGCTCCAGTGTGTATTGCCTTCTCTGTGGCATCACAGGTTCTTCCTAGAGCCATCTCTATTATGGGCTTCCCATAGGATCACAGCCTCCTTTGGCCACATTCACATTTCACCTACTCCAGCATAGAGTCTTCCAGGAGCTACAGGTGGATATCTGCTCCATGTTGGACCTACATGGGCTGCAGTGAGACAGCCTGCTTCACCACGGTCTTCACCATGGAATCTGTAGTCTGGTGCCTGGACCACCACCTCCCTCTCCTTCTTCACTTCTACATCTGCAGGGCTATTTCTCTCACATATTCTCACCCTTTGTTCCCAGTTGCTACTCTGCAGCACCTTTTCCCCTTCTCACCTCTGTTATCCCAGAGGAGTTGACATCTATTGCTGATGGGCTTAACTTTGGTCAGCAGCAGGTCTGTCTTGGCACCATTGGCTCTACCAGACATGGAGGAAACTCCTAGCAGCTTCTCCCAGAATCTACCCCTATAGCTTCACCACTACCAAAACATTGCCAATCAAATCCAATACACACACTTTTAATACTTCTTGATATAAATTAGCTAATTATTGTAGAATTAAAACATGATCCTCAGATAAGATTCTCAGAAATAGTTGCTAAAGTAGCTACTTTGAACAATGCTTTTAAGGATCTTAAGATTTCCTTGAATGACATAAACATTTTTTTCTGCTTCTGTGGCTGCTTGTGCTCCAGGCAAATTTTTCATTAGCCCATCAGAAATTTGCAGTCAATAGCTGATGTTTTCAATGACAAATGCATCTGCTTTTCTGGACATCTCTCTTTAGATCTAGATATCTAAAGCTTTACCTAATAGCTTTAAAAAATTCTTCATCAGCACTTAAGTCTGAAAGCACTCTGCAAGACATTCAACTGTTTGGGAGAATTGGAATATTAAAATAATGAGGCCCACAGAGAATTAGAGAAAAATGATAACTTCTCAGTTTATATAACATTGCAAAAAATGTTCTGATATTGCCAGAATTTAATGATGGTTGTAATATCAGTTTCTTCAGGAAGATTAAGATACTTTAAGTTTATTCACACTCTTCCAAGAATTCTGAGATACTTCATTGAGACGGAAGAAGCCCAACTCTTTCCCTGTTCTTGCAATCTTTCTTCTGTACCTCATTCCAGATTTAAGAAGATCATTTGATGAAAAAATGTGTCCTGGCACACAATTTTTCCTCCAGAATTTAGAATATGTTTCCTTTATTCTCTATATCTTTTTGGCAGGTGATATTCTTCTCTGCTTCCGAGGGAATTCAAGTCTGTCATGTTAATTGCCAGGTTAAACTGATAATTAGATAAGATCCAGTTATACATAGGAACAAATTAGTTCCTTGATTTGCATGTAGTGAGTGGGAACAGAACTGTTAAAAAAGTGGCTTTGTTCTTTGGCATACACTGTAAGCAATGTTAAACCTGACTTGACTGATATTAATACAGAAAAATTTCCTCGATGGCAAATATGTTAAAGACTATAATTCAATTTACTGGGATCCAAGAATCTGGTTTTGGTCAGGTCACATGATAGCTGGTGTTCAAAGCTATCTTTTCATTGAAATGTAATCTTCTGTGTTTTCTTTTATACTTTGTCTCTTGGATTTTGAAACAACACATGACTTGGAAACACCTCCACTGCACACCAGAAATAGAAGTGTTTTTCTTGGTATTGTGATAAAATTAGCAGTAGCATGCAACCTTGCTTCCTATAGGAGAAGTGTATTATCACATTTTACATTTTTGTCTTTACACTGAATTCATTCTATTTCATAAAGCAGACATCAACACTGTTTCTCTTGCTGTAAGTAGCTCTGTGGGAGTTAATGCTTGTATAGGAAAGCTACCTTATCCTTGTTTTGTATCAAAAGTACAAAATACCTAGGGTAAGAAATTTGTTATTCCTCCCTCTTTTTAAGAAAAAAAAGAAAGAAAAGAAGAAGAAGAAGCAAAACCAGGAACGCCAAAGAGCCTATGAAGGGTAGATACCTAGCTCCCTGTAAAATTTCACAGACAACTTTGAAAATTTCAGGCTAGGTATGGGTTTTCTCAGCTTACAGATGGTTTTTGTTATTTATACAGGGCCTGTCAGATTAATCATTCTTTAATGATCTGTTTTTAGCATTTCACCAAATAACAGCTTTTCAGTTGTGTTGGCGTTTCTTTGGCATGTGCCAAAATTATTGCATAGCAATTTCTTGGTGATGTGAGCCACTCATTTTTCTTGCTATTTTTCAGTACAGTCAATGGGTGACTGATGCCCTATGTCAAGAAAAGAATTATTCTCATGTGTGACTATCTCCTTTTATTCAGATGAAATGTGTTGGTTTTCACTTTATTGCATAGAGTAGTGTTATTGTTAAAAGACAGACCATCAATGATCTTCAGCAGAAGCAGCTGATGAAGCATTTTTATTTCTAAGCACTTTTTGCCTTTTTTTTTTTTTTTCAATTTGCTGATTGCCCATTAGGCCAGTAAGCAGTTTAGCCAGCAGACTGCATTGATGACATGGATTAAGAGGAACCTAAGAAACAAAATAGTACACAGGTATGGTGCCTTACTCTTTATGTCGTTTCATTCTTTAGTTAGATTTGTAGGTAAGTCATTCTTTATGTAAAGAAGAGGCTTTTATATGACTGTTTTTACTTTGTGACGTTCCATCATCACTGTAAACTGTTACTTTGGAAAAAAAAGAATTGAAAATTTTTGTATTGACACAAAAAATTGATTTCTGCACTTCAATATAAAACTGCTTTCCTTTTTAAAATTACTTTTTTTATTTCCCTTTAGTAGTGAAAATACTCAAAATAATTCTTACCTTTTGGAAATTCTACTGGGAATCTTTAACTAGAAAAAGAGTTTTTTAATTTCCTATTTGTTTTAAACCTTCAATTTTTAAATACATGAAAAATACATCTGTATTACATCGCCTTAATACAAAATATATTTAGTGAGTGTATCTAAAAACATTTTCAGTCATCACATTATAAGGAATAATTAACTAAATTTAATAGTAACAGTAGTAGTTTTTATTGGTAAATAAAATCAACTCAGCTATAGATAAAAAGAGTAAAGCATATGTCTACATTAGCGTTTTTGTTCTGATAACAGGTCCACTTTCTAAAAGAAATCTCCTGACCAGTTTAGGTTGCTTTGAATTAGGATATACTAGAAAGCACAAACTGTATTCTTTTCACATGGTACTGTGCTGGAAGACAGGTGCCAGAACTGTAATCCAAAGTGAAAACAGACCAATGAAATAACTGAAATGCATCTGTTGTGAATTCCAGACTATCAGCGCCAAGTGTTTCTTTCTACAGATCAGAGCTTTTTTACCTAGCTGGTGATGTAAATGTGGTCTCAGTGGTCCATGCATGTAATCTGGGCATGAAACATTGCCACTCTGCCAGTAAGGAGGCGACGTCACTGGAGGACGAAAAAGCAAAAGATCTAAAAGCTAATTCCCTTAGTTTCCTGACTGGAATGGTTCTCTGTGCGGATTTGTCCCACTGCTGTCCAAATAGATGTATGATCAATGAAGTGAGGAATGGTTACTGCTTCTCCTGGTAATAATCCATGCAGCCAGTTTATAAATCCAGGCTTCTTATGTAATCAGTGGAGGGAGTCTGTTTGGGAATTAAGGCATATTCAGTCACCCTCTCAAATCATCACTGAGGTTATGAGGCGTTCATATTTTACTCTATATACAGAATTTTAGTGCATCTGTACAAATAAGTAATCCCAGCAAGATCAGTGGTGCAGGAGCCTTTTAAAAGAGAATAATGCCCTCACAGACACAATTTTAAATATTACAAGGGCTGTATTATGCTCTACTTTTTTTTTTAATCAGTAGTTAAAAATTGCTATATTATTTTGAAAAGTAGAGAGGATTATACAACCTTAAGGATCTTTTTTCTTGTAATTAATTGCATTTAATTGGCAGTGATTATTTTTCTTTGCAGATTTCTCAGTGTGAAGGGCAGGAAAACTAGTAGAAAGGATAAATTAAAAAGATGTGAAAGAGGTTGTCCTCAGGTACTTGAAAGGAGAAAGTATAATGACAGGAAATAGCTGTTTTCTAAAAGAAAAATATGGTTGTTTATTTTCTATTTAATTGTTTATAAAGCATCATATCTCATGTAAAACTTTATATTAGAGGTTTCCTGATTTTGTTTCAGAAATATTGCATAAAATGTGACTTGTAAAACATTACTATGTGAAGTTAAATACAAATTATAAGAGTTAAATAGAATAAGTTTTCTTATAATGGTTCATTTAGACATTGATGGTGTAAAACTGCATGGGATATGCATAAATTTTATTAGCAAACTCTGTAACAGAATTCCTGCTTAGTCTTTGTCTGTTTGACAATTTACATATGTTTAACATAGACAGGAATCTAGGACGTGTCTAAAGAAAATCCCATTGTGAACCCCTACTAAAATATGTGTAAAAGGGGCAACTATTTTCCTGTGCTATCATATGTTTTTAATATACATGAAAGTTCATGGTGCTGTGATTCCATGTCTGAGGCCATGTATGTCTTATTACATTTTAAAATAGAAAGTATATTTTTAGAGTTCTATATTTATGCTTAGTTCTTCGGAAAAGTTTCATACACATTTGCTCCTTATAAAATCATTCAAAGAAAGAGAGATAAAGATAGATACTACTAGATTCCTTGTTCATATCTAATAACATATAACCTAAGTTGAGCATATCATTACTATGTAAAGTTTTCTATGTATCTCAGAATATTAACTCATCACTTGGGAAGTTCGTGCTGTGTAGACAAAAACCTCTGGAATATCGTACACAATTTTCCTGCTCTTGTTCCTTCCTCTCTATTTTAAGAAAATGATCTTTTTAGAGAAATCCTAGGCCTGCTGAAGCTCATGCAAGAAATGGCTGTTAACTCTAATGGACTCAGAATTTTCATTTTTAGTTAGTGTTTGATTATGTATGTGTTCATATGAATAGAAACCAATTGAATAATGATGAGCATTGTTGGTAACTATAACTGTGAAGAGGTATTCTTGTTTTACATACAGGACAGATGCAACAGGGCCGACATCAGACAGTGCTTCCTCGCATAGGTACAGTAAAAACTAGGAATCATTCACATGATTTTTGTTAACTGTTCACCCAAGAAGAGAAGATATATTTGCTATGAAAGTTTGTTTTAGATTTTAAATTCCAGATCCCAAAATGCAGTCCTATGCAGCACTTTGTTGCCAATGCTTCTGCTGTTCTTTTCAAAGAATTGTAAAAGAATGTTCTGCTATTAAGCTTTGTCTGCCCATAAATCATTCCTAATGGGTGAAGTTAATTCATCAACTCACACAAAATAAATGCTGATACGTTGCAAACAAAAATAAGACAATGTATCTTTTTTATTATATGTTTATAATAAATCATGCTTTAAGCCAGCAACGATGTTCATGCAATTTAATAATACATAATAGTCTCTGAATAAAACTTGTGACATTGTAGGTCTGTGGCTATTACTTTGAACATCAAGAAAAGTCTTTGCATATTACTAAGTTACTTATAAAAAACTCCCCACCTGTTTCACCAAGCACACTTGGTCTACAAGTTCACCTTGTATCAGAATTTTATGCTTTCTTACAGTAGCTAACAAAAAAGCAAACAAGAGCACAGATGTCCAAACTTTAAAAATGAGAGAGTTGCAGTGACCTTCTTCCTCCCCTGCTAAGCTCTGTGCAAAGAATGCGTATCAGCATCTTCTCAGCCACAATATTGTTAACCTAGTTCAAGAAAGAATGTGAGGATAGAAAATATGCACTGCAGACATAACAATGCAATTTTTAATTTTAAATAAAAAGTTGGTAACACTTTATGTGCTGAATCATTACTTCTTTGGTAGCTATTCCAGTAATATTATTTCTGATAAAATTATTTGGCATAACTCTATGTATAATGTAGAACAGCCTAAAAGCTTGGTTTTGTTCATTTTTGTTTGTTTGTTTGTTGTTTGTTTGTGGTGGGGTTTTTTTGTTTGTTTAGGGTTTTTTGTTTGTTTGTTTTTGTTTTTGTTTTTTTAATATTAGATGCCTTACTGGACATTTTTAAAAAAAATTGATATGCATAAGAAAGGGAAAGTCATCTGTAGACTGAAAAAAGAAGACATTGTTCAAATCCATTGTGTACCACATTTTTGTTTTTAAATAAAAAAAATAATTTGTGTATGAGTTGAATAAGAAGTGCTAAAATCAGTAGGAATGAAATGACAAAGACAGTATGTGTTAAATAACATCAAGATCTCATTTACTGTAGATCAACTCAGCCATAATGGTAGCACACATAACTGATACGTTTAAAAATAAAAGTGTGTTGCCCTAAGAAGTAAAATAATACGTTTAGCTATTCTAGATTAATAACTTCACTGTCGTGTTATTCATGCGTGCATTATTCAGATTATGGCTATCCTTTTATCGGAGATTGTACAGTTTAATGAAAGAGAGACAGGTATTCTGAAAGTAAAGAATAGGGACCTTAAGATGATATTAAAAAGGAGTAATAGACAAATTTTTAAGAGCTATAGAAATTATTACTAGACTCAAGAGGAATGATATGTGTATGCTCAGTAAGAGCAAAATTATAATTGGCCTACTCATGTGAAAGTAGCTCTACTGAAATCAATAGGATTATTCATGTGAACCAGGTGGTGGCCAATTATCCATGTTCTTATTAGATCAGCATTGGCCTACTGACGTACTTTAAAGTTTTCCAGAACAGTGCAATCCTCTTGCTCAATAATTTGAGCTTAATTTTTCTGGCATCCAGCATAAAATTCCTTTTTTTCAGATTTAAAACCAAAACAGATGTATATGTTTTCATCCTACTTCTCCTTTATTTCCCAGTATAATTCCTCTGCACCTACAGATTATCATGTGATTAATGTTGACTGTAGGGTAATCACCTAATAGATGCTACTGATCTGATTTTAGTTGACTATTTTTTTTATGGTTGTTTCAAGCTCAGCCTGTTCTGTTTGCTGTGAAGGTGTTCAGGGTCATGCCTCTTGGGGTATGTGTAACGGATCTTCTGTCACTACAAGTTCAGATAGATCTGATTTACTTTGCCAGCCTGTCTCCCAGTTACTGACAGCCTCTTGCTTCTGTTACAGTTACAGCCAGGTATGGCAGACCTGACTGTGACATGTACTTTTACATGGAACTCCTCACTGAAAAAGTGGCTTCTTGCAAATTATTTGCTGCCAAATTGTGACCTCTCTGATATGAATATATGTTTTTCTATAATAACTTGGGCTTACAATATGCAATAAAGAAAACACATGCAGAAGGCTGAAAAGTGTAGTTTTGAAAAAGAAAAAAAAAAAAAGATCTGTTTCTGCATTTATATTACCTTTTAAGAAAAAAAGAAATTAATTTTGACAAAAGGAACATGTCATCGTGTTCCCCATCTGCAACTTGCAGGACATTAGAAGTTCTTTAAACTGTGCAATATGAATAGTTAATTTCAGAGATAAATATAGACTGGCACATCTGTAAGAAACGTGGAAAAAAAAAAAAAAGAATGATTCTAAATACAAGATAAATTTAAGAAATTCTGAAGGTGAGACCTGTTTCTATTAAGTAAATTTGAAAACTAAGAATTAAAAAAAAAAAAGTTTAAAATTCTGACTGAGCTGAAGCTCTTATGAAAGGATCTTTTCCTACAGAGATTTTTGAACTGGACTACAGTATGAGAACAAATTGCTAATTATATTTCTCTGCCTTTTGAGTTAAAAGAGTGCAGTATCTTCCTCCCCCTCCTGCCTCCCCTCCTGCATGGTTTCTAGGAGCAGTCTGTATCTTCCTAAATAACCTTTCATCTTAATTTTTATTGCATTGTTAACATACTCCACAATCTCTTTTTGTACCTCTTAGTTTCATTCCTGTCTATATTTTGAGAGTAGGTCAAGTGTTTTTTAAATACTTTTTTTTTTTTCTTTTTGAACTATCTGTATCTTCCTGAATTCTCTTTCATCTTCAAAAAAATCTACAGATTTCTCCTCTCCTTGTTAAGGGAAAGAAAGAGTGTGCAGCTTTTATTTCAGAATTGTATAGTCTATATGAATATTGCATTTTATATAAGATTTGCAACATGAATGTCTATTTTTCTGAACCATAATTGTTCAGACCACTTCATCTCACATTACTCACTGATTTAGGTCAAATCCATCTGTTGCATGTAAAGACAAATAGAATTATTTCAGCTGATTTGTTACCCTGTAATAGTTTAGTACCCAAAGGAGGAAGAAAACCCATATATAAAGATTTCCTTTTTCCTGCATCCAGTACTGTCAAGGAACGCCTGATTTGTTGTATTTGTTTGAAGTACTGAAAAATTTTAACCAGGAAAATGATTGTTCAGGCATCCATTTTCTCTGATTATATTTCATTACCCCAGAATACAAAGCACTAGCTACACAGAAACATATCAGGAATACATCTAGTGAGTATTTTGTTCAGTTTATGTGATTGCAATTTGAGAGTCAGAGATACTTAGGGATAGGACATGCTTATTAAGTCCAGTAAGAGTCTGAACATGACACCTGACTTTGGAAACTAGGGAGTAAGAATCATATTTAAAATTAATATCTTTGTTTAAATTATTTTTTTACTTTTCAGGATTACAGGAGAACCTTAAACATGTCTATAGATGTAAATAATATATCAAAGGGGGTTCATCATGCAGGGAGTGTAATCCAGTGTTCATTTTCTTCTTCACCGTACTAATCTGACTTAAAAGCAGTTCAGAAGTCAAGTCTTGTTCACCAGTACTTGTAATAAAATGTCATGATGTGTTTAAGTTTAGACATATTTTTCCTATTTATCCATAATGCTACATCCACGTCTGCTCTTTTATTTATTTTTTTTTTTAGCATGCTATAATAATCTTACTTCTTCATTTCCATACATCTTCCCAAGTTTTTGTACCAGCATTCTGTTTGCAAAGCATATATGATATGAAAATTGATAATATCCTTTTTACCCATTTGTAGTCTTTCAATGATACTCCTAATTAGTTACACTTTAATATTTAAGCTGCATATTAGATTTTAACTATCTTTTACTGATGAACCAGTAGCACTGCTACAAATATGATTATTAAGTGAAGAATAATTTGCACTTTTCTTAATTGTCTATGTTTACATTTTCTAGTGACCTGATTTTGGCTTTCTTTTTCTCTTTGTGTGTATTATGACCTACATTTAAATACATTGAAGTTCTTATGACTACAGATTTTCAACTACTAGATAAGCCATTTCTGTTTGCTACATTTGTACACTTAATTAATTGGTTCGTTTCTCAGATTTATGCTGTTAATTTGCTTCTTTGTGCTTTTTGAAATGATATTCAGAATTTCATCCTGAATCAGCTCTAAGGTTTTTCTTTTTATCATGGTATTTACATCTAGGTCTTGTGTTAGTTGATGAGAAATTCATCAACAACTGAATTGAGGGTAATGACCTGCAGCTGTGATACTTCTTGTATTCTCTGCTATGCTGTGTGTGGGCTATCTTTGACCTCAATTGAACTTCTATGATTACAGTGATTATTAGATTGGATTTTAGTCCAGTCACATTGCTGCCTGAAATGTTTTACTTACTGAAGTCAAATAACTTGAGCTTGCAAGTTAGCATTTTAAAGACATAATATAATATGTTGCAGAGTATAAGATTATTAAAAAGATTGTGAAAGGAATCCTCAAAAGATTAGCATACTTGATAATGATACATTCTTCAGAACAGGGTTTTTTTTTTTTTTTTTTTAATAGGAAATAAGTTGAAGGCATATAAATCTTCAGAAGGAACATCTAAATATTACTGCCTTGTTTCTTTTGCTTAGCATGAATTTGCACATAACCGATATATATGTGTTTGTAAGGCCTGTGTGAGGATTTCTGAGCTTTACAAGAGAGTGAACTGCTTCTAACCTTGTTTTTCAAACTGATACTTCTTTAGTAATAAGCCCCCCCAAAAAGCTGTTTGACCTAAGCCATGTCCTTGCCACAAGCCAAAAGACAAGCTGTGAATGATTATACTTTGAAATTTTATTCAGTGAAGCATGCTTCTAGACAGACAGAAACCAATGTCAGGCCCTACTTTTTATAAAGCAATGTAGAGCAATGTTCCTTTCCTGCTTATAAAATGTAAATGTGCAGAAGGTGCTGAAAATAGCATGAGAAGAGTGTAGATAGTAGGTCAGTACTGTTTCCTTGAATATATATATGTATTTCCATCATTATAGAGTATCTTAAGCCAGTTCTAGCTCTAAAAAATAAATGATCAGCATTTATATATAGAAAGTGCAATCCTATTCATTTTATTTCTTTAAGAGGTGTTATTAAATCCATGGTGGTAGTCACTTAGGGTAAGCACATACAGCCCTTTGTGTGTCTGTTTAAAAAGATGCACATTTATCAGAGAGAGATTCATTATTAAAATGTGATGGTTGAAAGATAAATCAGTGCTGGATTTTAAAGGTTAGATCAGTTATATATGTCTTCAAAGCAAGTGCTGTTTTTATTATAATTAAGAGCTCTTAAGATTTTTTTTATTTTTTTTTTTCCTGGTTTAAACACATATTTTAACATTGGGTCTGATTTTATGGCTCCTTTATCCTGTAAAGAAGAGCTTTCTGGAGGATATGTTTCCTCCATCATAGAAACTTTTGACTTTTCAGGACTTTTGCTGCATAAACAAAACTCATTGACAATTTTTGGGATTGAGATATTTTGGGATTACCAAAGTGTGTAGAGAATGAGACTAACTTTTGTAGTGCTTAACCACTTAACAGAACAGTAAATAATCATATCAGTATGAGTATTCTGGCATCTTTTAAAATAAATAAGGTAAAGTAATTGATAAAGTGCTTCATATTGACAATACTGCTAAAATACTGAGTATCCATAGGAATCCCTAGTATGCCTTCCTAGGATAGCATAATATGTGAAAAAAACCCCAAACTTCTATGGAAGTTAAGATGGTATTAAAGATTAAGAATTCAAATAGAATCAATACAGACAAAGACTTTTAGCTTTGCTCATTTTAAGAAAGAAAATAGAACATTTCTATCTAGTTAGAACTATAAAACAAAAACTGAAAGCAAACATAATAGATACAGGGTAGAGACAGTGGAGTACTACAGAGAAAGAATGAAGTAAATGTAAATACTAAAAGGAGAAAAAAAAAATCAATTTAAACAACACAACACTTAGCATAGAAAGAAAAGTATTGTCCATTAATGGATTCTGCATAGCAAGAAAAAGAATCACAGAATCACATAACTGTTAGGTTTGGAAGGGACCTCTGGAGATTTCCAACCCCCCTGCAAGGCACAGTCAGCTGAAGCAGGTTACACAGGAATGTGTCCAGGTGGATTTCAAATGTCTCCACAGAAGAAGATTCCATGACTGCACAAGGAAGTCGGTTCCCATTCTCTGCCATGGTCCTTTATAGAAGTTTCTCCTCACGTTGAGCTGGAAGTTCTCATGTTTTAGTTCATGACCATTGTTCTTTGTCATGTTGTTAAGCACCACTGAAAAGAGTCTGGCACCATTCTCTTGACACCCACCTTTGAGATATTTAGATGCATTAGTGAGATCTCTCAGTCTTCTCTTCTCTAGACTAAACATGCCCAGCTCCTGCAGTCTTTCCTCATAAGACAGTTGCTCCAGACCCCTGATCATCTTTGTGGCCTTCCACTGGACCTCCTCCAGTACTTCCTTGTCTCTCTGGTACTGAGGAGCCCAGAACTGGACACAGCACTCCAGATGTGGCCTCACTAGGGCCAAAGGACAGGTTCACCTTCCTTGACCTGCTGGTCATGCTCTTCCCAATGCACCCCAGGATACCAGTGGTCCACCTCGCCTCAAGGGTACATTGCTGGCTCATGGACAACTTGGCACCCACCAAGATTCCCATGTTCTTCCTCACAGAGCTGGTCTCCAGTAGGTCAGCCCCAGCCTGTACCGGTACTTGGGGTTATTCCTCCCCAGGTGCAGGATCCTATACATTGCAATGAACCTCATTACAATTTTCTCTGTCCAATTCTGCCTATCCAGGTCCCACTGAATGGCAGCAGAGCCTTCAGGTGTATTAGACACTCCCCTCAGTTTTGTATCTTTCTCTTCCTAATTTATTTCTCCATTTGGTTTTGATATTGTCCCAGAATGTCTACATTTTTTTACATTTGCAATGACAGTCATAAAGACCTATATACCTGAGTTCTTACATTTTCCATTACCACTAGATTTTTAGCAAGACCTACCAGAATATTGATTCTCCCCACCTTTTTTTTCTTTATTCAACTTAAATACTGATTATAATAAGGCAAATATAGTTATTTATTACTAAATTATTCAAGTTTTATATATGCACCCCTTTCTTGACTTGTCAGCATAAATGCTTTCTTGAATTTTATTCTTGTGAGCAGTTTGGGTTCTTTTTCTCTCACAGAGAAAATCTCATCAATTGAAACACCAGATGCAGCATATATTAACAGATTATAAAGAGTTTTCAGAAGAACACCTCAATGACACTTTTCTTAAAACAAACTAGTCATATACATTGGGAAGATAACACAGTTTTTTTTTAATCCTCTGGAAATATCACAAACAATAGTTGTGCAAATAATTCAGGTGGTTGTATTTAAAAATTGCTTATATTGATTTAAAGCATTTTATGGTTTGATATGAAGATGCAATTTAGACTCACTCACAGTTTTTCATAAATTACTGGAAAACATGCCAATAAGAATTTTAGATAAATAATTCTCACAATTTTCACTGTTGTATGTAGCTCCTTACTTAGACATCTATTAGGGGGTAAACATGATCTCATAGGATCTAGGGCCTATTGATTCTGTTCCCATTACTATAACCTTAAACAGATAAAACAAAATCATAATTTCTATGTTGGGTGCCTCACTATGTATGTGATCAGTCAACTCATGTGTGTTTAAAAACGAAATTTTAATTCAAATATACTTACTAGTAGTCAAGTTACACACATCTGGAGCCCAATATCCAAACCCACTCTCATCTGTTGTCAGCTATATCCCTTACTTACTTATGAGTTACAGTTTTGTCTGAGGTATACTTCAATTTAAGTCTGAAAATAAGAATAAGAAACCTCCAATTTTAGCAACTTGAAAACACCCCCAAAATAGGAAGATTGCTGATAACTGAATATAGACAAAATTTTTTTTTTTGTTTTTTTTTTTTTGTTTTGTTTTGTTTTTTTTTTTTGATTCCCCGCTTGAAGGAAAGAGGAGTTGAATTAAGACATGAGAACATTTCTGTACAGTTTTAATAAAACATGTCTCATGTTTGAAGTCATTCATTTTTTTGTGACTTTAGGAAGTGTGGGGTGAATTAATACTTCGGACATCATGCTGCAGAAACATAACAGAATATGATTTGTCTCCATATTAGGGAAATTGTTATAGAAGTTCCCAGACTTACAATATGCAGAAGATCTGGCTTGACATACTCTGGTGCCAAACATATTCATAAATGCAGGCAACTGCTAAACAAAACACTCAAAATCATGGATTGCTGAAAAATATACTGAAACTTAGGGTTAATTTTAGTTATAACTACACGGAACTGAATGTCTACTTTAAAGAAGTTTCCTTCAGCTGCCACTGAGATGGGCAAACAAGTTGAAAGTTGGGAAACAGGAACTAACTTACCATCACTAAGCATCTTATATATTGGAATTCCAAATATCTGTGGGTAAGGGTGGTCATAGGAGGATGTATTGCATGTCTGCCGTTGACTCAGTGAGAGATTATAAACTGGAGATTGATTTAGTGCCTGATACGTGGCCTGACTACTCAATGCATTTTTGAGCTGGATTGTTCAAGTAATGGAGCTGCAGAAATTAATATCACGGATTGTCAACAGGTCTGAGCTTTAGTAGAACCTTAGGATCCACCTTAACTTTTTGGTGAAATCAGTTGGACTATCTGTCTGATGACAATTGCAGTATCTCGAATTGTATATGCTTTGTGAATGCCTGGGTACACACCAAATAAAGTATTTTTCTTTCCTCCTTTGGACCCTCTCCAGTCTGTTGTATCTTTCTTGAACTGTGGGGATAGGAATTGAACACAGGACTCCAGGTATGGCCTGACAAACACCGAGTGGGAAGATTTCTCTGTTAGTAATGCCCCTGGAGATGCTGTGCAGGATCCAATTTGTCTTTGCTGACTACTGTGCAGCTTGTCTAAGGACCTCCAGTTCTCTTTCAGCAGGACTTCTCCCCAGCCACACATCTTCAAGTCTGGACTGGGTTTTTTGGTAATGTCATCCCAGGACTTTACATTTGGCTTTGTTAAAAAATAAATTTGAAGTTTGCACAGTTCTTGAATGCCAACTCTTCCAGCCTGTTCAGGTCCTTTTGCAAGATGGCTTTTCCTTCTGATTTGTTGACATGGTCACACAATTTATTTTCATCAGCCCTTGATTATTAATCATTCTGCTACTTTCTTATTAAATTAAAGAAAGTGACTGAACTAGTTAGTCTAGTAGGATAACAGGATAATACGGTAGTCTGTTAGGATAACAGGACAATAAACAGACAACTATAGGATAGGCTTCTATCTGCTTGAGTATTTTCTGCTTAGTATACAAATTAGTTAAAAATAAAATGCATGTTCCAAGCTTACTTTGCAAAAATGCCAAGTGTTGACAAGTGTTGTTGCTACCTCCAAGATCCAAGCAGAAAAAATATTGTTCCTTCTGCTTACAAGGCTTTGACCTTCACTCTGTAAACAAAACTCCTCTGGCCTAATTGGAAATTTTGCTCATGTAAGGACTATAGGTTATTTGTAGCTTGTATCCAGAACTTACTCTTTTGTTCTGGTGTATAATGAGTGACTAATATATTTTTTTCCACACAAAGTCTTCATGAGAAAAAAGTAATTAGAAATATAAACTCTGTTATACAAATAACATTGTTGTCTGACTCACAGGAATCAGAGAGAAAAGTTGGAATCAATGTTTATTAAAAAATTGATAACAAAGAATTTAATCCTCTCTGACATTAATTGGAACTACTAGTATAGGGACTTAGCTCAGTAAATGTTTGAAACCTGCTATTAAGGTAGAATTTCTGTTCATTCTGAACACTGAAATATGAATATAATAAAAATTTGAATTGATCTGAGAACAGTGATTATCAGTTCTTTTGGTATATATGTATCTAATTAAAACTCTGTTAGTTTCAAAAGAATTTGGGGGAAATTTTCTTAAACTTGTTGTGTTTATCATGACTCACTTTTAATACACTGTATGAAATCCCACAGTGTATTTTTCTACCCCCTAAGCACCTTCTGGACTCAGCATTCTGGTATGTTTCTCTGAAGTACCTATACATCATTGTATGTAGTCTGGGAAAGATACTTTGTAAATTAGCGATCTGTATAGCACTGTAGAACTTTGATCTAGCTGAAATCATAGTGATGCAGTGGGACAGCTTATAAGATTGGAGTGTGTCAATTGAGGGCTATAGGCCTTTTAGGAAGAACAGCAGGAAGATGAGAAAGTAGAGCTGCCCTTTATGTGAGAGAACAGCTGAAATACCTGTAGATTTTACTGGGGGTAGATGATGAACCAACAGAGAGTTTTTGGGTAATAAAATAGTGGTGAGTGTCTACTGTAGACAAGGTGAGCCCTTCTACAGACAGCTGGAAGGATCCTCATATATACCGGTTCTGGTATTTATTGGAGACTTCAACCACACCGGTATCTTCTTAGACAAGGACTGCACAGTATGGTATTAAAAATCCCGAACATTCTTGGAGTGACAACTTCCTGACATAAGCGAGAAAGGAACCAAAGTGGGGAGGTACACTGCTGGTCCTCATATTCACATGCAAGGAAGGACTTGATAGGAATGTGAAAGTCAAAGACAGCCTGACTACCATGAGATTTTATGGAGTTCAGGGTCCTGAGAGGAAGGAGCAAAGCAAAAAGAAAGTTACAACGTTGGACTTCAAGAGAGCAGGCATTGGCCACTTCAAAGCTATGCTTGAAATAATCCCATTAGATAAAGCCTTGGTTGGAAAAAAAGCCCCAATTGAAATGGTTGATGTTCAAAGCTTATGTCCTGCAAATTCAGAGTGGTCTATCCCAACAAGAAGGAAGTGAGGCAAAGATATCTGGGGGCCTGCATGGATGAACAAGGTGGTCTTGCAAAGCTCAGACATAAAAAGGGAATATGTAAAGGGTGGGAGGAATACCAAGACACTATGAAGTATGGAGAAATGCAGCTAGGAAAATGAAAGCCTAGAAATAAAGTCTGATGAAGGATCTCAAAGGCAAAAAAAGGAAAGCCTCTGTAAGTATATCAACAGGAAAAAGAAAACTACGGGAAATATGGTCCCACTGCTGATTGAGAGAGGAAACTTTCTTGGAAGATGATGTGAATCAGGGTGGGCTATTAAGTGCCGCCTTTTGTTATTGTCTTTACTAGCAAGGGTGGTCTTTAAAAATCTCGGATATCCGAGACCAGGGGCAACATGTGAAATAGGGAATTAATACCACTGACAAAAGAAAACCAGGCTAAGGAAAACTTAAGCAACTCAGACATGCAATAAATCCACAGACTTTGGTGACTTGCACCCATGAGCGCTGCCTGATGTCATTGCAGAGCCTCTCTTGATTAATTTCAAAAGATCATGGTGACTAGGGGAAGTGTCTGAACTTCAGGAAAGTAAATGTCACTCCTATCCAATAAAAACAAGAAGAAGGGCCCAGGGAACTACAGGCCTCATCTCTATCCCTGGGAAGGTAGTGGAACAGCTAATCCTGAACAATATTTACCAACAAGAAAACTACCAGGAGAAGGCATCATGAATTTACCAAGTGGGAGTCATGCCTGACCAACTTGATAACATTCTATGTTGAAATTACAGGTTTGGTAGATGAGAAAGGAATAGTGGATACTGTCTGCATAGATTTCAGTATGTCTTTTGACCCAACACTATTTCACCCAAGACTAGGGACAGGCATTTCATTTTTGAAACTCTTTACAGAACAATGACGATATTATTACCAGGGGTCAGGAGTGGGGGTAACCAATCACACTGTCCCATGACATCCTCACAGACAAGTTCTTGATAACTGTGCTGGTAGTGGACAGTTGTTTTATATATGAACTCAATGAAGTAATTCAGCATGCTTTAAAGTACTAAAGATAGCATATTTTTAGACTTCAAGCTTGTTTCCTATTCAATCAAGCTAGTATTCAATATTAGGAACTGTGTTGCATCTTATTTCATTATGAGTTAGAATATTACTTCTTCAAGGTAGAGAGAAATCTTTGATTACCAGCTTCCATTTCAATATTAACTCAGGTGAAAGTGCCTCCCACCAACTGTATCCATTTAGGCCTCTTCTTTTTTTTTCACATTAAGATTTTGCATCAATATTCAAGCTGTTGAAGAATTGTTAAACTGGATCATGATGTTCCATGTTTTTATGACTGTTAGGCCAATAGTCTTCAGGGAAATTAGATCATTTTCCTTGAAATTATTTTGCTCCATTATTATAAAGAACTAAGTTTGCCAGTGTTTATAAGACATATCAATACTTCAGATTTTAGAGAGAAATGCATGACAAAAAGGATCCAGGATTAAGCTGAATAGTTCTGGAAGTGGGGTGGGACATGAAATGGGAGGAGAGAAAAAAAACGTGTCTTACAAATGGGTAGAATTTAATTTAGTTGTCTTACTGTATTGTCTTAAAAGATGCTTCAACGAAAAATGTGACTTTTTAATTTCCTATGAAAGACTGGCATGCACAATTTCAGAGCACTGTTTTTTAAAATTTTATGTTTAAAGATTGTGGAAATACATTTAAATTTTCTGTGATTTTTTCTGCTTTTGTTTTGTATTATTTTTAAATTTTAGTATCATATAAGAAGTGAAGTTGCTGCAATTCAAGCACCCAATTTTGCAAGAAATTTGAGTGTGAAAGTAGTAGTACTTTTTTTTCTGATTTTCCACTCAGCAAAACATTTATCAATAAATGAGATGTACTGCTGTAAATAATTTGGTCACTGGAAATCCTTTTGACTTCAGTTAGTCACCCTGTGTAAATTAAAGGGTACAGAATCACTCTCTAAATACCTATGTAGTAAGGACAGGAAAAGTGTCCCACCACTTCTGTTGACATTGAACAGTTTTGTTGAATTGCTCATACATGTGCATGCAGAGAGGAGGATTGATTCTTTTCTTAATGATATATGTCCATTTTAAAAATGTGACTATTTTGTAAATGTAACAGAAATTGGATTATTTATTTTTTTTTCCAAAATTACATCAGGGGAGACTTTTGGTGACCTTTCAATGTTGTCAGAATTTCAAATTAAATCAAAACTGTCATGTAAGCCTGGAGAATGTGATACATTCCATGATTTTGTTTCCACCCCTGCATTATGACTAGTGGATTTTTAGCAATTTTACCTTTACCCTTTTTTTCCCCCACAAAGGAATTTATTACTTGTGGCAGAGAACATGCAGTATCAGAAATGGGAAAAATCATGTCAGAGATGGGTCTCTGAAGAAAAAGAAGAAACTAGCCAGAATACTTTAAAAACTGAAGCTTTTACTGTGTTGTAAAATGGATTCTTGTCTTTTTAACTTAGTCATCCTTCTTCTTCCCAAGACCCCTTGAAACACCCCTTATCTATATAGCTAAGCGCCAAGGAATTCATCCTTGAAGGTGTCTGTTTAAGTTTCTCTATTGGTCCACAGTTAACCCTTTCCCACTGGTCATTTATCCCTTAATTTCTATTGGTAGTAATTTGGATTCCCCTAAAACCTATATATATATCCCAGTTATGTTAATAAACTCTCTCTCTCTGCTTCTTCTCCTGTGGTCTCAGTGTGTGTCCCTCTGGAGCATCTCGGGGGCCCTGAGCGGAGGGGGGAAAGGGGGAGGGTCTCCCTTCAGCTGTCGTAGCTACTAAGAAAGATCTTGACCCATCTCTCTGTGTTTGGAAGTAATCTCAGAAAAAGCCCTGGAAGGGCACCCAGTCAGGCTGTGCTATCTCCAGGAGCCACGGGATCTTCCCTACATTCCTTTTGTATTATTATAACACAACAGAGGTATCTCCCAGGTACTGGATGAAAGGGTATTGACACTATACTAATCCATGCTCCCCTATTTTTGAGTAACGCTTGTTAATGAATTCTTTCCCTTTGTCTTACCTGTAGAACTATATCGATATTTCCCACTGCATTAATATTTTCACCTGCACTAAAATCAAAAATACTAAAGTCAATACAAAGGGAGTGAGATTTTGGGGCCAATAAGATACAGTAATATGCCATGCAGGAGGTGTGTGCTCAAGAGTGCTGGCTTTGACAGAGCTTAGAGCTTGTGTGAAAATGAAGTTAGTACGTCAGGAGTAGAAAGGAATTCCTGCAAAGCTTATAGGCACTGACTGATAGTAGCTGATTTCTATCATATGAATAAAAGTGAGCAGACTCAAAAAAAAAAAAAAAAAACCCAAAAAAAAACATGCAAAAACCCCAAAAAAAAAACCCACAAACAAAAAAAAAAAGTACAAAAACAAACAAAGAAAAAACACA
>JAWWLT010000092.1:43454713-43487556 GCA_035040995.1 Premnoplex brunnescens
CCCTTTCCCACTGGTCATTTATCCCTTAATTTCTATTGGTAGTAATTTGGATTCCCCTAAAACCTATATATACACCCCAGTTATGCTAATAAACTCTCTCTCTGCTTCCCCTCCTGTGGTCTCCGTGTGTGTCTCTCTGGGGCATCTCAGGAGCCGTGAGCGGGGGGGGGCAAAAGGAGGAGCATCTCCCAGTCAGCTGTCGCAATTACTTGATAACAATTTCTACAAGTTCCTATTTTGTTATAAGCAGAATTCAAGTGACTAATGTTTTGTACAAATGAAGGTGAATCAAATCCTATCAAGTGATAGGGAGTCACAACAAATTCTACTGTTAACATTTTACTTGACTTCCTATATTATCTCACTTTTCTATAGCTTTTTTTTGGATTCAATGGAAATAAAACTATTAAACCTCAACAGTATTGTAAATAGGTTAGTTTTTGCCTCACTGTGTTTATGGATGGAAGTAATCTGTTAGAGACTTGCTATAGTTTTGCTCAGCTTTTACATACATTCAGTACTCTTTAGATACTTAGAATACAGTCAGGAACAAATATAGTTTCTAATTTTATGTATCAAAGTTCTCTGAGAATGCCTGCTAAATCAGAAAATCCAATAGATACAGAGCAATACAAGAAATCAAATAAGCTTTTCCAACAATAATTCTAATCCTTAGTTGTGTGTCTCCCGAATTTATGGGATCAGAGTTCAGAAACAGGTACAAAATTGATTTATAACTCACTTCCTCCCCTCCCCTTTCTCTTCTCACAAGCTGGATACTCATTATGAACTCTGTTCATTTGCTGTTGTCTTTTTTGTTCTTGCAAAGAGAGATATAAGGAGAGGAGTTCTCAATGAACAAGGAAGAGAGGAGGTTCTGCTATGAATAGGTTTGTTCATTTCAAGGTCTCATTGAAGAGTACCCTCATAAAGGAGAACACACTCTTATCAAGAATATGTATAAAGTGTCCACCCAGGGGATTAGAAATATTTTGTCTTCTGTGTATTAAAGCAATACTGAATCAACTAAAGTTTTGTGAGGGATGACCTACAGAAAATTACCACAAATTATTTTGTGTCACCCTAATTACCTTAAGTGCAGTAAGGATAGTAGGGGCTAACAGTTATGGAGGTACTCTTAAGTGTAAAGCTGCTGAAGGTGTACATTTTCATGAAGCATTAAATGAGTATTGGGTGAATATAAATAGAAAGTATTCTGTTTATGTGTGTCTGTTTCTGTGGGAACAATAGGAGTGCTGAGTGCTGTGATTTGAACTAAAGACGTGTTACCTGTACTATTGTTTGTGTAGTCCAGATTATAAATGGTGGCAGAGGAAGATTCTCTTTTTACTGAGTAACTACAAAGCATATTGGAAAAAAAAAACCTAAGCGCCAAACTCCTAGGATATAGAAATGCATCTACACATTGTGAAAATTCTGTTGGACTTTTTAGGCATTGCAGTGATCAGTAGACTCTTTATTCCTCAGATACAGAAGAGACAGGAAAGGAACCTTTCAACGTGTACAGCTTTGAATTTTTTTCAGTGACTTGCTAGGAAAATGAGCAGTATAGTTTGTCTTGAGTTCAGGAAACACTTGATGTTCAGATAAGAGAAGAAAGGGAAATAAACAATGATAAATTTTTCAGAAGCAACGAGTTTGCATTGATGTCCTGAAAGAGTAATTAGCTCATCTGGAAATTCTTCTATGGGAGTATCCAACCACTGTGGGAGTATCCAACATTTTTACTGAAAGTTTCTGGCCCAACTGTTTCCACTTCAACTACAAAGATATCACTGTGCTGTGAACAAAGTAGGTGTTATTCATATCTACTCATGCAAGTAAACCCAAGAAAAGTCTCTCTGCTAAAATGAATAGAGTCATACTGAGAGGAAGCAGAGTCTTATTTACCATATAAAAATCAAAATTATCCAGTCCTTGAAATGAATACATTTATTTTTTTTTCCAAAACTGATCTGTCAAATGATCTGTTTAAACTGATTCTAGTGTTTGAAACTATGTATCTCTTTTTAACATACTTTCTAGTAACAGTACTAATATTTTCCTGTGAATGGTAAAAATAATATCAGTTTTATATTTGCAAAAATTGATATGTATGCAGGTAACTTCAGGCATCAGGCTGTGGACAAATCTTTAAAGAAAAAATCGTTTTAACGGGTGAGACCACTGCAATGCAACTGCCAGAGAAGGCAAAATTGGAAAATCGTTTTGGTGCTTTTATAACAACACCTTTTGCGTGTCCAATAAAACCCCAGGTTGAGTGCTCCCCCTGTGCTTTATGACCTGCCTAACCCCTTTCTGGGAGCCTCCAGGCATGTCTGTGAGAATTTTATCACTTGTGGCAAAGGAGTTACCTCTCAGCAGACAGATAAAGAAAACACAGCACCTTGCAAGAGAAACTAATTTCTTCTCATGTTAAAGCTTTTCTTTGGCAGCAAAAGTTTCCTTGACTAGGTGTTAAGCTCTCTACCTTGTTATTTCTTCCAAAGGTTTTCTGCACGTAGAAAATACGTTTTCCATGTTTTGATAGGAATCATTGGGAAAAATATAGAAAGCAATACAGACAGACTGTAGCAAGAACTATGAGGTTTTAGATTATTAGGATACTTCACAACAGCAGATACATGAGTATAGAGTTGAGCATTTTATCTGCTGTTAGGTAGATGTATAAAAAACAATTACCATTAGCAAATATTTATTAATCCAAAGTTTCATTTAAAAAAAAAAACAAACTTGGGCTAAATAAGAATAATAGTAAACCCACTGAATTCTTAGATCCACATCCTTAAGTCAGTTTCAGTCTTGGTTTGCTTAAAGACGTAAATAAAGCTTAAGTGAAGGTTTAAATGAAGCTTCTTGAGTGTTTACTAGGACTCCTGAAATTTAATCTGCATGAACAGACCTTCATGCCCACATAGCAATGTATTGAAACAAGGGGATTGTTAAACAACCAAGGACAAAATAACTAACCTTTTCTTCAATAACTTTTTGATTAAATCACATTTTTCTCCTTGTCTTATTTTCCCAAGGCTCAGTGCACTTGCATCTTTTGAACAGCTGGACAATTTTCTGAAAATAGCCCTTCCCCACTGAATTTTCTATGCACTCTGAATCCATAAGCCTAAGAAAAACAGAGAATGAGAATATTTTCACACAAATGGCTCAGAGTAGCTTTATGGTAGATACAGGTAATTTGAAGTATAAATGAAAATGTTATGGATGCTAAAAGTACTTAGGAGAAACCGGACTATGTAATGAAGCAATAAGGCATGTACATCTTCAATACTGATGTCTTGTCTACTCACGCTAGAAACACTTTCACACCATCAGTATTGAGTCTAATGTTCGTGGGGTTTTTTTACCCTTCTCCTTAATAAAGTCATGAGTGTCCTCTGGTAGTACTGAAATGCACAAGCAATCTGTCCAATATTTAATGACATTTTGTTCCTGTATATGCAACACCATTTCAGGCTGTTTGTGACACGAGCATGCTTACATTTTCTTCTCAGTTTCAGAAGAATCCACAGGGGGAATTACTTTGAGATACAGCATTCTGTTTCACAATTATGAATCTATACACATCTAAGGTAAATTTTCAGACTAAAGCAAATAGAAGGGGAAGAAAAATGTAACTGATGCAAATTCTCTGTGAAAATCCTGTGCTAGTTTTAAAAACTATATGTCAATTTAAAGGAACAGTGTCAAACTCTGTGAATGGCAGCTAAAGAGAAGATTGCAGTACATGTGATGTAAAGTAGTGTTTTCGTGTCTCTCTTCAGAAGAAAAGAAAAAAACCAATGGAACCTATCATGAGGTGAAACATTTTTCTCTGAAGTGGTTGTTCAAGCTACTCTTGGAAAACATCTTTCAACTAACAGAATCAAATATGATATACTATTAGTGTTACCTCTGTGATGCAACTTAGTGTACTCATTATTGGAAGTTAGCTGAAAAATTCCTAAGTATTTAAGGAGTAGAATCTTTGCTGGAATCCAGTATATCTAGATACTGGATACAGGACTTGAAGGAATACTAAGTCTGTCTGCTGACAATACTAAATTGGGAGGAGCTCTCAACTCCCTTAAGGGGAGAGAGGCCCTGCAGAGACACCTCAACAAGTTAGAGAGATGAGCAATCACCAACATGAAATTTAGCCAAGACAAGTTCTGGATTCTGCCCCTGGGACATGGCAACCCTGGTTATGTGTACAGAGTGGGGAATGAGAGGCTGGAGAGCAGCTCTGCGGAAATGGACCTAGGGGTTCAGAGCATCCAGAGGAGGGCCACAAGAATGGTGAAGGGACTGGAAGGACAGCCGCATGAGGCCGTTTATTCTGTTTATCTTGAAGAGGAGACTGAGGGAATATCTCATTGTAGTCTACAACTTCCTCTTGAGAGGGGCAGGCACTGATCTCTTCTCTGTGGTGACCAGTGACAGGACCTGAGGGAATGGCTTGAAGTTGTCAGGGGAGGTTTAGGTTGGATATTACAAAAAGATTCTTCACCCAGAGGGTGGTTGGACACTGGAACAGGCTCCCCAGGGAAGTGGTCACAGCACCAAGTCTCTCTGAGTTCAAGAAGCACTTGGACAATGCTCTCAGGAACACGGTGTTATTCTTTGGGTATCCTGCACAGAATCAGGAGTTGGAGTCAATGATCCTGATACATCCCTTCTAAATCTGTACTCTATGATTCTAAGTAATCAGGTTTTGGTTTCAATTTTTAAAATATTTTAATATATAGTCACAGTGAAAAGTAGTCATTGGCTGTATTTCTCATCTAAAGACAGGTATAAGTTACATGCTAGATAGTACAAAATATATTTCAATTTGATCTATATTTCCTTACAGCTTAAAGCATGAGGTGGCAGCCTTACACATTGTTATAGTGAATCTACAAATTTCCTTGGTTTACTTTTTTTTTTTAGTTGGTTGGTTTTTAGTTTGCATGATCTTCTCAAGAGATGCTATTGATTTTTATCATTCTATTGAGTGGAATAGGACCATAACATGACAAGGTTGGTTTGGATTTTTTATACAGACAATCATTACAGATGTTAAAAATAACTATACAAGTGAAGAAGATATGACATAACTTGGTCAGTTGTAAGTAATTGGAAAATAGTTCACTCTACGCATACTGTAATTGGAAAATAGTTCAGAGTACCTATAATATTCTTCCATAGGAAAAGGAATGATTTTGTAACAGTGAAGTAGATAAAAGCTGAAATAGTACAACCAATACAGAAAAGATCCCTATAACAACATTTGAGAAAGATTATGAAGTTTGGGATGTAGAAGCAGCGTGGTGTCCCTTGACATAGGTAAAAAATATTGCTCTATCCCTGGCAGCACGGAAAGTGATTAAAATTTCTCAGTGTAACGCAAGAATTGATGTGTTTTCAGGAAAAAAAAAAAAAAAAAAGAAAAGAAAATGCAATGTTTAAGGTGGATTAAGGTATCCATGTGTTGTATCTATGGCCGTACTACAATAATAAGAAGTCAGCAGTGCAGCCCAGCAGCAAAGTCTAAAAATATGCTAATGAAAAAAGGGGCAGAGTCAGGACTTCAAGGGAAGGGATTATCTTCTTCTTTGCATTCTTTAGACCATATCTGGGTATTTCATCCAGTTTTGACCCTCAGATATGTGAAGGGCATGGACGCAGTGAAATGGGTTCAGGGCATGCAACCAGTATGATGAGGCCTGGAGCCCTTTACCTACAAGAAGAGGCTATGGGACTAGGGCTAGTACTGCTGGTAGAAAAGCTGGCTTCAGGGGGACTCAACAGTATCCCCAACACCATTGGAAGGGGATGAAGGAAATTAAGCAGGGCTTTTCAGAGTAGTGTGTGGCAAGAAGTTGAAAGGCAGTAGCACAAGCTGTAACATGAGAGGCTCAGACTGTAGAGAAGAAGTCTACCCAGGACAGCCCAACAGTAGTCCAGAGTCATTGTTCTATTTTCATTCTTGGAGATTTTAAAGACTCAGCTGGACAAAGCCATAAACAACCTTGTCTGAATTGGAGATCAAAAGTGCTATGAAGAGAAGGTTGGGCTGCAGAACTCCCAAAGTCTCTTCCAACCAAAATTATGTCATCATTCTGAGACTGTTAACTAAGAAAATAAATGATCATGACTATTTGTGTTCTTTCATTATTCTCTTCAAAGCAAATAATTTTATATTAAGCATTCTTTGGCTGTGGTGTATGTGCTAGGTATTCTGTCTATCGACAAAATAATCTATGTAGATTTGTAGCAAGGTATTCTGGGCACGTTGCGCATATTAGTAAGAAAAGGCAAGCATTCTTCATTTCATCCTGATTAAAAGAAGAAAAGCAGTTAAAACAATAGATTAAGAAGTTAGAACAAATAGATAAAAAGGAATAAAGGATGGGAAAAGGGATTAATATTGCAGAAGATTTAGAAGTTGTTAACTACCAGGCTTCTATTCTGTTAATGTTACCAAGCCTTCAGCATTCAATGTTATATCAGTTCTACACTGCAGGTGCAGCTATAACAGACAAGAACACTAATAATAAAGGAAGAATTTAATCTTGGTATACCCTGCAGGGACCAAATCCACAGCAGAATTTAATTGCCACAAGTGCAAGGTCAGTTTCTATCTCCTGAAGATCTTTCTTAGACCAAATTTTATTTAAACTGAGCAGAAAAATGAGACCAATGTTTCTCTGATTAAAACAAAGCAAAACAAAAAACCCACCACCACCACAACAAAAAGCACAGCAAGCAGCATGGAACATTGTAACATTGACATAATTTATTAGGCTACATAGAGCTGAAATAACAAAAAGGTTGTCTTCATTATATTACTGACAACCATGCAACTGCTGCTTTGCACCTGTTCTGGGTGCTGAACAAAGAGCTGTTTCCACAACTAGAAGTATGTATTTTTCTGATCTACCCAAGCTGAACTGTTTTGTTGTTTGTTTTTGTTTGTTGTTTTTTGGGTTTTTTTGAAGACATCCTGGACAACTGCAATAACACAAAAGTCTGCTAGTGGCTAGAGGACTTCAGTCCTGAAACTGGATCTGTCCATTAGAGTTCAGGACATCAGAGTTACACGAAGTCTCCTGCATCTCAGTCCTCTGGGGCAGCCTTGCTTATAGCAGCTTCCAGAATGCAAAAGTTGGAATATTTGTCTCAGCAAAATATACAGTAGTTTTGCTTTATTTCCATTTCTACCTTTCACCATTTTTTACATCGATTTCCTGTTGTGGTTCTCCCCATAGCTTGTGTTTTCTAGATTATACAGTGATTTCTATTTTAAACAAATAACATGTTTGCTGGAGAAACCTTTTAATATCTCTTACTTTGCAGAAACTGATTTAATGCCCCTCTCTCACATCTGAATAATAACTAAATATACATTTTCTCACCTTGATTCTTGTAACAAAACAAGGAGAAAAAACACAGGTTAGTGGAATGGGAGGTTTAGTGTGTTTAGTGTGGATGGAGAATTTCCTTTCACTGATGACAGTTGATGACAGATTACCATAATACACGTCTTCATCCTTGTGGCCAGAAATATATTCTTCATGTTTTTTTTTTTTTTTTTTTTTTTTCACTTGCTCCCTGCTATTAAAGCATTGTGAAAGGCATACAACTGCTTTTGAATATATTAAAAAAACATGTTAACCTTACCAGTTAGACATCAAGAGCTGGAAACTAACAGAAGAATGCAAAGAAGGTGCACATGGGTGTAGGGTTACTTGTGATATGCTGGATTAGACACAACAAGAGTAGTTAGGAATGACAAAATACCTAGAGAAGTAAGGTTAGTGTTAGAGTAAGGAAACTGAAAAAAGCAATGCACAAAGGCAGCAGCAAGCACATCTGAGGATAGAAAAATCTTGGTAGTTTCAGGTCACCTTATTATGCCATTGCATTATGTATTTCATTACTTCTCATTGTTAGTCATAAGCTTTGAATAGCAATAGTCACTAGTAAATAAATATAAAAATAAAAACTAAGTTTCCTAAGGTCCTGCCTCTGTCACTGCAGTTGGGCAGAAGCCTTGGAGAGGTAAAAAAATTCCTTGAGTTATACAGGGGAAATTCAGCTGATGCAGGGCTGTTTATTGGCCCTCTGAATATGCTCTTTGGTTTCTAAACAGTTTGATGGCCAAGAAGTGCAATTGAAATGTGACACTGCTAATCTTCATTCAAGAAATATTAGAAAATACCTGTCATTCTCCCTTTCAGAGGTACTGAATATAGAAAACTAATTTGTTACACTGTAGAGAAAATTCATGAAAGTTAATGCTATGTATATAGATATTCCTATTCTCTTTACATTATAATTTGAATAATTACTAGCATCGACAATGATCAGGTCTGTCTCTTCAACCTTCTTCACAGACACATATCTTAAAATTAAGACTATTGGCTTAAACTGATGAATTTTTCTACCTCAACTGACATGTGCATAGCTGTCTCATGACTGAAAGTGCAACCAACAAACAGCAGACCTATAACTAGTAAAATCTGCTTGGGGAATCTGTCTGTTTTTTTGTCATATTTTGCATGTAATGCTTCATCATCATTGTAGATTACTTAAAAACTCACGTCTAATTTAGTTTCTTGTTAAATTTAGGATTTCACAGATTGCCAAGGTAAACAAAATTGGTACTCTATAACCAGTTCTTACTTTGCTCTGCTACAACACTGTAGGACGTGAACTGCCAGAATTTACTTCAGAGAAAATTGAGGGGTCTGAATTCTCTGTTTGCTGACTCCTTATATATCCACTAACTTGACACCTGATGAGTTTCCCATACAACTACAGGCATTAAAGCTCTATCATTTAAGCCCTTAAAATATATACATATAAAACTAACATCTGCATCTGAGTCCTTTTGAAAGCATGATGGTATATATTGTAGTGGGTTGAGCCTGACTGGATGCCAGGTACCCACCAAAGCTATTGTGTCATTTCCTTCCTCATCTGTACATAGGATTTATGAATTGAGATAGCAACAGGGAGAGATCACTCACCAAATAACATCACAGTCAAAACCAACTTGGGGAAAATTAATTTCGTTTACTTTCAATCAAATCAGAGTAAGGTAATGAGAAATAACTCAAAATCTTCCATCCCTTCTTTCTGGGTTCTACTTTGCTTCTGATTACTTTACCTCCTCCCCATGAGTGGTACAGAGGGACAGGGAATGGAGGTTGTGGCCATTTCATCACACCTTCTCTCTGCCACTTCCTCCTCAGACTCTTACCTGTACCAGTGTGGGGTCCCTTCCACAAGAGACAGTCCTCCGTGAACTTTTCAGATGTGAGTCCTTCCCAAGGGCTACAGTTCTTCATGAACTGCTCCAGCATGTAGTCATTAAGGAGCAGGCTATTCCAGTATGTGTCCCTTACGAGGTCCAAAACCTGCTCCAGCTTGGACTCCCCTCTACACACACCCAAAGGTCCTGTCTGAACCCTGCTCCAGCACAGGTTTCCCATGTGTACCTTTGGAAACATCCACCTGCTTGAGTGTGGGATCCTTTAGTAGCTCCTGGTGGATGTCTGCTTCACCGTGGACTTTCATGGGCAGCCTGCCTCACCATGGCTTTCATGGCTGAAGGGGAATCCCTTCTCCCATGCCTGGAGCACCTCCTCCCCTACTTCACTGACCTGTGTGTCTGCAGACCTGTTTCTCTCACATATTCTCACTCCTTGCTTACAACTGCAGCTGTACAGCAGCCTTTTCCCCTTCGCAGATCTGTTACCCAGAGGCACTGCTGTCATCGCTGATGGGGTCTATCTTGACTAGTGATGGGTCCATCTTGAACCTGGGTGGCATTAGTTTTATTGGACATGGGTGAATCTTCTATCAGCTCATCACAGAAGTCACGTTTGTCTCCCATTGTTGAAACCTTCCCATGTAAACCCAGTACAGTATAGTCTGCACGTGAGACAAAATAAAATAAAAAAAGTTCCTTGATAATGAGGACTTGAATTAATGGACATCTTCTTACCAGTTCTATGTCATCTCAGAGTACATATTTCTTTAAAGCAATGATCTCATGCACATGAAAGTGACGGCAAAATAATTTTCCCCAGGACTAACTTCCCTATTATAAATAGTTTCATTTTGAGACTAAGGAAGTCAGAATGCTTGAACCAAGACATCAATATTTTTTAACTTTCAAAAAATACACTGTGCAGACCTGGCCTTTCCCTACATAACCCAGAACTTTTCCTTTTACCTTTCTGCTCCAATTCAGGTCCACTCCAGTGGTGGACCTGGCTTTCCTCCTAATGAGCTGGAACAATATTCTTATCTCTTGTCACACTTGTAACTAGAACGTGAAAAAACTTATGAGACTAGTTAAACTAGAAGTAGCATTCTAATTTATGCAATATGCAATTTTCACTACTGGATTATGAAAATAATTTTGTAAATAATTTAATTAAAGATAGTGAAATATACTCTAAATTTGCAATAATGCACTTGTGTTCAGATCAATATACCAGGATTATGGTTGAGAAAATCGATTTGTTTCAATACAGTTTTTAGGTAGGAAGGACTGTGAATGCTGCCTTGCAAACCTGGGAATGGTTTCTTCCACAAGGGTGTGACTAGAGCATATAGATATGAATTCAAAGTAGGTAGAGAATGGCACATTTAAGGTAAATGACGACTGTGGAGCTAAAGTTCCCCACACATTGAAAATTTCTTCTTGATGTCAAGAACTGGAACTGTATTATATACAGACTGTGGCAATTCCTGCCATAAAATTGAAACAGGGAAAGAGATGGGGATTTGTGCTTTTAACTTCTCCATTTGACTCTCTGGATAAATCAAAACCTTAAAGGCTATAATTCTTTTTTTTTTTTTCTTTTTCTTCTCTTTTTAATAAATCCATTTCAAATTCGGTCCTGTGAATGGTAACTATAATTATCATGCAGAAATAAGTGCATAGAAAAATGCATACATTATTTAATTTCAATTTCTTGGAACTGAAATAGGCTTCTTATATGAGTAGCATGTAAGTAAAGCTGCTAAATAACTGACGATATCCAAATTATATGCCAGTTGAGTTTGCATTGACACACTCAAAATCACATTTCTGCTGTACATGATTAAACACTTCTCTTGTCACATTCAGCAGTGTATGGGTGGTAGAGCAACTATGGAAACTGTCTATGGATATTTAAAACTGAATTACCCATTTTCATGAATATTTGATCTGCCTATTACCTGCAAAATGCTTTAGACTGCTTGCTTGTAATTTGAGCTTATTAAACTTCTAAAGGTAAGACTCTGTGTGACAGAAATGGCTGCAGTTCTGAAAAGAATTAAAAAAAAAAAGAATTTAAGTCTGTAAAATTTAACTACAGAGTCTAGAATTATAGACTTCCTCTGTTATTTTGTTTTGACAAGGAATCAAAATGATGACATGACAGAAAAGTCTAGTTGTCCTGCTGGATTAGCAAACATTTGATGAGCACACCTGTTTTCTATTTTCTGGAATTACTACATTAAAGCTTACATGTACTTTTGGTTCTTTAACCATAAGTAAAATACCTAATTTTTTTCTCTTAGAATTATATTTTTCACAGACAGAGGTAACGTAAAGGGGAATTGTAAATAGTTATATAGATGTTGTAGACCTGAAAAATCATTGCAAGAAAGGTTTATCTTTGTGTTCTGATAAGGGGCTTATCTGCCGAGATAATAATAGAAAACATCTGCAGGCCATCCTTTCTGTGAAAGCTGCTTACAGGTGTCATCAACAAAGAATTTGTCTTATGGTGGAATGTCAAATTCATGTTTTTATTCAGAGAGTGTATGTATTTCACATTTATCCCTTCCCCCTCCTTCCCCCCCCCCCCCCCCAGTTGTGACATATTTTCTAGTACAGGTATATAGGAGAAAAAGGAAGAGTAAACCCAAGTAACATTATTAAAAATATTCTCTATTCTCTGTTATAACTCTGCTGCTAAAATGTAGCAAGCATTAGTTTAAAGCTTGTGAAGAGACAAAAAAATAAAAGGAAAAAATCCTTTACCCATAAGTTAGTATTATAAGGGTATCAATAATGTTTTTACCTTTGGCATGAGGTCAATTCCATTAAAATGTAGTAGGCATATCTTATAGGGACTTTTTTCCCCTGCCCCTGAAAACACTGTTGTAGAACACAATTTCCAAATAGTATTAACACCCTTTTGAAACTTTAGCTTAATTCTTAACCAGTAAGTAGTCTTCCTATTTCATATTTCAGTTGTTGGTACCTAACTTAGAGATTTGATACCTCAGTTAGCCTAAGAGGGCTTTTTACTTCTAGTAGAAGATCAAAATGTAATAAAACAAATTTGGTGCTTTGAATATGATACACTTTCTAATTCAAGATTATCATTATGTAGCAAATAATGGGATATTAAGAGCTAAAACTTACCCAAAATACTTGGTAGGCATTATTTAACATTCCAAAACATGCTTATACAAACGATTATAACTCTATTTTTTGTGACTGTAATACAAATTTCTGATGCAACAGCACAGACTAGTGGCTTTAGCAAGTAAACAAGTTTGCCTTTTCTCCTAAGGAGTATTGAGAAAAGATACCTAAGATCAGAGGGTTTAGAAAATATGAATGTTTTTATTTTTCATTTCCATGCGTGGAATTCTAATAGGACTAGTCACTTGGCAAAATAGATCATGGCACTAAACACTAAGTTCTTTTATGAACAAGTACTTTTATGAAATGGCAAGTTATTTATGCTATAAGAGATTGAACCTGACTGCCCTATTTTTTTTTTATTTTTTTTTTTACTTGTATTTACAAGGAACAACTTTGTCCAGATTGATTCTGAGTTTCTTCACTTATTTCAAAAGTGTGTCACAAACTTACTGTACTGTTACAAAAAATTACAGAGATGTTTTTAAAAAGCTCTTGATCTTTTTCGACATTTCTAGGCAAAGTGTTTGCATAACATTTTTCCATGCATGCATTAAATCTGAGTGTACCTCTGACATTTAATCTCTTTATAGGTCTTCTAGACTTCAGAAAAAATATAGTTACAATTAAGGCTAACAACTTATCCTGAATGTATGAATTTTAATCATAAAGGTTATGCAGAGGTTTCCTTACTTCATTTCTAACATATCTTCCTATGTCTGTTTTTCCTGCCTTTATCACAGTGACATCAGTATAACTGTTTCAGGTAGGGGGTATACCCCTGGATCATTGCTGCCCATTAAGCTCCACCCCATTTTTTGAGAAATCTTTTTCTTTGCAATTACCCAAATAACACCTAGAAAAAGCTAGCGTGACCCTATAGAGACATGAGAACATGGTATGTGTACAATAAGTACACCAAAAGCTGCCAACCATGGAGGGATATCTGTAAATTTTGTACTTTCCAGAACCTAGTACACACAGAGGGAAAACATACTGCTCTGGGTCATAAGAATAAATTGACAAAATGGGTGGATGTGTGCTTCTCTCTGTGCATTTAAAAAGTGCTCTCATAGTACATCTCATCTGTTGATCACTTTAAACCTCTCAATACCAGGGTAATGAACACTGGGCCTAAAGATAAAGACGAAGTTAGGGTGCCATAAATAAACACTTAGATTGAAATTCTAGTATGCTGAATTTAATGGCTGCAGTTTTAACTTAGTAATAGTTAATATGGTGAGATGTAAACGACATGAAATATAAACCCCCAGCCCAGGAGGAAATAAATTATTAACCATGCAGTTTGAATTACAGTATAGTTTGGTGTAAGTTTTCTTGGGACAGCAAATATTTCAGGCATTAAAGCCTGAAATCAATCTATTATTTGACTGTGTAGTCACAGTTCCTCCTACCATGTTCCTCAGCTGTGAATATATATAATTCCTTCTTTAGCTAGCCGACCATTACACACTGCTTGTCTTTATCCCATCTCAAAATTTCCAATGATTCAACTGGCTTGATTTCCTCATTCTAACCCAGTTCATTTCCTTTTCATCTTTTCATGCAATTTCTTCCCAGTTGCATGAATTTTTAAGCAAATGAAAATAGGCTAATGAAATGGTGATACTAATAGAGTTTTGATAGTCTGAATAGACTGAATAGGGACTAACCATGATATCTACTCTCTTTTTGGGTGGAATATGTAATGCCTATAGGGATACAATGTTAGACTTGAAAGTGTGTGAGGCTGAGTACTCATGTACAAATGACAGTTCCATCTGAACCATTTAAAATCTGACTTGGCTGTCTTGAAATATTCAGCAGACTGATAAAATATTGGCTTTTAAAGGCATTTAGCTGGGAAGAAGTACTGAGTGTTTTCTGGATTTGGGGATTATACCTAGCTGAAACAGAACTAATGAATGAAGATAGAAGAGTTCTTCAAAAAAAGTCCAATGCTGTATAAACTACTTGTTACTGCTTATTCTAACATTCAGCATCAAAGTGTCTTTGCAGTGCTAAGTACTGTCACATGTTTTGTGACCTAAGCAGAGGTCTCCCGGCAGTTGAACAAAATTATTGGGTGTTTTATTCTTGTTTTCATTCGTTTGTTTGTTTTTGTTTGTTTTTTTTTTTTTCTGAAACTGCCAACTCTTACAGAAAGCTGGGTATTGGCTGGGAGATCCGTGCTGCCCATCTACAATACAGGGATCTTCCCCCCCCATTAATATTTTTAAATATCTTAATGAATGAAACAGTAGTGTTGACATTTATACTCTAAAATAAAACAAATGGTTTTCTCAGAGGCCTTTTTCCTTCATTTTCCTGTCCTTTTTCTTCTTCTATTTTATCCATTTTTTAAGTGTTCATGCCCTCTGTTTCATATTTTTGAATATGGTTTAGTTATGTAGTCCCCCTTTCAGACACTGAATGGCAAGGAGATTTAAGTCCATGTGTTCATAATTTTACACTCTTGATGCTATGAGAATAATGAGAATTTAGAGGGTTGCACAGATGTTAAGCCCCTAAAATTCAGCAATGATAATAGTTTTAACCTTTCAATACTTTACTCACAAAAAACCCAAACAAAAAAAAACAACAAAAACAGCAAACCCTAACAAACAAAACAAAAAAAAGCACGCCAAAACCTTTACTTTTATTTTAAAGTTAAATCAGGAAAGGAATCCCTCCAGCAGATGGCAGTAACTCTCCACCTGCCCCGACTGTGACTAAAAATTTGTAATTTTGAACAGAAACTCCTATTAAGGAAATTTTTTTTCCAGCTGATGGCTGAATTGCATACACAGATTATTCTTTTCCAGTTTTAATTTTCAAGATGACCAAGCACGATGGGTATTACTAAGTGTACTGAAACTAGCCAAGGTGAGACATCTAACTCTTATGTCACAATTAGTTTGCCATATTGACAATTCAGATAAAGGAAAGTGGATCAAAATTTTAGTCAAATCTGCATTTAGATGATAGCCTGCACTGCTTAAACCAGCTTTACAGCTGCAAGAACCTGCTCTGGCTTTTACTCAGCATCTGTAAGGGTTTCCTTGCAGGGACTTGTAATTCCTAGTAATTCTGCTTGGCATATTTGTAGTGTAAGTGATATTGGACAGGATACACAGAGTCTCCCTAAAGGATAGTCTTGCTCAGACATTCTTCTCTATTCACAGATCACAATGTCTTCCTGTTCAAGGGATACTGTCAAATAAATATTTTAAAAAATAAGCCAATTTACTCAGATTGAGTGTATGCTGCAGTTTCTTATAAATAATCAACAGATTTTATTTTGAATCTGCCTTGAGGAAAAAAACAAAAAGTGTTACTGTCACTCTTCTCCTTCTGCTGAAAAGAACAATGCAACTACTGAAATAGCAATTGCCTGTGGCACTATCCAAGTTTATTCAGCTATGCACAGACTTGAACATAACCCCTCTTCCATGAAACTCCTTGTTTAACTACACCTGAACACATTAATAAGTGATTCTAGGACTCAGGTGTATCTGATTACAATTAAATTATTGTTTACATAAGAAACATGATCAAAAATACATATATAAACAAAAAAATTCATAAATAATACGTCCACTGCCGTGAATTTCCTTGTTACTTGATACTTAAAAAGCCTTGTAAATGTAGCTGAAGTTGGCTAATGACACAGAAGTCTAAGACAATCCTAATTTAATCTGAGTTTCTTTAGTGACAAATATGAGATATAAACCCCACTGTGTTTACTTTAAAACAATGCAATTCTAATCCATATTTCAACAATACAGTTGACAAAGCATTTTATTTGCTGCAGAAGGGTTTGTTTGTTTGTTTGCTTATCCTAAAATAATTATTGTATTTTTAAACCAAAAGTGATTAAAGCACTAAGATAGAAAACAAGAATTTATATGAAAGTACTATGAAAGGGCTTTAAATTATCTGCTGACAGTTAATTATCTATGTTATATGTAGAATGGATGTACCAGCAGGAAGTACACCGGTAACCATAGAATAATCTTTTCTAACCTTGTCACATGAACATTACTGTTTAGTTGTTAGTTTTCTTTATTTCATATTTTTATTTTTAATTTCTCTTAAGAAAGACTCATGCTTTTCTTGCCATATATGTTCAGATAGTTTTGGAGGATTCCTGGCCCTTTTGCTTTTAACCTACAGTTGCTACTGCCTGTGGTCTAAGGTCACCTATATCAATTGCCTGTAGAAATGTTATATTCAGAAATGGTTAGAGAGGCAGGATGCAGTTGTGAGATGATGCAAGATGACAGGATTAGGTAAAATATCACTTTCGCTTCTCTTTTGTAAACCTGTCCTTGGGAACTTTAGCTTCACTCAGCCAGTACTGGACTACATGACTTCAAAGGATTTAAAATGGGGATCTCCATTTTCAAACATTCATCAAGATCTTTTGCATTGGGGAGTTCCATTCATATATTTGGATTTTTGAAAAATGCACCGTATAACAGTAGTACATTTAATAGGTATATAGATGTACAGATTTTTTCTTACAAAACACAACTTACTGGATATTTGCAAATTTGACATTTTCAGTAATGTGTCAGGTCTTTTATTTAGACAGTAGTTTCTGAGTCACAGAACAAGTATCATCACAGCACAAAAGGGAAAATTTTACGGTAGTCCTGCTTCAGGATATATTTCATAACTCATTCTTGCTGTATGATCAGAAGAAATAATGGCAAAATTTCCAGTGTTTTTCTGTGATTCCTCTCCGCCCACCATTTATTTTTGGTTTTTGTGGTTTCATTTTACCAATGCCTGTTTTGTAGCTTTTGGGTGATATATCTGTTAACCCATTGCTAGTCGACTTTTTTTATTATTTCATAGATATTCTGACCAACTTCTCTGTGATATACCATTTTCATAAATAGCAAATACTGTTGAGGGCTATTTACACATATGTACATATTTAAAAATTCTGAGACCAGAATTAAAAAATAATAAAAAAAGAACCAATAGCTGTGGAATATAAAAATAGCCATAGAAATAAAAAATTTTCAAATGGAAAAAAAGTAAGGTGGTATCAGAAAGCAATTTATGTATGTTTTTAATTTACTAAGTTCCTATTTATATTGAGAATATTGGTGGGTTTTATAAGATAACTTTTAGTTGTATTACAAGTACGGAATATTTTCCCTACCACAGTTGTCTACAAGGCACAAGAAATTAGTTCCCATAAAACAGTTATTTTTGCTGTGATATCTGCTGTACCTAGCACTCTGAGAAAATGTGTGTCAACAGTTTCCAGTGTAGAAAAGTTATTGACTAGACAACACATTAATGTAGAGGCTTTCTAAAAATATAAAGTTAATATGGGAATTAGTTCTGTAGTGCTCTGCTAGTAGAACAATTAAGAGACAAGTCGATGACTTTCACCCCATCATTATGTGATATTTTTCCAAATCTCAGAAACACCTGAAGCTAAAAGCTTGTAGAAGCAAGAACATGATCAAACTTTTAACACCTTGAAAAGTTCAACTTTTTTTCTAAGGGTTTAGCAAGTAAAATTTTTGGCAAGGAGGAAATACTTATTCCACATAACAAAGAAATAACAATACTTTTAATTTCAATTTGTTCCATTTTGGAGCAGGACCTGGAGCATGGACAGGAGTAGGGGTCTGTGACTAAGTCACAGAAGCCAGGGCCTGGGCTATGGAATTAAGTGAAGCGCAGGAGCAAGAGGAGGAGAGAGAAGAGTCCATCCAGGATGAAAAATGAGCCTGATGATTAGCTCAGCTGCAGCTGTGAGCACAGCCCCAGACCCTCGGTTAGGCACCACTGCAACTGTGTTTTGGGGAATCACAGCGGAAAACATTGGCACATGGTGTCTGACTGTGCCTTCTAGCACTGCTGTGAGTCCTGGCCCCATGGCATTCAGCATGCTGAGCTGCAGGGTGGCCTCTGGCTTATGGCCAAGCTCAGCTTGTGGCTTGGGGCTTAGGAAGGTGTTGTGGGAGTGGGAATACCCCTGAGAGGACAATCTGGTTGCTGGTGAGACACCAGGTTGGGCAGAACTGTGCCTGTGGAGTGCAGTCCCCTGGCAGGGAAAGAGCAAAAGGGGTGGTGGGGAGGCCAGACTGTCCTGTAGAAGTGCATGAAGAAATGGGCACAATGGGACACTCAGAAGTGAGGAGGACCTCAGTGGAACCAGGTAGGGGCAGGATCCTGCATCTGGCCAGGCTTTAATTGCTGCCCAAACGCTCAACATCCTGGGTTGACCCTCACAGGTGCTTTCAGACTGTGATAAGTCTGCTAGGAACTTCTGTCTCACAAAGAACAAATTCCAGCATGTATATTAATGTAACTGACAGTTATTTTAATGGAAGAGATCAGTACTACCTGCCCTACTATTTTTTTTTTTTTCCCCTGTGATTTAGAAGATACTTTTATAACTTCAGTTTGCTGCAGCATTGAAATAGAAATTGTCAAATACAAGGTAAAACAACTCCAATGTTAATTTAATAGATGGTTAAAAAATGGTTAAACACATTTTCTTTTTTATCTGTCTGCAGGGTCCTGTTTACTATAGCTTAAATCTCTACCAAAGAGCAGTCTGAAACCCTTCTATTTTGCTTCCCATGCTACTACATTCCCACTAGGGCAATGCCATGTTTGATATTATTCTTTTTTGTGCTACCTCTTAATAGCAATACTACTGAGATGACTTTACAGGAGGAGAAAGACTGATTTACCTTGCTGTACAGTTATTCCTGTAAGGCAGCCTGCTTGTGCCATACTGTTAAGAAAGAGACTGTGTTTCAGTCTGTTGGTGAAAATGAGATTAAGCAAACAAGTGGTCTTAACAGGCCTCTCTTAGGTTAATCATTTGCTACTGACTTTCTGGAACTAATACACAGATGACCTTGAATGGTCTGGACTGATCATGAATGAGTGATCAGGAACACATTTGGAAAATATAAAAGGAAAAAATACCTTTTATTCTCATAAAACACATCAGGTATAAAATCTTTAATCAACTTATTTTGATATCCTATTTGCACGTCTACAGTATTATCTACTTATCCACTATGTCTAGAAATGGAAATACTCCTTGGCTGCTTTTGACCAAAATACTTTTTCCCTGGTTTATCTAGTCTTTTTAAATAAGTGTATTTTTCTTCTCTAAGGAAATTGGTTGAGTTAAATTAAGACTCAGATTTACAGTATGTTGTAATTCATGATTTGGATATAATTACATGTACGGTTTAATTTGAGGGATGGATATTTTTTATTCTCTTATATGTTGCTGTTTGGAGCCAAAGACACACCTGTGCATTTTTTTCTTGAATAAAAACAAATGGCTAGGTAAGGAATATTTTACTCTAAATATCATTTGAGAAATATGCATTTTTCACAATCTGTATGTTCGTAATATTTCTAAAGATGCCAGTAAACAGTGTGTACTCACACATCTTGAGAATTATTATTAGATGTTGTTGATGGCAGTTACTGTATGAGGAAGGAAAATTTGCTCTTAATAGGAAAGCAACTTTTATCAAATAAATTTTCTAAATAAAAATCACATTTTTCAAATTGATGAGAAAAAATAAATCACTATGAAAGGAGAAGTCTAGTTATATACCAAAGTTTTATGCTGTCTTTCATCCCTTTAAACATTTTTTTATGAAATTATGAAAGTGTTGAACCTTCTCTCTGACACTAATTTTAAGTCCCTCAGTCTGTAGAAGATTCAACTTCTAGCTTCCCTACTTTGTTTATAATGAAACCAATAATCTATTTATTCAGTGCTTTCATTTTTTTCTACTCTCTTCTTATAATTTAAATCTGAAGATAGCTAGTATCACAGTGTTATGTTAATGCAACAGTTTCCATCATGTAAATGAAATTACTCAGATCTAGACTATCCCAGCATGACAGTTAGTTGCCGGTATGAAGCTGATTATAAGTCAGAGTTACTTAATTCCTTCTCTTCTCACTACTTATTGCTTTTGATGTAGGAGTTTCTTTCTTTTCATGAGCACAGAAGTGATTTCCTGTTCATGAGTCCATATAGGACCTCCACTTCAACCCTGTGCCACATCCATGTATATAAGAGCACTGTTTCCCTTGAACAAAAAGTAGGCTTGACTACAATCTCATTTGTCCTGATAGGCTTTTCAGTTGTTAAAGAGCTCTTGCTTGTTCTGGCTGTGACTTCCAAGTACCTGAGAAGCTCCTTTTTTGGTTAAAAAAGAAGCTACAGTATGGCTGTATTAAAAAGTCCCAAATCATGAGCTTCCGCCCTATGCTGGTATAACATTTATCACATTGTCATCAAAAAGGTAAACTTGCAGAAAGTGAGACTGTTGTTTCTTAAGTATCATTACTAAGTTCTTTCATGGACTCTATCAGGAGAGTAACAGTGGACAAGGCAGAAAAACATGACAGGAGGTCATCTGTGGTATCTGTTAGTTTTGCCTACCTAAGGCATGAAATACAGTGAATGTCCATTTTCATCATTTCGCTTCAAGAATGATTATGAAGAAGACTGAAAGACAAAACCACAACTAGAATTAGCCTTAATGAGGTCCAGTTGAAATGAGTTACATTCATTCACATAGATTCACCTGCTTTCACAATATACTTCAATGAATTTTTTTATGTGGCATGTCAGTGATGTAGCAGAAGACTGTCATCTTCATTTACCAGGGACAAAAGTGAGAGAGGCCTGGCCATGGTCACACAGCATCTTACCAAACTGTCTGTCTCCAAAGTTTGCTGACAGCCACTCATTCCAGGCCCTTCCTTTCTCTTCAGAGCTTTTGACATTCTGTGACACAGACTTAGAAACAAGGTTTGAAGCCTATGACATCTGCTTTTATATATTTTATAATTAGAGGCAGAGAATAAATGTTCTGGAGACACGAGATTTTTGGAGAAAGTATTTTTTTTAAAAAATGTAACAGTAATAACAATTTTATTTTGACGCAGGGACCACATTATTGATCTTCGGGGCTCTGTAACAATGTAATTGCCTTGATACTTGTAGCAATGTGGTGTAACATTTGCTTCATGAAACGGAGATTTCTCCGTGTCTGCAAGTTTAGGAAGCTAAATAGATTAGTTTTCAGAGCTACCTTAAGATATTCAGATATGCCATTTATCTCGTCAGTTTTTGAGGTTTTAGCATTTGTGATTTAGACTCATAGTGATACTGAAATACTGATATGTTTGATGATACTGAGATGAAAATTGACTGAGCCCTAACAGTGAATTATTAAAAGGAATTAAGAAATAGAAGAGACGCATGGAATGGTATCTAGAAAACAAAGGAAAAAGTGTAAAGGGAGGTGAAAGTAAAAGGCATGCATGCCCCCAAATATAGGGGAAAATTAGCTTTACTAAACTTCTGTCCAACTACTACCGCTTTTACTACTTCCTCTTTCTTTTAAATGTGTTTATTGCTCTTTAAGGAACTGGCAATAAATTAATCTATTTAAACTGGGCTTTACTTGTGCTTAACAAGTTACAATGTTAAGAATATGTTTTAAGCAGCATTTTTACATTTTGTGGTTATAATTTTTTTTTTTTTTTTTTTTTTTTTAAGGAATAGTTGACAAAAACTAGAAGTATTAACAGGAAGAGAAAATACTGAATATGAAAACAATCTCTCAGTGAACTGTACAGGTTAATAATTTTCAAGGAATAAAAGCCCAGGTAATTTGAGCAAGAAAAGTTCAATACAAGCAGCTAAAATACATAGCTTAGAGTAGCAAAGAGAACTGATAAAAGAGTGAAAGAATCTTATATTTACATATGTGTTTATGGCAAAGGAGTGATGGGTACTGCACCAGCTTTCAGCAAATATTTTAGGAGTCCATATTACTTTATTGACATTTCTGTGATAGGATGATTAAATAAGCAACTGAAGTTTAAAAAAATAATAAAAAAAAAAAAAAAAAAAAAGGATGTTTTTTTCCATAAAGGAAATGCTAACCAGTGCATTTTGTCAGCCTAAGAAATTTCTGCCATAAATGCAGTAATGTTAAAATATAATGAAATGTGTATTAAAGGTAGTCACTTGAACCCTGTCATCCAGCCTTCAGCACTGACAAAACTATTATTTGCATATTTGTATTCACTGTTTCCAGTGTGACTGTGGAAAATAAGGCACATACTGAAATGCTTCTGACTTCAAAATTATTGACTCAGATCATTGTCATACACAACCATGTTGCACCACATTTGAAGGCACAGCAAGATCTTATTAAATAAATGCCACAAACATGCTCCCCTTGCATTTTATACTACTTAGCATTTCTTTACTTTTAACAAAAATTCTCTACTTGCCTTTTTTCAACAGCTGTCTTTGTGTTGCATGTGCGGTACATTATAAAAATAAATTACTGAAACTGTTATTGAGTTATGACAAAAAAAGACTGGTTTCTCCTAAAGTTTAGGGGAAGACAATTTTTAGGGTGAAACATTATTGGTCACTATTAGTCTTTTGTTGCTATTTACTTTTATTCCTTCCTAAATCATTTAGGAATATTGTGAATTCTGAGTGTCACCAGTGAAGTACATAAAAAGGTGGAAGATGGCTATCAACTCTAGTGTGTCTAGGTGGCTGGATAAAATGCAAACTCTTAAGTGCCATGAATAAAATATCACAGTATCACAGAGTGGCTGAGGTTCGATCTAGGCCAACCTCCCTGCTCAATCTGAGCTATTGAGAGCATGTGCCCTAAGACCCTGTCCAGATGGCTATTCAGTATTTTCAAAATGGATATTTCACAGGCATTTCTGTGCAAGCTGCTTCAGCATTCAGTTACCCTCACAGTAAAAAAGCCATTTTCTGATACTCATACGGACCTTTCTGTTTCCTTGTTGTTTCTTGTTGTGTCATTGGATACCAAAGGATAAAAATTCCATCTGCTTTGCATCTTCCCTTCTGTTGCTTGTAGATGTTGACAAGTTTCTCTTTAAGCCTTTCTTCTCCAGACTGAACAGTACCACCACTCTCAGCCTTTTCTTGTAGGAAAGATCATAGAATAATAGACTCCTAGAATGGTTAGGCTTGGAAGGGATTTTAAAGATCACCTAGTTCTTTCCACCAGACAAAGTTTTATCAAGTCACATCCATTCTGGCCTTGAACACCTTCAGGGATTGGGAGTCCAGTACCACTCTGGCCAAGCTGTTCCTTCCTAATATCTAGTGTAAACCTACACTCCAACCTTTCTCCTTGTCCCATCACTACATGCCTTTGTCAAAAATCCTCTCCAACTTCTTCTAAGCCCCTTTTGAATACAGGAAGCCTTCTCTTCTCTGGGCTGAGCAGCCCCAACTCTCTCAGCCCATCTTCATAGGAAATGTGTTACAGTCCTGTGGTCAGCTTAGTGTCTCTCCTCTAGACTGCTTCCAACAGGTTCACATCTTTCTTGTGATGGGGACCGCAGATCTGGATGCAGTACTTCAGCTGGTACTTCATGATGGCAGTCACCTCCCTCAACCTGCTGGCCAGGCTTTGTTTGATGAAGCCCAGGCTGTGATTGGCTTTCTGAGTACACATGACTGGATCGTGCTTTACTTCTTGTCAACCAGCACTTCCAAATCTTTCTCCTCTCAATCCATTGTCTGCCCAGCCTATATTTAGGCTTGGGATTTCCATGACCCAGGTGCAGGACCTTGCATTTGGCCTAGCTGAACGTCATGAGCTTTGCACAGGCCCACCTTTTAAGTCTGATTTCTAGTGAGAAAGAGTTAAGTGAGTGAGTTGAATGGACATCCATATGGTAATTGGCAGTGGTCTGTGGTATGTGAAGAGATAACATTACTATTGACAAGGCTACAGTTCTGTTTCCAGAAACTTAAGATAATTTACCAAACAGCATACTGCCTGTGCAAGTACTGCAGTGCTTGGTGATATGTCTGGTATACTTAAAGAACTAATAGCATAAACAACGTTTTTGCACTAAAAATATTACATTGAGAAAGAGTTGGTCTAGAAGAGTCACATGGCAAGAAATTGAGACAATGTGTTTGAAAACAATTGTTTCATAAACACTTCAATGAAGTATGGATATTTTAAATACAAATAACTAAAGAATTTAATATTTGACCATTTATAATCTGTACTCAATTACATCAGAGCTACTCTAGAAATTCAACTTGGTTTTGCTGTGTTTTGATGATACCAGTTGCAGAAGTTATTTATCATCACTGTATTAATTTATCTATTTCTTGAACCCTGCAGAATTTATTGGTCTTGTTGTGTAAAACCAAATAAAACATGTTTGATTTTCTGTTTCAGGGAAATCTTGAAGAGTCTTACACTTTTAATCCTCCAGTTATTGACTGTGCTATGAGGACATTGTGGTGAGGTGGTAAGTTGGTGTAGATCTATTATTTTGATCAGCTAAATTGTCATTTCAGATTTAACGACTATAAGGTATCATTCAATGTCTATCTAACAAAACTTGTCTTCCAGGCTGTCTAGGAAAATTCCCAGAACTGTGAATCTATGATTGATTTCATATGTAGAAAGTCTGAATCACAGAGGCATCAGATTTTTTCTGTATTTACAGACAAACTTTATATCATATGAACAGAGCAGTGGATTCATATATGTGGAATGTCTATTTTCCAAAAATCCTCGGTTCTTATATATCTGGAAATCTACATGATTATTGTAGTTAGCTTAGTACAGCATGAGTCACTCAAGAATGTTTGATATTGTCAGCTTTTCAAATTTCTGTAAACTATTTGTCAACTACTTGTCAGACTTCTTTCACAACATTCCCTCTCTCCACCCACACCAGCATGACAAAACTCTAAAGGTGTTTCTTTTTCTGACTGCATAGAATGCTGATTGACTTAAGAGGTCACTTTGACTTGTCAAAGTTCAATGGATGAGCAACCTTTGTGAAGGTCTAATAAATTACATCATAACTTCTGTTGATATTAACGACACTCTGTTCACTCTTCTATAGCTAGGGATTCTCTAGCTAGGGATCTGCACCTGAAATAAGATTGTTTTTAATTTTTACTTTTAGCCACTGAGCAAGGACAACAGAAGTGATGGTTATATATTTCTAAGTGTTAGAGCAGTGAATAATGAAAAGTGCAATGACTGCAAGTCATGTTTCAGACTCATGGCCCTCTGCCTTAATATACAATGCTTAACCTTTTTCTTTTCTTTTTTCCTTTGTTATAAAGTAAAAGTTTGTGCTACTTTTGAAGCTTAAGTGCTGATCAGTGAAATACCATAAAGCTTTTGCTAAGCTAGTAATTTGTTTATATTATTTTGTTTATATTATTTTGTCTATATTTGCTAATATTTTGTGATATTTTTTCATATTTCTATCCTCCCATTAATAAAAGTAGAAGAATAGTGTTACAGCTCCAATTATATATCCTTGTTATATGAAAAGAATTCATGTTCCAGGATTTAATGAGTGCAAGAAAACCTTTCAAAGTACTAGATTCTAACAAGAAAAAAGTTGTATGCTACTTCATAGCCTGGACATAGAAATGGTCATTACATTATGTACATCAGTTGCAGAGTTTGAATCACTGATGTGACATAGATTCTGAATTTTCTTAATTCTCTTTTATTGTTGATAAATGGAGAATGGATGAAGCAAACAGGAAAAAATATTTCTGACTTTAATATATGAAGCACACACAACCCAGTCTGTTACATTTTAAACCAGGCAGCTATTTGTTCTAGTCAGTCTTCTGAGTGACTTTTTTCTTTATATCATTGAAGTATGGTGCCACCTACTACACCATAGTCTAAAATAAGTGGTCACACAGGCAATGTCTATCTGAGTGAATACTAACAACAACATTCCATTTTGATACAAAGTTTCCTTTTGAAAATTTTCCTTTATTTCCCTTGCCTTTTAAAATCAGTAACAGATAAAAGTGTGATCTAAATCATGTCATTTTGTCAAGCTTTAATTTAATTTTCTTTACACTACTTCTTTTATTGGAAGAAATAAAATTATCCTCTTGTATTATTTTTTCCTACTGTAAAAGTACAAGTAATTTAGATGCAGTAATGTATTTTACACAAATTAATAAACATGTTCCAGAAAAAGATCACATTTTTGAAGTAAAATTTAAAAAAAAAAATCAAATCTAATTTATTTATACAGTCTCTTGCAGTAGTGTCTTTTTAAAATAAATGTGAACTCAGTATTAACTTTTATATTTCACAGTTAAAAATTTCTTGATTCTTGTGCTAGATTCCCATCTCTTTAAGACTGCAAATCTTGAATATATATAATTTCGTAGGTTGAAATCCTGTTTCTTAATCAAATGTAAAAAATTTCCTTGAAGGAATTGATAGCAATGAAATGCCAGTGGGAAATTAAAAATGGGAAAAGCAAACCAAACCCAAAAACCAACAAAACCAACAACAACCCCCCCAAAGAAACAAACAAAAATCTCCCCTGAAAACAAGCAAAAAAAAGCCCAACAAGCCAAATTTATAGCAAAGTTTGAATTGTTTAATATTTTTGTCAGCTTTAGAAGTCTGTGTTTGTGTCATATATACATTGATACACACTTTTTCATATTAACATCCATTCATTTTAATTTCAGATTTTATAGAAAAAAAGAAATCCAAATTGTGCAAACTTTATCCCTTACAGAAATTAATTTCACAAAATTTCATAATAATAGAAAAACCTGCTCAGATTTGAATAGAGGTTGCTATTTTATGCTTTTTTATGTATTGATTTCTTTTAACCAGAAATTCAGTGCTCTATTTTCCTCTGCTTGGTGAGCACGGCTTTAGCCCTGAAAATGTCAACATAAAATTCTCCTTAGGTCTGAAATTTTGGTAGAGCAGCAATATAAAGCATGTCTCTCAGACTTCATTGTGTCTCAGATTCCATATTTAAACTTGGGTGAACAGGGATAGGTCTACAGCACTTTCAGTGATAAGAGACAATACATCCTCATTATTTAGAATTAATTTATTATGATTAATGAAAAAGATGGTAACTCTAGATATAAGCATATAAGATGCAGTCTATTACTTTTTGTGAGCATAAAGTTAAAGGAGGCAAATATTAAAGCTTTTATGATGAACTTCATATTACTAATAAGAATACATGAGTATCAAAATGCTTAACACTGACTGTCAGTTCAATAGCTTGGCAAGCTAGGATTAGAATATTAAAGCTTTAACTTCTAGGCCATATTATTGAAGCCAGTTCAGACTGATTGAGCTTGAACATCCTTTTACCTTGACAGTTATTTATCTTTCTGAAATGTGGTGGTGGAATGAATTCAAATGATGAGGAAAAAGAACCACATTGCAAAAAAATTGCATGTTTTGACAATAGTTCACATCTTGAAATCATAACTAAAGGTCAAAGACCATGTGTCTCTGCAGAGTTAACTGCACCTTATTTCAATAAGCAGGTCTCCTGGTTCAAAACTGATGAGGAGCCCTGGAAAAACAGTGAACTCCCACATCCATGAAGTATTGTAGATGTGGTTAAAAAATTCTTTTTTGTTAAGCTACTTACTATCAGAACATAACTCACTGTACCCATTAACTAAGCTTAAAATTATATTAAATACTTAATGTATATACAATTATATTAAAATTTTATCATTTTTGATAAAATTTATATTGTTTCCAAAAATATTCTTATTGAAATTGATAATAGCCTAAGTCAAGCATTCATTTCTACTCAAAGAATTATGATTTAAAAAGCAGCCTTAATGGAACCTCAGAAAATCTTCAAACAGTACAGAAACATCCTCCATGGTCAAGTCAATTTAGTTCTTCTGGAGCATTATCATTGTGTGGATAGAAACTAAAATAAGTGAAATCTTCATAGACTAGTTAGGCATTTTGAAAATTCATCTATTGAGAGTATTGGATTTTTTTCTTCATAATATTATATTGCAAATATGTTTCAGTAAAATAAAAGGGAAACCATTTTTAATCTGTAATTTTTTTCCCAAATAAATGCTGGTATCAATCATAGAAAATAGTACTCTAGGGAAAGATATAATACAGTTCAGTATTTCTCAGTAAGTGTGTGCTGACCATAGTAGATGAGCCACAAAAAGCAATCTGGAGAGTAACAAAACAGAGATCAAAATAATACAATCTGAAAAAAAAAAAATGAAAATGTTGCTTCTTTACCAGTATACTTTTATCTTTCACAACTGGGTGATTCTGAATTCATGCAGCACAAGTTCTGTGGACTAATTTTAGCATATTAGTAGTATTTTCTCTCTTATTGTAAGTAAATATGTTCAGGACCAGAATTTTTTAAGACCGTTTTTAGTGTGACCTGTTGTTATACTTGTATGTCAATCTTCTGTTATAAATATTGTATGTAATATGATCATGTATCCAAAAATTAATGAATACATTCACCACTTTCCTAAATGTTAGGATTATTTAAAGAAAAATAGTTATTGTTTCACAAAGGCCATTTTAAGACCTTATGCAATCTTGAGATATTTGTTGCCTGGTGAGGGGTCTGTATGCCTAAAGATTAATTCATTATTCACAGAGAACACCTTTTTATCAGAATCATGATGTCTTGTGAGGGAGTGACCAAAACTTTGCAGCAAAAATGTTTATTCTCCCTCAGTATATTCTTGGTAGAGAACAACATACTTTAGAAACACCCAAAACCAGTGAAATCGTAACTTGCTATGATTCTTTTGTTTAGTAAACTTGATGGGTTTTTGTTGTTGTTCTGGTTTTAATTTTCAAATGTATATTTATTAGGATTATTATATCAGAATTATTATATAAAAAAATATTGTTTTGTCTGAAAGTAGCAATGATTACATATAACTAACTGTAAAATTAATATACTTATAAATTGAGTTGATTTGTGTGTATTTCATGTAGATAATTTATAATCAGAGAATCTCTGAATCACAAAATGGGTCAGACTGGAAGGGACCACAGTGGGTCACCTGCTCCAGCCTACCTGCTCAAGCAGGGTCATCCCAGAGCACATTGCAGAATCTCATCCGTACAGTTCTTGAGTATTTCCAGTGAGGGAGACTCCACAACCTTCCTGGGCAATCTGTTCCAGTGAGCAGTCACCCAAACAGTAAAGAAATTCTACCTCACATTGAGATGGAGCTTCTTGAGCATCAGTTTCAGTCCATCACCTCGTCCTATTGCTGGGCATAACTGAGAAGAACATGGCACCATCTTTGCTCCCTCCCTTGAGATACTTATAAGCATTGATGAGGTTCCCTCTCAGTTATCTTTTCTCAAGGCTGAACAGGCCAAATTCCCTCAGCATTTTATTGTAAGTGAGGTGCTCCGGTCCCCTAGTCATCTCTGTAGTCCTTCACTGGATGTGCTTCAGAGTTTCCATGTCTGTCTTGTACTGAGAAGCCCAGAACTGGACTCAACACCCAGGTATGGCCTCATTAGGTCTGAGCAGAGGGGCAGGATCATTTCCCTCGACCTGCTGGCAGTGCTGTTCCTAATGCACCCCAGGATACCACTGGCCTTCTTGGCCACCAGGGCACAATACTGGTTCATGGGCAGCTTGTTGTCCACCAGGACCCCCAGAGATGCTTTCCAGCAGGTCAGCTTCTGGTGGTGCCTGGGGTTATTCTTCCCCAGGTGCAGGACCCTGCATTTGCCTTTATTGAATTTCAGACTTTCTTTTCTGCTCATCTTTCTAATGTGTCAAGGTCCTTCTGAAGGGCTGCAGAGCCCTCTAGGATATTGGCCACTTCACCCATCATGGTGTGGTCAGTGAACAAACTGAAAAGACATCTGTCCCTTTGTCCAAGTAACTGATGGAGAGATTAAACAATACTGGGCTCAGTATTGACTCCTGGGGGACACCACTAGTTACAGGCCTCCAACTAGACCCTGTGCCACTGATCATGACGCTGTGGAACCTGGCATTCAGCCAGTTCTCAGTCTACCTCACTGTTCATTCATCCACTCCACATTTCTGAGTTTGCCTGTGAGAATGTTGTGAGAGTCAAAAGCCATGCTGAAGTTGAGGTAGGCAACATCCACTGCTCTCTCTTCATCTATCCAAGTAGTTGTTTCATCATAGAAGGGAATGAGGTTGGTCAAACATGACTTAACTTTAGTGAATCCATGCCTGATGATCTTGTATTCCGCATAGCTGGAGCTGGACTCCAGAATTAGGTTCTCCATCATGTTTCCAGAGCTTGAGTTGAGGCTGACAGGCTGTTGGTTCCCTGGGTTCCATTCTTCCCTATTTGAAGACCAGGGTGATATTTGCTATATTACAGTCCTCAGAGACTACTTCTGATCTCAATGATCTTTCAGATGATCATGAGCAGCCTGGTTGGGATGTCAGCCAGCTCTCTCAGCACTTGTGAGTGCATCCTATCAGAGCCCACAGACTTGTGGATGTCACTTTTACCTAACTCTAGCCCAATCCTCCTTGACCAAGGAAAGTCTTCCTTCCAACATTCATGTGCCCTTATCTCCTGGGTCAGAGATCCCTGGGGAATGGTCTTATCAATAAAGACCAATGCAAAGAAAGTGTTCAATAACTCTGCCTTCTCTGGCCTGTTACTTGGGTCCCCTCTCCATTTACTAGTGGGCACTTTGTTTTACTTTTGTTATGAATTTACTTCAAAAACCTTTTTTTGTTACCCTTGACATCCTTGGCCAGATTTTATCCTATATGGAATTCTATATGAGCCTTTCTGTCTCATTTCTAGTTATTCTAGCCCCCTTTGTATATTCACTCAAAGTGGCTTGATTCCCCTTCCATCTCCTGTGTGTTTCATGCTTGTGCTTGAATAATGACATGAGTTTTTTATTCATCCATGGAGGTTTCTTGCTCCCTTGGCCTGATTGCTTTCTCATTGGGATGCATTATTCTTGAGCCTGGGGGAAATGATCCTTGAAGAGTGACCAGCTCTCCTGTATGCCTTTTCCCTTCACAGCCTGTTCCCTCGTAATTTTTCCAAGAAGATCCCCAAAGAAGTTAAAGCTAGTTCTCCTGAAGTCCATGGCTACAGTCTCGCTTGCTGTCCTGGTACCTCTTCCTTCAATATTAAACTCCATGGTTGTTACAGCCAAGGCGACCCTCACAGTTTCACATTATCAACAAGGCCTTCCTTCTTTGTTAGTATGAGTTCAAGCAGCACACCACCATTCCTTGTGGGATCCTCCACTACTTGTGATAGCAAGTGATCATCACTTCTTTTGAGGAAGCTCCTGGAAATATATTTGATAATGTATTTCTTTTTATGCAGATTAGTACACCTGACCTTGGTGAACGTAGGCTTTATCTCTAAAACTAAGACTAATTCCTTAAAATGTGATCTATGATGTTGGTAAACTCTCCAGAATAGACAAGGGCTGACAATTTGTTGTACTTTATGCAAGTTATGAGATAGATTATAAGAATTCTGAAGACAAGACATCTAGAATTATTTTTTTTTTTCATTTATCTTTCCTATTTTAAATTCAAATGCACTTCTACTATTTCTTAAATGCTTAGTGTTGGGGCTTTTTTTGATTCTTCAAAGCATTACAGCTGTTCAGAGGTAGTGAACAAGATTGTTCAGTTACTTTCTGTAAGTGTAGAAGACTTCTTTTGGAAGAATTATTTGAAGGGGAGGGAGTTTATCTTGCTTAAGGAAGCTTTGCTGCCTGAGAAAGAACATCTGCCCATGGATAGTTTGATGTTTTTTTCTTCTCTTGCCTTACAGAGAGGTCAACTCCCTGAAAAGATAAAATTCTTACAGAAAACCTTAGAGGCCCTGTGAGAGGGGACAGCGAAGCCATTAAAAAGGCCTGGAGAGGCAAAAGTGGTGCACTTTTTCATGCTGAGTGTAGGTACCAATGTTGCAGCCCAGTATATGTGTTGCAGCTTCTTCTAATGCAGAAATATATTTCTAAAGAAACAGTAAGTATTAAAAATTTCCATTACGACATTCACTCCATGCTACTGTAGGTGACTTTGTTCTACTTCTACTCTTTTTTTGCCTGCTTAAATTTTTATCTAAGGTAATAACAATAATTATAAAATTTAAATCAGCAGATGTTAGCACATATATTTTTGTTGCTGACAAATTCAATTAAAGACATTGCTAGCTAAACCAATCAAGTAACAGGTAACTCAGAAAAGGTCAACTCTGAATTATTGTTTCTCATAATAATTTCCCAAACCATTAAATTTATAAAATTAATTTGAAACTGAAGCTCGTAAAAGTAAATTATGAAGGATGCCTTGGTAGTTTGTGGGTATTCTAGAGCATAAAACTCTATGTCTCCCATGCATAATGCTCCTGCTAATGTTGTCCAGGTTGCAGCATAACTACGTGTGGGTTCTAACAGTATTTATATTATAAATGCCCATTTCCAGGAATTCTAACTCTAGTCAGAAAGCTTTCCCCACCCCCCACGATTAAAAACTAAAC
>JAWWLT010000092.1:43518843-43531477 GCA_035040995.1 Premnoplex brunnescens
CAAAGACAGCCAGGGACAAACTCTATTTTAACCATGCCTTTTAAACATTATAGTGAGCTTTATCATCTTCTGAGGCCTATGGCAACAAGTCTGTGAGGTGATTTGCCTCTGAGGATATCTGTGAACATGTTGTCTGTAAAAACTCATTAGAGGTATTTATCTTCATGAAGGATACCCCACTATCCAAGGGCTGCTACATGTGACTATGCAGACTTTTTGCCTGTATGTTAAGGTGGCAAAATCTTTTTAAGGGTGAAAAGGAAACACATTTTATATGTAAAGCAAATAATTATAAATGAAATATTGACTATAAATAAAATGCTATTACCTGTCCATATCTTATTATTACACAGAAAGAAAGAAAGCAGGTTTGCTGATGACACCAAACTGAGAGGTTATGTTGACTGTTGAGGGACAAGGGCCCTTGCAGAGGGAACTGGGTAGATTAGAGCAGTTCTGGGTCCCACAATTTAAGAAGGATTTTAAGGTCTTTGAATATATCCAGAGGAGGGCAACAAACCTGGTGGAAAGGATGTAAAAGGTATGTGAGGGAGCACTAAGGTCTTTGGGCTTCTCCAGTTTGGAGAAAAAGAGGCTGAGGGGTGATATTGTTCTCTGCAGATTCCAGAGAAGAAGTGGAGATGAAGGTGCTGATCTCTTCTCTCTGGGATCCAGTGTTATCATGCATGGGGATGGTTCAAACTGTGCCAGGGAAGGTTCAGACTGGACACTAGGAAGTAATTTTTTACCTATAGAATGGTCAAAACCTGGAAAAGATGTCCTAGAGAGGTGTTTGATGTCCCAAGTCTGTCAGTGTACAAGAGGTATTTGGACAGTGCCCTTAGTAACATGCTTTAACTTGGGGTCAGCCCTAAAGTAGCTGAGCAGTTGTACTAGATGATGGCTGTATGTCCCTTCAAGTTGAAATATTCTATTCTACTTTATTCTATTTTATTTTATTAGATTCAATCCAATTCAATTCTAAAGAATAATAATTAAAAAATATTATTAGAGGGTATGTCTCTTAATCATCATGGAATCATAAAACACCAGATTGGAAGGGGACCTCAAAGAACATCTGGTCCAAACTTTCCTGTCAAAAGCAAGATTGAATAGCATCCTCTCCTTCTGAACTGTAAGCATCTAACTTTGTGGAATCTACCACTTCCCTGGGAAGATTATTTCAAAGTTGGTTTGTTCTCATCGTGAAAAAAATTTTCCTCTTCTGTCTAATCAAACTGTCCCAAGGAGTAATTTGTACCTATTTCCCCTCATATTTCCATATGAGTTTTTTTTTTAAAAAATAATGTAGTTTTATGCTGTATATCCTTTTTAAAAGTAGTTTAATTCTGACTTAATGTTCTCTGTAAATCATTAGCATTCAGATAGTGTTGTTCAGATTGGTAAGCCACCTACATGTACACAAACACATCACTGCTTACTACAGCAAAAATCACATTTAAACATTTACTGCTTCAAAGCATATTAGCAGTAAATATAACACCTGATCCCCCTCATCTCAATACATTTAGTGAGGTGGTGAAAAGCTCAGCAGTGTTTCAAGAGGGCATCTGTTTTGTTTCATCTGTCTCGAAGTCCTGTCTGAAGTCTGTATGAAACTGGTTGCAGACCTGATGGGTTTCAGGTCTCCCCATGAAACTCAGTCCTTGTAGGACAGGTAAGCTCATTGTTGACCTGTTGTATCATTGCTGAAATATGTCACACAAATTGAACTTTCAGTTTGCAGTGGACCATATTTTGGCTTCACTGTCTGTTTTGGTTTCCTAGTCTCTGTAGTTTCTTCTACTGAAACTACAGTTTTCTCTGTTCATTCCAGCTACTCTGCTGTGCTCCTCAGGGCTTCAAATGACACATGGCCTGAAATCACCATCCATGTGTCTTCAGTTCAGTTCAGTGCTAAATAGGTCTAATAAAACTGTAAAAGAGAGGCAGTAATGTATGTCTTTCTCCTGTCTAACCAGAAAGGTTGCACATTATTAGGTGGAAAGATAGCAGCTATTCACACAAAATAATTGATAAAATAATTAGGAAAATTTCTGCATTCTATGGAACTGTTACTTTAATTGTAAAGTTTCCTTTTTATTCAGTGTCCTAGGTTACACATAAATTCTGGTATCCAGAATTTCTCTTTTCCCCAAATATTCCTACTAATTTGGACTGTGACAGGAACTTGAGATAAGGGTGGTACTATTAATGCTAAAAGAAAAATGTATCCACAAGTCTGAAAGACTGGAATGCTGATGACTCAGACAATTAAGATGCAAGCCGAGAATGTGCAAAGTAACCACCTGAGGGTGTGCACACCTGATACCTCAGGGTACAAGCTGGGCTTTGAACAAGGTAAGGAGAGAGGTAAATCCTGGGGTAGTGTGTCTTTGTCCTTACACAAACAACTCAGCTGTGATAACACCCCTCCGGGGAAGCATCCGGACAATTCCCACACAAACTGAAGATGTTCATCACTGCGGGTGAACCATAATGAATCCACCTGTGCTGATATAACAGGCAGATGTAACACCTTAGGAGGTGTTAAAGACTCTTGAAATATTCCATGACCTAGTATTAGAACTAGTGTAGAACTCTCCAACCCATGGAAGGTACTGGGGGTGTTCTCACCAGGCCTAAACCAATAGAATGTCACACTCAGACTTCACTCAATACGGAGTTTTCTTCTCTCACCACATGGAACTTCATCACCCTTGGGCTTCTACCACAACCTCATTGGATCTGAACTGTGACCACCACTTCAACAGGACTACAGGCATCACTTCGAACAATGGACATTGAAATTACAACAACCAAGTCTCATCACTGTATACAATGAATGTTTTGCAAGTCCTTCCAGTCACCTGGGGGGTTCCACAGATCCCTACTCTGCCTGCCTGTGCCAGCCCTGCAGCCTCACTCCAGCACTGACACTCCAGTTGTTCCTATGAGGTTTTTCAGATGTCGAGGAAGTGAATCACATGGAAGGGATGCCATATTGTCTGTCCTGTGGCCATGTGTGTTTTCTGCTGGGTGGGGGAGGTTGGCTGCTATCTCGATTTGGTCTGGTGGGTGGGGCTTAGGACTTTCTCCTCATCAGCTGGTTTAATGTAGTTTCAACAGTATTTCTATTAGCCTTCTTGATAAAGAGTTATTTTTTCACTTACATCCAGTATTTAGTCTCTCTCTCTCTGTACTGATAAACCAGAGGCTTCAAATGACACATGGCCTGAAATCACCATCCATGTGTCTTCATTGAATCAAAGGGACGATACTTCTGACTGAGGTCTCCGCCCCTTCAAATTTGTCTCAATTCTTCCAAGGCAGGAGGGAACAACTCGAAAAGATTGTTCTTCTACTAAACATGACTGAATGTAGAAACGAAGCTGTCCTAGTTGGAGGTAACTAATGTACAGGACATTCTTCAGTTTCTCTGTATTTTCTCTGAAGTGTTTAAGGTAGTTCTTGTACAGTATAGGAGAATCCGAGAGGACAGAACACTAACGCTCTTCCTGTGGTAATGGACATCTGGCTCATGGTGGACAGATTTTCTGCAGTAGTATGACATTTCTGGAGGATTTGTGTGTGACAGATGGGATACCACCTGCTGACAAATCGAAGGGGCTATATTAACATTATTGAAAATAAGAGACACTGAAACATGAGTAGATTAAGAGTGTCACATCTTTTGCCTTTGTAATGTGTCAGGAAATATCAAGATTTAGGAAAAGGTGAAAAACACAGGACAACTGTCTCATTTGAAAGTTATTCCAAAGTCTTGTCTGTGTAGAAGGTAATGGATATTGGAGGTGTGTTGTGAATTATTATACTGGACAGAGGTCTTTAAGGACAGATTGACCATAGCTGTCAGTATGAAATCTAATATGAATATACCTTACTGTGTTACCTTCATGGAAAAATAACTTCCTTGATGCACTTACAGTATGCAACTATATTACGACCTTTTTCAACTGTCATGCAGGACAATTTCTATGCTTTTTATTTTCAGCTGTCATGTGAATGCATCCAGTGTAGACTTATTTCAAGCAACAAAATAAATTAATCTGAACCAAACTTTTGACCTTTAGATTTATGGATGTCTGTAGAGAAATTAGGTGCACTTTAAGTTTACCTTTTCTGGAATATTTTAAATTACTATTTTTAAGTGTATGTAAACAGAAAGGCCCCATCAGAATGATTCTAGAAGGCCAGTGTACACACATACTTTGATTATGTAAAGCATAGTTCTAACTTACAAGGATTTCTACATTTTAGCTATGATACTGTCTACTTTTATTAATGGTATAAAAAATAAAATATTCTTTTAAATGAGTGAAATAGCGAGGTGAGGAACTTGCAGCAACAGGTAATCCCTAAGGAAAGAAAAAAAAAAAAAAAAACGAAAATAGCCCATGCAAGACAGATGTTTTGCCAAAAAGAAAGTCAATTTACAATATAAAATTATTGTTTTCTAGAGAAAAGCCTTCTACAGTATTTCCAAGCTTCCAGTATCACATGGTAAACTCCCTCTTATTGTGTTTCTTTCTGTAATCAATAGGCAAAATTTGTTTACTGCTGAATAACGCTGTGCCACATTTTGCCCATATTGCTTATACTTAATGCGTCTCTCCTCTGAGATAATTTTCACTGAAGCCAGTGTGATTCACTGCAGAACAAAGAACTTGTTAACTGAGAAAGGATGTGCAAATTTTCTTTAATATTTAGAAAAGTATATTTCTTTAAGGCTCCCTATCCACGGAAGATGGATCAAGTAGCAGACCCATTAAACAGTAAAAAATAAGTAATTTGTTTTAAGCACTAAGTCCCACCTGTTGAAAAAATTTAGGGGGTTTAAGTTCTTCAGCAGACTTAACTGTAATTTGTGTCTTGTTTTGCGTTAGTGCTGATAATGAAAAAAACTTCTACCTTCTTTTTCCTGATAACTTTGTATTTAAAAAAATAGAAGTCTGTTTCAGAAGACAGTGAAGTAACACTGTAGTAACAATGAACTAACAGCAAGTAACACTGCTTGTAGTGAACAGATCAGAAGCATTCTGTTTTGTATTATTTACTTATTTTTCTGTTGCTCTGAATAATTAAGATGTGTGAAAAATATAGTCACATAAGCAATAATTCACAAACTACTGAGTAATTCATTGATTACTGCTCCTTTGAAATATGAGTACAATTTTTGCTGACACAAGTAACATGATTTAGGGACAACACTTTCCCAATTAACATTATAACGTATAACTTTATTTAAAAATCATATTAGTATGTAAAACATATTAAACTGGCAATAGAATTCCTATCACTAGTGCCCAGATATTTATGTTATAGAAGTTCACAGCTTTTAAATATTTATAAAATGAGAGTTGAGAGAAGCACTTTTTAAAAGCAGTTGATAATGAACAGACATCAAGGGAGCCATCATTATAACAGCAAAATGCTGTGAAATTCCAATAACTTTGCTGGTGCAAAAGCAGGCCATCAAATTTAATTAAAAGTAGTCAAAAATAAACTGAAAAACTGAACTGCAAAAGCCTATCTTTTGCCAGAAGCTGAAGGCAAAGAAAAAGAGAAGTGAGAACCTTGAAAGTAGTAATGAATTGATAAGCCTTCCTGCCTGCAACTTGTAATTCATTCTGTCAGATTTTAGTATCAGTTAAACTAGATTAATAGAACAATCACTTATTCTCTATCTTAAATCTTTATGCACAGTCCTTTTCTTATGAGTTTTGATGATAAATGAAAGTCTGATAGGGTCAAAACTAATTTCCGTGCTTGCTCATTTCTTTTAAATAATTCCGTTATGTACATTAGCTGGGCACAGGCAAAATCAAAACAACTTAGACACAGAGATAGACATTTTTATTGAATGTTTTTTGTATCCTTTCAGGGACGTTTCATATCTTCTTTATCCAACAAAGGTAAATATCACCTGGAAAATAAGTATTGACATCTTAATCTGCCACTAGAGGTTCCCATGGTGAAATGAAAGATAAGGAGAATCATTTGTAATGTAATAGGGCAAGCAAATTTATTGCTGCTTTATATGCTCAGATTAATGTGGATATATGCAAACTGTACCACAAGGACAGAACCAATTTACTTTAGATCATTTTATTTTTTATAATAATAATGTTTTAATGAAGCCAAATCTTCCCTGCTGTGACCTTATTAACTTTTTCAACATCAGTGGGAAATAGATTATGTTGAATTGTAACAGAGCTCATGAAGCAGCAGGAATTTGGAGGCAGAAGATCATTTATATTTTAGTGGTCAATACATAAATAGGAGAAGCAAAAGCCAAGTAGATTCTGGGAAATTAGCCTGGTGAAAAAAAAAAGTAAATTATTTTCATGTCAATCAACATTACATACGACAGTTCTTATAAGGGTTATTAAAGACACAGTAGTTTCCCAAGATGGAAGTTTCCACTCTAGTAGGTATTTCAGGAGGATTGACATTATCGCATAAAACAGAGTGAAGTAAATAGGAGGTGCGATGTTGAAAGACTGAATAAAATTTATAAGAATATGACTGAATATTAATTTATTCTTTGGTAATGAATCACTCTTTATGGAATTAAAAGAAGCAGCCTAAGTTAAGAAATGTGTAACTTACTGCCTGCCATTCAATTTTCATCCATTATGAGAATCTGAAAGATTAATAATTAATTCAAAATACAAATAAAGTTTTTCCCCCATTGTAATTACTTCTTCTTCATTAACAGTTCAAGCTTGTGCTTATGTGTTCAGGGAAAAGCAAACTTTCAAGAAAAATTTGCTTATAATCTACTAGATAATAAAAAAGGTGTTCTTAAGATCATTCATTCTTGTTGAAATTTCCAATTATTTTCTTTGTTGTTATATTCAATTTTAGATAACCTTTACAGTAATAAACTGATTAAAAACAAAAAAACAAAAAAAAACTCCAACAGGCATGAAAAGAGAGTCCACTACCCTCACTTGTATTAAGTAAGTGATTCTTTGCAAAAAGTTGTGCACAGTGTGTTTTCAAACAGATGTAGACACATTTGTGTCTGGTGCATTTGCTCTGGTGCAATCAGATGATAGGGTAGTCAAAAGTCTTGGGAATAGATACAGGAATCATCATAACTTCACTCAGTCTGAATAACATTTAGTAGCTGAGGTACTCAGACTGAAGAGGTATCCAGCATGATGTTAGAACTGAATCTGAACAAGTATGTACCAAGGTGTATCATATTGTTTGCATTCCCACTGTCCCCACCTGCGAAATGACACAGAAGATATGACTGTCCCCATATGTCAGCCACCTAAGTCAGGACCCATGAGGTCTAAAGCAAGAAATAAAATGGGTACAATATGCCTATAATCAGTGTTTTCACAGTGACCCTTAAAGAAGAGGTCATTCTGACTTGTCCCCATAGGGGTAGGTGGAAGAATTCTTTTATGCCATGACTCAATGAAGCAGCCTTGGCTGCTGCTGTGTCTGCTCAGTTTCTAGAAGGTTATCACGAAACAATTTGTGAGAGGTGATCAGTGAATACATTTTTCAGTTGGTTATGAAGTCTCTGTTCTTTTCAGAAGTCATTTATTTCCATGAACATAGAGCCAGGCTGTCACACAGAGATGTAGAGACATTCAACACAAAAAACAAAAGAGACTCTAAAGATCCCTCACCTCTTTACAGAGTGGAAACCAAAACTTCTTTTTTTTTTCCTAGTTCTGTTGGTGCTTCTATAAAAACTAATTTTCCTGACAGAAATCTTAAAATACTTTTGTAATTAAATCTGAATAAAGCAGAAGAGTGTGATGCTTACATTTGAACATCAGTTCAGTATAGAAAACTCATTTTTCATAGAAAATGGCCAACAATGACGCTACCTTGGGAATATAATAAAGTTAAACATATTGGAGTTCTCTCTTCAGATAACATACCTCTGTTCATAATTTGAAAGTATTTTGTTTTTTATTTGGTTTTCGTCTTCCTTCTTCCTTTTCTTCTTTAAATGAAAGCTTCTTTTTCTGCAAAAGTTTAAAATTAAGGTTAGCTTTTCCCCACAAGCCTCTGTAGTGCAAATCTGTGTTCAGAACTGCATAAAAACAATCAAATGTAGATCCAACTTATAGAGGACATGTTAACTAGATATCCTACCTTTATTATCAGTGGGGTGCTGCCTCTAACACAACTAAATTGATTATTAGCTACCTTTCTTTAGTCAAAATAGCTTTTAAGTAATTTACCATCCAGTGCAATTTAGTTCTTTCTTTGATCTTCTGCTTAATCAAGGGAACTTCTACTGTGGTATCTCAAAGTTAACTAAGTTCAGATAAGCTTTTTCAATGTGATTTAATTAAAAGATATGACCATGAGTAAAATTTATCACATTAATAGGATTTTTGTCTTTTTTTTTACGTTTTCCAAGTGAAATGCTATTTATTTTATATTGATATGCTGAAGTGTCAACAAAAAAAAAAAAAAAAAAAAAAAAAAATTGTGTTCTGGCATTTTCAAATGAATTTGAAAGCATCCAGGAAGGAAAAAAATTGCTTACAGACATACTTAAAAGCCTAGTTCATTAATGTAGTAATAAGAATGCAGGATTTTTTTTTTCCCTGTTATATCAAAATAGTAAAAATATTCATAATTTACAGAGGAAGGAAGAAAAAACTGAATATAAGCGAATGTACAGGGATAGTGGTACCTGACAGTTTTGAATGATGACTGAATCGATTCTGTAAAGTTCTGACTTTACAAACATTAACTAATTCTCACCTCTCTCTTGATGAGAAATGCTTGACACATCAATTAACATATTACAAAATCACGTTGAACATTTTTCCATTCATGTTTCTATTTCTTTCTGTAAGTGTTGAACTATTACTATACTTTACATGCTTCTAAAGTACCATCTTCTAAAGTACTGAAAAATTGAGCTACTTATATTGAGTTAGTGCTAAAGACTGTCATTCAACCTCTACCTTTGAATCCTAATTGAAGCCTACATATATTGTGATAAATTTACATTAGCATGTTGTTTTATTACATTTGTCAATAGCATTGAAGAGACATTGCTGAGGCCTCAGTTCTTTAAGTGGTCATTTGTCTTATTCCTCTCTTTACACACACTATTATTAAACTTCTTAGAAAGCATCAAGTAATTTTCTTTTATGTGTTGAAATAATCAGTGTGTGCTAGTTTAATGAAGTTGAGTTGGTGCATGACAGAAAAAAAAAAATGTACTGGTGCATAAAGCAATATTCATTCTAACTTCTACCTAGAATATTTTAAAAAATTGATTTACAATTGTATTATGTCAAGGTGTTAAGACCCTAGGAAATAAACAAATATATACATTGAAATGTTTTTTTAAAAGTATTGCATATATTTAAAAAGTCTTTTTCTCCATTTAATGCTAACAAAATAATTATAGTTTTTAACACACTTCAGTTTAACTGAAATCTGATTGCTTCATTTTCTGTGTAGTCAGTAAAGACAGTATAGTAGTTTCAGAAAAAGTATAAAAGAACAACTTATTTGAATGTTTGTGGGTTTTTTTAATCACAACTCTCTAATAAAAACATTATTATGACTCTGCCTACTTTTCTCAGCATGAAAATAAACAATTTTCTAATTTAATTTTCTATAACTTCCCCCCATCCCCCCCCCAAATATCATTCAAATTAACTGCCATTATGATTTTAGGTAGTATCTTTGCAGGGGAAAAAGAGGCAAGAACAAGTTTATTTGTTTTTATTGTAAAAAGTGTGTAGCTAACATGAAATTTCAACTATCACTGCTCTTCCAGGAAAACCAATGTTTTCATCGATGTATATGTGTTTTGTTGTATTGGTCAATATTTTCAAATTGTAAATTTTCTCAACTGGAAAAATAAAAAGTATCGTTTTTTATGCTTAAGAATTTACTGTGGTTTCCCAGTAAGTATTAATATTGTACTATATATTCAGGCTTGCTATTCTGCATTCCCAAAGACTTTGTTCCTAGTCCAAACTATGGCAAGGGAATAACTGTTCTTGAGGATAAGAAGAAGTGATTTCCAGTTTAGGAAGAGTGGAAAAAGAGAAATTAATTTCCAGTTGTGAGCAGTAAATTCTTAAAAGTACTTGTTTCCAAGTACTTTCATTTTCATTCTACCATGGTTTCTTAGCAGATTTATTTTCAGTGCCGGATGCACAGAGTTCCATGAAATTGAAAAAAAACATGCCATTTTCTCAGTCTTGAAATGTTCTCTTACTAAAGAGCCATTTTCTCTTAGATGGCTTAATATTCTCCATCGATTCAATTATTTAAAGTTTTCAGTCTCATAATTTATAGGATTTGGGAAATCAAAACTAGGTGTTTTAAGAATTAATTAATTCTCTAAGGAATAACAAACCTGTTAACACACAGTGGTGACAGAGGAAAATCACTGAGTATATTTGTCTTCCTAAAAGTCCACTACAGGGATTGCTGCATAAGACCTCAGAGTACAATGGGTAGGGAACAGTTTGAGACTACTTGGGAAACAAGAGGCTTTTTCAAGTATTTGATATAGTCATGCATTCATTAACACTTATCTTTGAGAGCATGTAGAAAACAGATCAGGTTCCAGAAGACTGAAAAATTATGAATATATTTTCAGGCTTTTAGAAGGAGCAGTAGGAGAATTATAGATATGCAACAATAACTTCAGTTTTCAGAAAAACACGGGGACGGGTAGTAAAATAAACTGTATTTCCACACCTGAAGGAAAACAAGTAGAAGAAAAATGGCCAACCTGAACACATTCTAAGCATATCACATCAAAATGATTTAATTTCCTTCTAGAGCAGTCTAACAAAAGTTTTGGAGAAAGCAAAAAGTGTATGTCAGTATCAATACTGTATTAAGGCTTTCGTCATTGTCTTGTATGATGTTTTTTACAAGTTAAATTGGAAAGCATGAGGTCTAAATGAAAGTTTCATAAGCAAGATGAAAAGGTGTTTAAGTAACCTTAATAAAAGAGTAGTTATTAGCGGCTTGCTATCAAGTGGCATTCCATGAGAAGTTGCAACAGATCAAACGAACTTACACAATTAACTACAAATTGGAAAGGAAAAAATGTTTCACCTGTTTTACGTGTTTATGAATACTGTAGCAAATGTTGAATTTAGCCTATATAATACTGTGCTTTAGCATAAATATTTTTTTTAAAAATTATATTTAAAAAGAAAAAGCTCTAGAAATACTTAGGAAATTCTTGATAGATGAAGTACTGACATAGGCTCTGAAAACTGACCTTTGAGAAAAAGGCAAGATGTGAAAAGCCTAGAAGAACACAAGATGAAAGTTAGAACTCCAGAAAACTGGAAAACTTAATCAGTAAAAACCTTTGGCAGCCAATTGGGAGAGGAGGGAGTCAGGAGTGACCAAGGGGCATTTATATGGTTCCAGGGAGTGCAACCAACCTGTGACGCATAGACAGGAGTGACCAAAGAGGGATGTGGCACAGCAGAGAGGGTGGCACAGTGGCTTGTATGGCAATTTGTGCAGGCAGTACGAGAGGGAAGGGCTCCTCTCTGACCACTTGGGAGCAGGTGGCAGCAAACAGACCCAGTAGCTGGTAAGGAAGAGCAAAGAGGTCCTTTCAGCCCCAGGCGTATCAGGCTTATCAGTTTAGGCTTCCTCAGTTGTGGTGCTGACTCTGTGAAGCTCGATCCTGGTAGCTGCAGGAGTGACTGAACCAGCCGTGTCAGAGGCCTCCAGCCAGACAGAGCTGCTGGTGGCAGACGCAGCTCTCCCGGTCACAGGTTGCCAGGAGTGCCTGATGCCTCCTTGTGAGGCTGGGGCAGACAAACAGGTGCAGATGGTGGGCTGCGGCTGTGTAACCAGGTGAAGGAACTATAGCAAAAGGTGGCCAGGTTTTGTAGTATTCCAGCAAACAAGCAAGAGAAAACCCAATTACAGTCTCTTAGGAGTCCTGAATTTCCATTGTAGTGGAGAAGCAGGTGGAATCAGAATCCTACAGCATAATTAGTCAGGGAACTCAGTCAAGGATCTGTTAAAGTTGAAGGCTAGAAACTGGTCACTGCACATACAAGGAAGAAGGTTCCTCCTCCTTCTCAGAATTTGACAAGTAGGACTAGCATCTTCTACATCAGGTAGGAGGATTTGGAACTGGAAGACTGGACAACTGATGAGGTGGTAAAAGGTCCTTCTGCTCCACCTGCACCCTGCATCAAGAACTTCTCTGTCAAGAGGAAAAGAAAGATAGTTGTAACAGGAGATTCCCTTTTAAGGGGAGCAGAGGGCCCAATATGCAGATTGGACCCAACTTACAGAGAAGTCCACTGTTTCATAGGAGCTTGGTTAAGGGAGATTACTGAAAAACTTTCCATCCTAGTAAGGCACTCTGATTATCCACTATTGGTTGTTCAAACTCACAGAGATGAAATAGCAGAGAGAAGTCCAAGGGCAATCAAAAGAGACTTCAGGGCCCTGGGATGATTAGTCGAAGGATCAGGAACACAGTGATTTTCTTGATCCTTGCAGTAACAGGCAATAATATTGATAAGAATAGGCAGATCCCTCAGGCCAATGAGTGGCTCTGAGATTGGTGCAATCAGAAAAAATTTGGGTTTGTTGACCTTAGGATGATCTA
>JAWWLT010000092.1:43531577-43550253 GCA_035040995.1 Premnoplex brunnescens
GTCTGTAACAGAAGTGGTAGAATGTATGGAGCTCACAGCTGGCAATGGCACAGTTGAGAGCATCTGGATGAGAATCAAGGGGCAAACAAATAATGTAGATGTCATCATGTGAGTCTGCTCTAAAACTCCCAGCCAGGATGATGATGCCAATAAATTATTCTTTGAGGAGCTAAGGCACTCCAAGTCAACTGCCTTTGTCCTTGTGACTTCAACTTGCCAGAAATCTACTGAGAGCATCAAACAGCTGGTGAAACCTGGGCCAGAAAATTCCTAAAAATCCTAGATGACAACTTTGTGCAATATATCCTAAGGGAATCCACTCAGAAAGATCCCTCCTTGGTCTGTTGCTTGTTAACAGAGCTGATCTTGTGAGCGACTGGGAGATGACTGAGTTTAAAATCTCCATTGACAGTGGGAAAAGTGCCAGCATAACCTCAGCTCTGGACATGAGGAGAGCAGACTTCAGTCTGCTTAGGGAATTAATAAGATAGGTCCCTGGGTTTTTGTGGGTGCTGGGTTCTGTCAGTGCTGGTCACATTTCAAACATCACCTCTGAAGGGCACAGGAGCAGGCAATGCCCAAAAGCTGGAAGTCAAGGAGGTGAGACAGAAGGCCAGCTTGGCTGAACAGGAATCTTCTCTTGGAAATAAGGCAACAAAAAGAAGGTGTATGGCCAGTGGAAGCAAGATCAAGTGACACGGGAAGAATTTAGAGATGGTGCTTTCCACTGTAGGGAGAAAATTCATACGGCCAAAGCTCAACTGAAATTGTAACTGACCAGAAATATAGGGGACAATAAAATATTTTTTTTCAAATATTTAATGCCAATAGTCAGTATAGAAATATCATTTGCCCATAATAGAATGAGGATGGTCACCTCACAAAGAGGGCAGAGACAAGGCAGAGGCATTTAATGATCTTTTTTCCTTGGTCTTGAACACAGGTGATGCACCAGGAGGGTTTCAATGCCCTGACCTAGAGGACTACAACTTAGAGAATGATCAATTCCCAGTCAACCCTAAAACTGTGAGGGATCTGTTGTTCCAGCTGGATCCCTACAAAATATGGGGCTTGAAGAGCTGGAGCTGGCTGATGCCAACACAAAACCTCTCTTGATGGTTTTTAAGAGGTCTTGGGATTTCAGAGTAGTCCCAACTGACTGGAACCTGGGGAATGTCCCAAATTTCAAGGACAGCAAGAACAATGACCCTGGAAACTACAGGCCTGTCTCACTTCAGTGCCTGGTAGTTATGGAATAGATTATTCTGGGAGGTATTTAAAAACACCTGCAAGGCAGTGCAGTCAATGGTCACAGCCAACACAGCTTTATGAAAGGAAAGTCCTGCTTATCAAACCTGGCTTCCTTTTAAAACCTGATCTCAACTAGGTAGACCACTTAGCTGATCAAGGGAAGCCAGCTGATGTAATCTTTTTGATTTTCAGTAAAGCTTTCTGTAATGTCTCTCACAGGACCCTTTGGGACAAAATATCCAGCACATAGCTGGATAAACACATATGCAGTGGGTGAACAATTGGCTCTCAGGTCGAGCACAGAGTGAATGGGTGACATCAGACTGGTGACCTGTCCCACAGAGTGGGGTTCTACAGGGCTCCGTCTTGGGCCCTGTGCTCTTCAACATCTTCATAAATTACTTGTACACAGGACTGTCAGGGATACTGAGCAAGTTTGCAGATGACACAGAACTGGAAGGAGCTGTGGAAGGCAAAGAGGCCCTGCAGAGAGACCTCAGCAAATCAAGAGGACTGGGCAATCACCAACCAAGTGAAGTTCAACAAGGGGAGGTGCCAGCATTTTGGATGGGGCAGTCTCAGATGTACAGACACTGAGGAATGAAATGCTGGAAAGCAGTGCCATGGAAAGGGCCCTTGGGTCCTGGTGGATGGCAAGTTGAACATGAGTCAGCAGTGCCCTGGCAGCCAGGAGGGCCAACCCTGTCCTGGGGAGCATCAGGCACAGCATCACAAGCTGATCGAGGGAGGGGATTGTCCAGCTCTACTTTGCACTTTGGAGGCCTCACCCTGAATATTATGTGCAGTTTTTGGTACCACAATGTAAGACTGACATTAAGCTCTTAGAGACTAAGAGTCCAGAGAAGGGCAATGAAGATGGTGAAGGGTCTTAAGGGAAAGCCATACGAGGAGCAGCTTAGGGCACTTGATCTGTTCAGCCTTGAAAAGAGAAGGCTGAACGGAGATCTCATTGCGGTTACAACTTCCTTGTGAAGGGAAGAGGAGAGGCAGGCACTGATCTCTTCTCTGTGACAGAAGCCAAGGGAATGGCCTGAAGTTTTGTCATAGGAGGTTTAGGTTGGATAAGAGAAAAAAGGTTCATCATGCAGAGGGTGGGTGGGCACCCAAACAGGCTCCCCAGGGAAATGGTCACAGCACTAAACCTGAGTTCAAGAAGCACTTGGACGATACTCTTTGGCATATCATGTGACTCTTGGAGATGGTCTTGGGCAGGGCTGAAATTTGGACTGAATGATCCTTGTGGTCCCTTTCAACTCAGCATATTCTGTGATTCTGTGAACAGATTGAAACCCCTGGAATTATGTTATCCTAAAAAAGCACTGGTTAGGAACTGATAACACTCTCCAAAAAATTGGTAGCTTGCTCCAAAAAGAATAATCGGATTTTTCCTGTCCATGTTGGAAGTAATAATAAGAAGTAATAAGATTTTATGTGAGATTTATATTGGACAATAAATATAGCTTTAGTGATAAATATGCATTGGGCAGGATGTAGAATATTCATAATTTAAGACTGGTAGCAAAAAAAAAAAAAAAAAGGAAATAACTTCCAACCTTGTTTTCTGTTACTGATCCTCTGAGTTGTACTAAAATATATTTTGCTTTTAAGTTCATATGGATATTCAAGCAGTTTTTGTTTTCGTTTGTTGTTGTTTAGGGGTTTTTTGTTTTTGTTTTTGTCTTTTTTTTTTTTAAGGAAAGACCTTTAACAGACAGAACAATTACATAATAATATCAAACTGTATTTTTTTTAAATAGTTCAAGGTTATTTTGACTCATCAGGCAAACAGGCTTTCAGTTTTGCATAGGACTTTTAGATTGTCATTTATGTGCCATTATATTTGCATGCATAATATATAAAAAAGATAATGCATTTTGAGAGAGTGGGTCATGAAATGTGTTTAATTTAACGCTAGGCTACTTTCTGTAGCAGTTGTCACTTATTAATATATTAATATACCAACTCTAAATAAATGTGCATATATTTGTAGGAGGAAAAAATCTTTACAATTTTTTGATTGCTAAATTGGAAAGAGTATTTATCCTTCAAAACTGCAAACTCGTTCTTAAAATCCATTAATCAGCACGTTAGCCATCCATAGCAGAATTTTATGAAAAACACCATACTAACCACACATTTGACAGACATGCTTCTTCAGGTGGAAATCTGCCTCCCTTGTTTAATTTATAACGGGCAAAGTGTGTGCATCAGCAATCAAAGACTACTAACATCTGTAGAAGCAGAAGCTGAACTTTGCATTTGAGTCTGCTGTTTATTTCTGAAAGATAACTAAAGAGGAAAATTATTGTTCCCAGGATGCCAGCTATAAAAAAAATGATGTGGGAATACGCCTTTCTAGTTTGATAGTGCAGTACTGTGTTGACTATGTAATGTACAAGACAGAAATTAGCCTGAGATGGCTTTTAATTCCTGTTATGGAAAATGGTCTGCCAATTGACATAAGAAAGTTATATTCTATCTTTTTGGCAGAGTTTCTTTATCTGTTAAACAGAAGAAATAATTTTGTATTGTGTTTATTTACCATTACAAACATTTATACTGTATTTTGACTCTGGTCAATGGACTAAATGGGCTCAATGGAGTACTGACCACTTAATTTGAATGGCTACCACTTAGGCAAGCTATAGAGTGTCTTCTGATCTCTTATGTATCTCGTAAGCTGATGTATCTTGACATCAGGCTAACAGCCAGTTTGCCATAATTTCTGCACTAGCTTGATTTGCCATTAGTCCTCTCTCTTATAATTAGTATACATTAACACTCACTTTGTATTTTCACTTTTATCCATCTCAAGTCTGTTCCTAGAACAAACCTTATTTAGTGTATAAACTAGAAGGTAGCTGGATTTTGAAAACTGACTTATATGCAGATAAGTGTTTCAACAGACAATCTTGTATTTAGGTAATTTGAAAAACAATTTGATAGATAACATTTCCATTTTTGTTTTAAATACAAGGTAGGCAATACAAGCAAAAATATTAATGTCAGCATGGGGGACGGGGGGAATGCTAAAGCATTTGGGATGCTTGGAAGTACCTTATATGCTTGTACTGATATTAAATCCTCATATGATTTGTATATACTGTAAGAAAAAGATACAGGATTCAGTACCAGGAAAAGAAAAAGTCTTGAGATATTCAGAAAAAAAAAAACCAAACAACCAAAAAACAAAGCAACAAAACCGAGAACAAAAAAAAACCCAAAACAAACAAACAAACAAACAAAAAATCAATGAAAATAGGCCTTAAATGTAGTTTGCAAGCATTCCTTGTTTTAAACTGGAACTTTAAACTTTCCAAATATAACTGTAGAGAACACATGGAATAAATCTAAATGGCATCACTTTTTATGGGAATAAAATTGTATAGAAATTCAGACTACTGATTTTAAGCTCACATAGTTTTCATATGTATATAAACTTTAAATTTATTTCTTTAACTTGTGGAAGAATATTCTTTCATTAATATCTACTAAAAAGATTCTGTTTTTGACAAATCTGCCCTGTCCAACCCTTCCTGACATGACAGTTGCAAAAAGAATGATATATTGGATACAAGATTTTAGTTTTTTTGATTCCATAATCTAATTTGGATGTTTACAATCAAACACTTCACTGAATATGCATTCAGATAAATTATGTGTCCTGAGTTTTTGAAGTTCAAAACACTGAATGTCTTAAAATGAAGTCAGTGTGACTGTCTTCGGTGGTGAGGGGAGAGCAAAGTTAAAAATAAGGTGTATATATAGAGAGGCCAAAATATGATCAGTGCATAGTTGTTTCTCTCAGCCACTCCTGTCTCCTTTTTCAATGCTATAGCATGGGGAGCAGCAAAATTTCTTATTTTCTCATGGGGGAAAACTTCTACAATTGCAGAGAGAAAAGTATTAGTTTCATGAAAGCACACACAGACAAAAAAACCCAAACCAAACCAAACCAACCAACCAAACAAGCAAACCCAGAATTCCATTCTGTTTTTTTTCCTAAATAATTTGAGAACTAAATGTCTTCAAAGTTTCAATAAATTTAAAGAAAGTAAAAACAATGTTAAGAGATTGAGACATGTTATGGTGTGTGTAATACTGAATTACAATTTAGTTGGATAAAGCTAGAATACATCTGCAGGGTACAGGCTGAGTTAATCATTCTCCACTTTTGTACTACTTTTTCATGCACACTACTGGGAGATGACAGTGTTAGAGTGAAATTTTTTGCTTTCAGCCTTCTCAAATTTCTGACTGTGTGGTTGACTTAGTATTTATTTCCTCTCTGATTTGCAACAGTTAGATCTTTTAATATAGAGGCAAATATAGTGTGTTGACAGAAAGATTTTGCTTAATACCATTTAGGGAAAAATAAAAAAAAAAAAAAAAAAAGAAGCTGAACTGAGAAGAAACACAGCTACCAAGTGCTACAGATTGAATATACAGAATAAAATTATTAAGGTATTTATATATAAAAATTATACATGCTGTTCTCTTTTTTTCTAAAGACAGTTCAGAAAAAATTGTTTTTAAAAATTAGGTGTAGTATGCAAACCATTGGAAAATATTTATGAATTGCAGTTTGTAAAATTATTTTATTTCAAACATTTCAGTAGTGATTCTCCCTATTAAGTCAGTTAGTGGATGTTTTCACTGATTTCATTCATTTAATTACTCAATATTTATGTTCAGATTTCATTTTAATTTTAAAACTGTATGAATTTAGTGTCCAAATTCATATACAGTTTTCCTACGGTGTAGCTGTGTTCTTTCCATTTGATTCTGGAATCTGCATTGGATTTTTACATATGCTCCTTTCATTGGATTCTTTTAATCAGATATGGTATAATGTGTTAAATGACACATTGCATTGCAGTACCTACATTAGCAAATGAAATAAAGAAATTATTTTAGAGGGAGCAGAAGTAATAGAGGAAAGGAAGTAGTAATTTTAAAATGCTTTTTCTATTCACTTACATATGTGCATTTTTCATATGTCTACATTTTAGACATCCTCCATACAATTATAACACAAAAGTTCTCACAACATCTCTATGACTGTATAAAACCAATGGCACTTAGGTATGAAGATATTTTTAAAATCCTTGTAAAAAATACATTGTTAGAAATCCACACACTTTTTACGGTCAGTCCACTGTATCCATGCCTTTTTTAAAAATGTGCTTAGTCTTTTTTTCCTTTTTGTCTTTTTATTTGACTATAGTTTAATAAGATGTTGAAACTCATCCTTAGTGAAATAAATGTTCTGTAAGAAAAATCAAAACTGTTTAGGAGTAATATTGATTATTTTTGTCATAGCATGTTTCTGCACATATTTTATTCTTTGAAGCACACACCATTGATTTGCTTCTATGCTTGGGGTTTTTTTTGTTGTTGTTTTGTTTGTCTGTTTTTTTTTTTTTAATTCTGCATACAAATATTGAACCCCTAACGTAATAGTCATGTTAAAAACAGAGTTTTGTCATATACTTAAGTGGAAGAAATCCACAAGAGAATAAGATATTAGCTAGCAACTGTTCACCTAATTTCTTAATTATGATTTCTATTAAACATGTAGGAGACTATATAATTATTTTTATTACCCACTTGTGTTATGGTGGCAGTGAGAGGTTCCAAGTGTAAGATCAGAGTCACATTTTGTTAAGAGAAGAATTAAAATGTAATAAGCAGCCCATATGGAAAGAATCTGAATTTTAAATGAACATTGCAGGTAATACATAGGACAAAATGCTTAGTACTGAGGATGTGAGCACAGTAAAGACTGACTTACAAAGACAAGTCTAGTAAGTAGTTGGTAAATAGGTAAATGAATTTACAGGTTCTGTTTATACCTACAAGATAATCCACCCCTGAAATGTGGTAATTGCAAGGTTTTTGAAATCTCTTTAAATTACTAACTCACCTATGTATTCAGATCCTTTCTTCTCTCATTATTCAGTGTCTTAAATAGCCAACAGTATCAAGGATCTTACAGAAATATGTCTACACAAATTTTCCCCATACAAATTTCTTAACAGGTATTCTAGTATGTGATCATACAGGTGTATCCCTGTGCACAGGTGCAACTATAATATGAAGAGGACACCCTATGAGGACAAGCAGATCTGAAAGTTGAAGCAGCCTTTCAAAGAACTCCCAAGACACCAAGCTTGAGAAATACACATTTCTTTTATCAAAGTTGTTGGAGAGGCATAACATAGTTTTAAAACAGAGTCCATATATGGTCTAACTTCCCCTTTGTAGTTCTAAGAATAAAAGTTTGATTATGAATGGCAGGGCTCTATAGAAATTGTACTTTGATCATACCCCCTGTAAGTTTGACACAGAATCTTCAAAGTACAATGTATTCTCTTGCTATACTAAAATGGAAACAGTGGTTTTCATGTTTCTTTTTTTCGAAAACTTTTGCTCGAGTGTTTGGCCTATGCCTTTAGTTTTTCTTTACTGGGATGAACTGCATAATGATTTGACAGAATACAAAATTACTATTTTGCAGAAGGTATGAGAGTCATAGAAAAGTCACTAGATACATAGAAAAATTAAAAAAACCCCACTTTTTACTTCTATCCTTTAGAGAACCAAAATGAAACCTGGCTCAAACTGATATTCATTCCTAATTTTTATTATTGTTCCAAATGAATGTAGTTTCAGTAAAAAGATAACTGTTAGTGTTACTCAGATTAAATTATGTGAATCTTCAACTGCATGTGCTTTTTAAAATGTGTTTATTGGTAGTTGATGAATGCTTCCAGCCTTCTGGATGTCAATTATTAATAGTCATCAGGAGAATGTGGTGGCATTTTAAGTGAAATCATGGGATTCTATCATATTGCCAGATTTCTGAAAATACCTTGTTCTGTTTTAAAACCAGGATTTTCACATAGAATAATTTGTCTTAGAAAAGTAATTCAGAACAGAATACATTTGAGAAGTCTGATGGATAAGTAGGATTCCTGTTACACGGTGACCCTAACTGGACAGACTCTAAATAAAGAGTATTCAGTGTCTCACAGAATCAAAGGTCCCCAAAGGGCATTTTTTGTCAGTGTGATTGCTATTAGATATGTAGTAGAAAAAAACAATGTGAATGAAACCAAGTTAGTTCTGTTGGAGCTTTTAGAAGGCTTTTGCAAAGATACTGGGAAAAATACAAACACCCTCAACACCACATTGAGAATGTTGAGATTATTAATAGTCTGGTAATTTGTGCATGAATAAAAAGTGCCTAAACCTAATGCATCATGTGTTCAATTCTGCTGGAAACAGATTTTAATCAAATTAAACATCCAAACACATTTTAGAGTTTAAAGTTATTTTGCCAGACCAGAACACAGTACTTAGCATCTAGTTGAATTATCTGTTGAATTTATGATTACTAAGAAAGCAAGTGGCTGTAGGAATGCACAGAAAAGAAGGCAAATCAAACATTGTCCTTTATTTCAAAGTTAATAAAGACAGAATAAAAATACAGTTTTGCAATTTAAATACCTGATGGTATATATGGTCATTATCATATTGCATGTGATTCTGTTCCTTCCTAGTCCTTTGTATAAAAAGAGAGGATGATCAAAGACATTTCTATGGGCACTAATGATAAAACAAATACATTACACCATTCAAGCTATAATCAAGGTAATGGAAGGAATTATGATAGAAACTTACATTAATGCATGGAGCGTGGAACAGATGAATAAAGTACTACTAATCAGTATGTGTATTCATATAAGAGACAGATTATATATATAAGGACTTTTTTTTTTTTTTTTTTTTGAAATAATATGCTGTTAATTGGGGGCTCATTGTACATTATATTATGGAAGCCAAAAGTCTAAATGCATCCAAGCAGCTTTGGACAGTACAAGTAACAGCCTAAAGTCAGTCTTATAATTTTTAAAATTTGATATTCAGGAAAGGATGACTAACACTTATAATTGCCAGACAGTTCAGAATTTAGTACAATCTGAAGTGTCACTCTCAATAAATGCACTGTCCAGCCTCTTCTGGAAGGCAAGCAATTTCAAAGACCTAAACACCAGCTTTTATGTGACAGTAGGTGTTAGAGACTCTTCTTGTTCCTGAACCCATTTTTTTACTGTTATATAGCAAAGAGTTATTATTTATATAATATCAAGTAAAGTAAATTAGACACCTTTCAGAAGGAGCCAAACAATCCAGAAATGGGAGAAAGATAAACCAAACTCATAAGAGGTAGTCTCAGTTAAATATTTTTCTGTGAAATGGAGTCTGGAGGGAGAGCCCAAGATCTTACAGAAAGTTCATTTGGAATTCAGTCCAAAAAGTTATCACAGAGAGAGACAGAAGTTCCATTTAGGAAAAAAATAAAGTACTTTTTATAACATAGAGATATAAGAGGCTATAGGACATCCTACTTCAAGCTACCAACTGATAATTTCTGTTTTTCACTTTGTAACATCCCATAGATGATGATGTTTTCAGAGCAATTTTATTTTTCCAGGTAGTCTTCCACCTTTTCAAACAACCTGCCATTGAAATCCTTGATTTTGTGCTTATTGGTGGTATCTAAGTACCCTGCCTAAAATTCCAAGAGGACAGCTACATTTTTCAGTTTCTGGTGCACAGGTCTAGACCTCAAGCTTTCAGATTCAGTCTGACAGGCCTCTCTGTATTTTTCAGCATGCAGTTTCTTCTGTACAGTAATTTTTCCTTTTTAATTGGGTCATCTTTATGATTGCTCACATCAACACATGAAGATGTTTTCATCTGTATGCTTGAGTTAGTTGGAGGATGATCACCTGGATTATTTTCAGCAGTTCAGGTAGTTTGTTGGCAAAGGGAGGTCAGAAAAGATCTTCCCTAATCAAGAAAAATGGTGACTTAGGTGAACAGACAAACTGCTCTCTTGAACAGTGTAGTGAGTGACTCAGTGGGATAAGAAAGTGGTGCAGGCTTTACTTACAGGATAATCCACCAAAGCTGATATAATCAGTCTTCTTCCTGCTTGGCTACTGAAGATAAAGTTACTAAAAAAAAGATGGGTATGTCAGATGGAGTAAAAGTGGTAGCATCGAAGCCCAGAGCTATAATTATATTACAGGGTAGTGTGGAGTCTCCTCCACAGACTTCCAGTAGACCACATCAGTAGCCTAGTACCAATCTACACAACCTGTCTAAATTTGCAGCTGGTGTCTTTCTTTCCCTCTTTATTTCCACAGTCATCTGCTACATCCTGTTACATTTAGCAGTAGAGAGGAGCAGCTTATTTGGCCAAGATAGGAGCTGGAATTGTGCATCAGATATTCCCATTTTCTTGCCTATTCCATCTCTAGAAAGAAATAACACTTCTGAGAAATTTCCATCACACTCCTCCATGACAACTCATGGCCCCTGCACTGATCCCCTTTTGAAGAGCCCTTAGAGTTGTTTCACAATCTGCATGTTCTGTATTGCAGGGTCCCTTCTTCTCTCTTTGAAAAGTTCATTTGGAGAATAGAAAGTTCCATAATGTTTTGTGAGATATCAAGAATGCATTCTGGAGTGGTTTTAGCTAAGATAGATCCATATTAATTTAATAGTTAACTTCTGGTGTTAACTTTGGAATGAAAGAATATCAGAAATTACAATAAATAATTTAAATTTTTGCTTAAAAACTATTTTGTCATATGTTTTAAAAAATAATTTCACAGGGATTATCTATCTTTCTATGACCAACAACATTGCATGCTGAACTCAAGTTATGGGAAGCCATGTTAATTGCAGATAAGTTAACTGACTTATTATTTTCCTAGCTTTTTTGTTAACATGGATATGACATGTTCTTCCTGAAAATTTAAAACCACAGATGTAATGAGGTACAGTAAGACATACAAACCTCCAAAATAAAACCAGATTCTGCTGCCTGTTTTTTACCATAAAATTTGCTGCATTTTGGCTGGCCACAACTGCATGTGGACTATTGAAAAAAAAATGCCATCTGGTGGCCTTTAAGAAAATAGTATAGTGCTCAAAACTTGGCAGATATTGGTGTTAAACTGGCCTCTAAAATATTTTTAGTGTTACATGAGGGAGAAAAAGTTAACATTTGATATTTAAACTATATAACATTCCCCTCCAAGGAAAACTATCTTCTGGAATAAGAAAGCCTAAACATGTTTGTAATGTAAAAGGATAAGAATTGCTTTCTTTCCTTGCAGCCTGGTTATACATTAAGAAACTGCATTTCCAGTGCATTTATTTCTTCCAGTTAGAACAACCTGTTACAGACTGTCAATAGCGTTTTTTTTTTTTAAAAAAAAGCCCAACCCAAACCCTAACCCAACCAAGCAACCAAACAAAAACAAAAGCAAATAAACAATCAACCAACCAACCAACCAAAACAACCAGGAAAAAAACCTAACTGATATTCAAAGACTTTGGCCAAACATAACATGCTGTGGAGAAACTCTCCTGAAAGATTGTTGGATTCTTATCACCTTGTAAGTCTGAACTCATGACTTTTGAAGATCTTAATATTGACTGATAAAAAAATAATGGAAAACTTCATGAAGTAGTTGTGATTTTTAGCTTTTCCAACACCGGTAAGGCAGATGGAATTAATCCACTGCATTTTCTCCATGTGCTCCCTCTGTAACCTACAATATTAAAACGTATTTTCTTTCTCTTACCAAAGTTTATTTATTTTTTTCTTTGTTCTAGTACATTTTTATCATTAAATCTGCTTGAGGGATATTCATATGTACTATTAACTAATAATATTTCAAATTATTTCATTGCAAAGGTGCAACCAAAATCCTTATGCTCATAGTTGTTGATATAACTTTTTTAATTACAATTTGAAAATATAAGGAACATCAGTGTACTATACAGCTTCATGCTGAATTCAGTACATCTGTTACTGTCTGTAACAGCAAGTAGAAAAACAGACATGGCCAAATAACATTGTAGGTTTCGGATAATGTTTTTCTTCACTGATAACATAAAACAACATAAAGCATAAGATATTCTTATCAAGTCTGATACACATCATTAGGATACATATTTTATTTTTTGTGTCTGTGAAAATCAAGGGGTAATACTAACTCTTAACTATCTCCTATATTAAATATATTAACTATACTGCTAATACTTAACTAACCAAGGCTGTGACTGTTTTTGCATACAGCCTTACCATTAAGCTTCGAAAATAAAGTAGTAGTTTGGCAAACTTTAAATGGTAGCAGAGATTGAATTTAGTTACTAGAAATAAATTACATCACAAAACCTGTAATAATACTTAGCAAGTAAATTTTCAGTTAATGACTGATCATGACTCTTTTCAGATGCATTTTAATTTTACTAAATTCCAATCTTGTTGTAGAAGGTACAGAATTACAGTTTTCAAAGAAGAGAACATATTGACTTTTTATTGTTTTAGTAATGAATGTTTACAGAAATCAAGATTCGGCAAGTTAATGACAATCGTTTAGTCTTCTCTTTTAGTCTGTTACAATTTTAGGTCCAGAAATACTGGAAGAAGACAGTAGCAGAAATGGATAACCTCTGTATGTGTGTGTTGAGGTGCTTACGCTGCTTTTTTGCCCAATAACATATACATGTAAGTGATATCGTTTTTAGGGCTTAACATATTGACCCATTGTCCTCTCTCCTTGGGTGGTGTAGAGTGATCCTCCCTAGAATAAGGATACAAAAATATAATATGAGCTAGAGAAGTAGTCTGTGCTTTTTCCAAACCATTCTGTACCACAGACATATGGATGAAATGGTAATTTTCTTTCTTCTCATAGACTGCCTACATACTTTTCCCCTCCTATTTTCTGCTCTTTGCAGACCACTATTACTAGCCAGAGAGAAAGAAGAAAAGTAGTCTGTTTTAGATGGAGCTCCTCACAAAAGAAGGTTACATGTGCAATCATGTGCAATTCTTGCAACTAAAGAAATTTCTCTTGCTCCCTGACAGGTGAAGAGGAGGGAGAAAAATAAAGCATAAAAATTTTTGCTGTTATTAAGCCCTTTGTGCCACATTGGATGATGCTTTGAGCAAGCGCTGTGCCAGATGTCATTGTGATAAATTAAACACAGAGTGTGGACACTCTTGTGATGACATTTTAAGGTCATGAGAGAGTTATGGAAAGGGTAAAAGTTCACCTCTAAATGAAAGAAGGTTGTTTCTTGTGATATGATGGTGAACATACATGCTTCTTTAAGCTGATTTATTTTGCAGTTCCTTGTTATAATGTTTGCCTTGACTCTAAAATCATTTGGAGTGCTGTTTATACCCACTGAACACTGAGTCAACTGAAGTGATTTTATAAAGTGTTTGATTAAAAAAGACATGAGCTGATCCTTGTTCATAAGCAAACTTTTTGCAGATTATATGTGTCAAAATCACCACTGAATCTAAAGAAAAACATGAAGCTAACCTGGACATGTTGCTGATCAGTTGTATGGAACAAATACTTACATTACTGTGGGTATTTAGAAAAAGTTCTTAAAATATTAAGTCATAGTGGAAAGCCTTTAATGTTCTGATTAAAAGGAGCACGTGTTGCATTTTGCTTAGAAAAAATATTCTATAGCTTTGAAAAATTCCTCTCATGGATGATTTTTGGAGGGCCTGAGTGTTGTCCTGCTATTAATGAAAAATATTCCACATCCCTGTTCTTATGATTTCTACTCATTGGATATTTTGAAGCAGAAATACGGAAAGCAGTGTGGAAAGCAGAAAATGCATGGCTTCACCTTTGTCCACAGAAGAAATTAAGAGATAGTGAAATATCCACAAATATGGAGATATCAGTTTTGATTCTATCCATATGTATAGAAAAATTCAGTTACAGGGAGTTCATTTGTTTCTTTATTTAAAATATTAAAAACCAAAATATATTTTTCTCTCTTGGGAGACACTGACAAAAAATGTGAAATATGAAAATGCTTCTGTAATGTTAAGATTGAAGAGGTGTGCAGCTTGATAATATTTAACAGAAATTTAATTTCTTTCATTAAGCAAAAAGAAAATTCGACTAATAGTGATCTCCAGAGGGATGAAATTCTCAGTTTTGTTTCCCAATGTAAGCAAAATGGAAAGACATAAGTAGTAGTCATAGAATTGAATATTACCATTTGTTCCCGGTAAAAACTAACAGTTGCTGAGCTTCAATGTACCCTGTTGATTTAAAAAGGGAAAGGAATGTACACTTTAAATTTCATTTGTGAAAAACATAAAATTGAAGATACATATGTGTCTTCCCTATGTTTAGTGACTATGAATCTTATAAGCAACCTGAAAACTCTATAACATGCAGAAAAAAAGGCCCAGTTTCTCTGATCTTGAAGAGAGTGAAATGAAAAAAACAAGAGGTTCAAGACAAAGATCATGAAATTATGTTGTTAGGGTTTTTTAAAATCTAGATTATATTAGTGTATTTTCTTGTTTGTTTGGTTGTTGTTGTGTTTTTTTTTTTTTTTTTTGTTGGGTTGGGGTTTTTTTAGCTTTATTCTTCCATAAATGAGCAGATGACCTCTATATTTCCTGTTCAGCACTATGTTACAAACTTTATTTCTTTGCAACCATCATATTAAAAAGAAAAAAAACCCACAACCCTCCCCTGCCAAAAAACTCACTAAACTGACAACTTGAAAATGTGGGACTGTTACCTTAATTGCAGGATTTATCACCTATAGAATAATTTCAAGAAAAAACCCATAATTTGATATAACATACACTTATTCTGTTTCAATCTTTTTTGCTGCTCTCAACACACTGAAAACAAAAAAGCTGGAAAATAAAGTGGTGCTCGCTTTTGCCAATAACATCATCTACTGATATGTAATTCTTCCATGTTCTTTAAAAAGAGAACTAAAACCTATAAATTCTGTACCTATAAATTCTGGTTTTCCTTTGCTTTTGTTTCAAAGTAGGCATGTTCAATGGAAACATGAATCCTGTCTTCCTATGCAAAAGACTGAGACACAAGCCTCTTATCTATCTTGTTTGTAGCAGACAAAGGGTATTTACAAAACAAACCTTTTAAGTTTCTGTCAGTCATTTTTTGGAGAAAGGCACTACTTCTACTCACCTACCACACAGCCAGATGACAAATAGGCATTCCATTAGAGAGAAAACTACTGCATCAATCAGCCAGTTTGCAGTTCCATAATATTTATTTTTTTCATATTCGTAAATCCACATTTATTTAAAGATGCAGCTTGGGAAGTGAATATAGTGGAAAACTGAAAGAAAGCTGAAATACTGCTACTTGTTTCTTAGTTTTCATTTACTAATTCTAGTGGTCTAAGAATCTTTGAGGAATTTAATAAAAGAACTGGAAATATCCTAGACTTATGGAGCAGAAGACCTCCATTCTTTTCACTCCTGCCCCTCCCACCCTGACTCATGAGCCACTTGAATTCATGCTTTTCAATGTCTCGAATCAGATGTAGTACATACATCTCATCAAAGTACAGTGTGAGAAATTTTGCAGTTCTTCAGCTTTCAATAAGACCACATTTCAGGGACAGAATCCTACAGTAGAAAATTTATTACCTTTGAAAATCATTTAATACCATTTCTTTGCTCCTATGGTGATCATGTATTTATGTAAAATTGCATCTGCCTGTGTCATAACAGTATTATGAAATACTGGTTTTAGTTGTGCTGTCTTAGGAAACTTACTCTATTTCAAGGCAAGTTAATTTCTTTTAGCCTGATTATCACATTTATGCTACATAGGTGTCAGGGCTCTGTAATAGCTACTGCATGAAGCTACTCCATAAGACTAGGAGAAAAAAAAAAATAGAGAAAAATGATAACTATTTAATATTTTCTTTTCTTAGAATTCAAAAAGGTCAAGAAGACTTCCACAGTAATGGCACTGAAATTATACTGAAATAGACTGGTCAAATTGAAGGATTAAAAAAACAATCAGTCTCTAGAGGACTGAAAGAAAGGAACTTGTGGATCCTTAGTTGATTAAGGGAGTTCCTGCAGATGTTTCTGTTGCTGGAGTGTTTCAGAAGACAGATGCTAGAGTTCAAAGAAGTAAGACAGCAAAGCCAAATGCAGTCTTTCTTGCTAGATGTCATAGTTTAACCCCAGCCAGCCATCAAATACCACACGTACACCCACACCAGTGGGACTGGGGAGAGAATCAGAAGGGTAAAAGGTAGAAAAGTCATGGGTTGAGATTGTCAGTTTAATAGGGGAAGCAAAAAACTTCACATGCGAGCAAAGGAAAACAAGGAATTAACTTCCCATGAGCAGGGAGCTGTTCAGCCATCCCCAGGCAAACAGGGCTGCATCACCTGTAACTGTTACTCAGAAAGACAAACACCATCACTCCAAATGTACCCTCTTCCTCTTTCCCCCAGTTTATATACTGAGCATGATGTCATTTGGTCTGGAATATCCCTTTGATCAGTTTGGTTCACCTGTCCTGAGTGTTTCTCTTCCCAAACTTCCATTCACACACAGCTTCCTTACCAGTGTGGCAGTATGAAAAGCAGAAAAGGCCTTGGCTCAGTGCAAGGCCTGCTCAGCAATAACAAAAACCTCTCTATATTATTAGGCTTGTGTTCAACACAAATGTGAAACACAGCCCCATACCAGCTGTTCTGAAGAAAATGTACCCCAGCCAAAATCAGCACACTAGATTAAGTGATGAGTCTTTCAATGGAAATTCTAAACGTAGTATCAAGAAAATAAGTACTATTGCTTGCATTAGCATCCAAATAAACGTGGAAAAGGAAAATATAGAGTTAAATTGTACTTAATGTAATTAAATTTAATCTCACAATGAAGGACAGAGGGTCCAGTTGAGTGATAGTGTGATGGACACTGAAAGCACACTTTTAACACTGCGTTTTACACAGACAGATTGACAGGACTAATTCTGAATTACTGCATATTAAGAGTCTTAGAAGACAGAAAAAATGTAAACATATATTTGGGGTGATTTTCTTTTTTTGTGTGTTCATTCTGGTTTTGCATATCATCTACTTTACAAAATGTGTTAATTTTATTTTTTTTAAAAAAAAGCAGTGTAGTAGTCCCATTATAATATTGCTTTCATTAAAAAAAGGGCAGACATCAGAGTACAAGAATGATAAAGATCCCACATAGCTTCCCTATTATAACCTAAATTATTCTATTGAATTTTACCTCTGACATCTCTTCTACAAGGTTTTCTTAAATTCAAGAAAACTTTATTCACTTTATCCCAGAGAGAGCTTTTTACTGCAAAGTATAAAGTATTTTAAAATAAGCTTTTTTGATTATAGTCTTTTATCCTATGTTATACATTATGTTTTCTTGTGTTCATTAAGAACTGATTCAGCAATAACCTAGGATAACAATTCCAGTGTCTTATAATTAGGAGTGAGGAAACAGTAGGGCCTTATTCTGTATTCCTCACATGCCATCTCTTTTTTGGGGGGCTTTTCTGTGGGGGCAATTATTTGCATGAGACAAAAATGGTCTCCTTTAGTGAGACTTGTGAAGCGTCCTGTGGGGAGCAGCTGAGCAACTGGGGCTATTTAGCTTGGAAAAAAAGGAGCTGAGGGGAGACCTTATTGTTCTCTTCAACTACCTAGCAGAAGGTCATAGTGAGGTGGAGCCCTTTTCCCAGGTAACAAGGGATAGAATGAGTAGAAAAGGCTTCATGTTGCATCAGGGAAGGTTTGGATTTAAGACAAGTAGAATTTTTTTAATGAAAAGGGTTTTAAAGCATTGAAACAGGCTGAGTGGTTGAGTTGCCATCCCTGGAGATACTTAAAAGTAGGTGTGGTGATCAGGGACATGATTTAGTGATGGTCTAAACAATACTGGATTAATGGTTAGATTCAATGATCTTAAGGGTCTGTTCCAAACTAAGCAGTTCTGTGGTCCTGTATGTGTTCTGGAACCTCTGAAGGCACTGTCTAATTTTCATTGTTATATTCTCTCGTGTATAAATACGTATAAAAATGCCAATACTGTAATACTGTTCTGCTACTGTTGCAACTCTGCTCTAAACTTAAGTATGAATAAATTTTGAAATATAGTGACCCTATAATCTACTCAGCCAATTTTCTTAATTTTTTTTTTTTATACAGAGATTTTTTTGTTTGATTTCCATATATAAATCTATTGAGAGGAAAGTACAGTCTCTATTTGCTTCTGTTATTGTTGGGAGGTTTATTATATTTTATTACATTTTGGTTTCTGTTTTTTTGGTGTTTTTTTTCTGTAAGCACTAGTATGTGTAGGCACCAGTAAAACAGTACCAGTTAAGGTGAGGTCCCACATACCAAATTCAGCTGATGAATTCTATGATTTCTCAACATAGTCTAGAAAGTTGCCCAAACACTAGTTTGACAAGCAAAAGAGAAAAAAAAAAAAAAAAAAAAAGTCCCAGTAAAGGTCCTT
>JAWWLT010000092.1:43562943-43585419 GCA_035040995.1 Premnoplex brunnescens
CTGGGTGTGAAGGTGCTAACGACTCCCTGAGCAGCTGCTGCAAATGGTCCATTGTTCTTGGGAAATGAATAGAGGGGAGTAGAATACGTAGCTTTGATTACCCCCACACAGTGATAACTGGTCCTACCTGCTGAACTAGGACATATGTATACTGTAAATGAGATAGGAAAGCAATACATGCTGCAAAATAATTCAAAGGAATAATATTTGAGGACTCATCAAAACACAGGATATCAATTCAGAGATCTTCAGTTTTCCAAGTAACTATAGAGTAATTGCTGCTCTGAAAGCTCTTTAGCCTTTATGATTTTCATATAAATAATGGAGTAAAAGTTAAATAATTCTGTGTAATTTCATATAGTATTAACTGTGAGGCATAGTTACAGTTAATGTGAAGCACTATTCCATGTTCTCCCTCCCCAAAATGTAAACCTGTGTGTTTTTAAGATATGGTTTGCAAGAAAGCTTTGAGTTTAGCTTTTGAGAACATCACATCATTCTGCATTATACCCAGTAGAGAGAGCTGTGTTTCACAGTAGTCCCAGATAAACCTGTGGCTTTGTAAATCTTTCACATAGTTTATTATAAATGCTTAATAGCCTCTGGATAAGCCCTGACTTAACATATTTGGCTGCATGTTTTTGTTTGCCATGATTTTATGTGTAGAAATCAGTAAGCTTTGTTATTTTGTACTTTAAATAAACATTATAATCAAGTATAATCACCAGAAGCAAAATGTTACTAGTGTTTGTTTTATTGAGAGATATGCTGTGAAACTGATTTTGTCTAATACTCTTTCTCATAATGTTTGTATGAGGTCATTTGCCCCAGTAGAAAATACAAATATATGCCTTTTTTATAAACTTCCGAAATTTATTTATATTTGCAAGACCATCAAGACAGATAGAATACTTTCATATAGTCTCCAAAGAAAATCTAGTGTGAAAATTACTAAAAAGGACAGATAAACACTGGTGATTGCATTTTATTGCATTAAACAATGAAATAAATGTTGTATTTTTCAAAACACTGTACTACAAACATCCTGTAGCAGAGGAAGAAAAAATTTCTATTTCATGCAATAATCTTTATATAGAGTGCAAATTTATTTAGAAGAGATCACAGTTACAGTATACAATATTATAGAATGCAAACCCAGAGACCAATGTAAGCATATCCTCCCAGAAAATGCAATTCTAGTGAAGTTATAATTTGTGCAGTTTGATTGAATAGAAGTATGAAAGTGGAGACTCATTCAAGCTTTGTCAAATGCTCTGTTATTCTGCTCTCCTTCCAACTTGCTTTCCACTAAAGCTGTGACTTTTAAATTAATTGCTCGTTGTCAGACCAATAATTTTTAGATTATCTGCATCTCAGGAAAATACCTATCCCACACTTATAAATATATTTTAATAAGGCTCACTATTTTACTGACTGATTGAAAGATGAGCTGTGAAATCAAGAGATGTTTAACATGTCCTGGCTGAGTTTGTGGTTTTGGTGCATCTGGCACATCCTCGTTAGCACAGTAATAATTATATTACTAACACCTTAGCCAGTACAAAATATTAATGTCTGTACAAGGAACTAGAAGAGAAAAATTACACTTTTTTTTTTTTTTGTCCTGCAAAAATGACAATATCCACTGTCATGCAAATATAAATATAAAGCCTGTCATTTTTTTTAAAAAACTCCCTCACATTTTGATTGTAAAATTAAAATTCTGCTGTGGAATTAAGAGAAACTTGCTCCTTTGGATTACTTTAACTCTTTCTTACATATATTCTGCAGTTATCTTTTAAAATAAGGCAGCAACTAGTTCATTGAAATTATAGACCATGAACATGATATCCTCATGGCATTTCTGTTCATACAGTTTATTTTTTATATAACTTTTTATCTGAATTTTATTTTTCCCAAACAGATCATGGAATGGCATGGATAATGAAACAAACAAATAAATATATGAATCATGTAACTTTTGCATTAATGTATTAAAATGCATTTTTATAAGCTTATACTTGGCAGAAATACAGACCCTTTTCCCCAGAAATTATCTGAATTGTAGACAAAATATGACAGCATTGTCATTATTAATAGGGAATAAACTCCTCCTTTTTATGACCTGGCTTAGTTCTCTATGCAGTGCAGCATTTCCCTACACAAACACAGAAACTTGATAGGTGTTAACAGCAGTGTATTCTCTCTGTCCTCATTTGGACATTGTAGACATCCTCAAAAGGGCACAATGTAAACAGGTGCAGGTTTTTTTCTGGGCAGTAACACATATTTAACATAGCCTTTTATGAGGTAGAAAGGACAAACTGTGGTTTCAGCCACTAGGGTCATCTCTCAGACAGAATTTTTGAGGAACTGACCTAGGTTACTTCTCATAGTTGACATCCCATACAGTATACAAACAAAAATCACAGTTTATCTGCCTCAGATTCATTATAAAAAAATTACAGTTTGACCTTCACAAGACGCATGTGTTCTAACCAAATTCTATAATATAAAAGTCACCTTTAAAAAAAGAAATGGGAAAAACAGAATAAGAAGAATCTGTTTAATCATGTATCATACAGGGAGGCTACTCATCACGTTGTTTATTCTTATAAGCACAGTGCTTTGGTTATAAAAGTTTATTTTCATGTGAGTAAAAACATGGAAAATGAACTTTGAAATTAATTGACTGTTTATTTATGCATTTTTCTATTGTAGAACTAGCCTGCAGGCTAACAAAATGTTAGCTTGCCTAAAGGATGTTCATTTAAACTAATAGTGAAAATTTTTCTGACAGCTAGTAATTTTCTTATTTACAGCTTCTCTATTAAATCTTCAAATGTAGTAGATACAAATTAGTAACCTTCAGCTGAAGGGCCCTTGTTCTCTTTTGTTTGTTCCAGTTGCAGAAAGATGAAACTTCCTTCTGCTTTTTCTGTTTCTAATAATCTTCTCATGGTACCTCACCCTATTTTCTTTTTCACATAAAGTTCAGATGGTATAAAGATGAAATAATTAGTTAGAGGCCAATTGTATATATAACACTGAGTTACTTAGTTGTGTCATTGAAACTATTATACATTGGATTCCCTTTATTTTGAAAAATAATACTACTGAGAGTTTTTTCCAGGGCAAAAGGAACACTTTGTTACGAACCCACTAAAACTGAAATGAGATAAAATAATTAATTTTCTTGTGATTATGTATCAATGTGATGCATATTAATAGTGAAAATTGATAAATCACTTAAAAAAGTTGATCTGGGGAAGCCAATAGAATTAGTAAAATTTAGAACAGAGTGGAATTAGTTGATCTGGGGAATCTGTTAGTAATTGAATGTATCAGCATTAAAACATTTGACACCATTTTTATAGACTAGTCTTGAACACCTCCAGGGATGAGGAGCCCGCGACCTCTCTAAATCTACTCTCTTTCTGTACCAGGCCATTGTCCCTTGTTCTATCACTAGAAGCCCTTGTGAAGAGTCTTTCTTATGGGACTTCCATAACATAACAGGAAAGCATTAGGAAAGCTTTTAGTGGGAAGCAAAATTTTTTCCCACTAGTTCCAATGTGTTCTGGGAAAAAAAAAGTCTTCTTGGGTTCTCCCCACATCAGCTGCTTGCAAAAGTTCCTACTTCAGTTTTGGTCTGAACTTTCTTATTAGTCACACCATTTTACATGTTTCTGTACTCCTGAAATCTATGTTTGTAAGGGGAAAGCTAATTATGTTATTTATAAAATGTGTATACTGAAATGGTACTGTGTTTTTCTGTGTTTGTGGGGATGTATACTACATTCCATTTGTTTTTTGTGTACCTGACCTGAAATTCCTGGCATGTGATTTTAGAAACTCTTGGATATTCATATGGCAAATAAAAAAGTCTGAGCCCCATTTAAGTTTTAGTTATGTCTTAACATCTCTTTTGATACATTAAAGACATAGAGGTGTTTTACTGCAAGAGAAATTATGTATGCATTTCTACATGCACAAAAAAAAAAAAAAATAAAAAATCCCTGTCTCCATCTTTTATGTAAATTTCAAATTTATTAAAAATTCTTACACTTAAATCCCTGTAGACTTACTTTCCATTTACAAAGTTTGAAGGGCAGTAGTAGCTAACCATATTTCAGTTTGAGAAATGTAAATCAGTTTTTGGTGAGAAGATAATATGATACGAGATATCAAGAGTAAATTAATGAGATAATCTGGTAAATTAATAATTTCACTTTAATCCAAACACTGAATGGGACACACAGAAGATTGCAGAGTCTGCATCCTAAACTTCAAGTCTTCATACACTTCTGTTCAAAGTACACAATACTTTAGGGTCTTGAAATATGCAGGGTTTGTACAAAGCAATAACAAACTATGCTAAACTTGAGTCTTGGAGAACAACTGCACATAGTGATTATAGTATTTAGAGGTAAATTTGCATAGTCTGTCAAAAAGGAGCTGGGTTTTCTTGGAGCACAAATCTAGAATGTTCAGTTTTTTTCATGGGATGTTTTCCACCAGTTTTTCTTTAGAGAGTTAGTTCATTTACTGAGTTTTCTTCTAGTTATATGGATGTACTCTGGTGTCTCATAAATATGTGAAAGTCAAAATAAATACTCAAATTATCACTTCAGTGGAACTCAGGACAAAAACAGGCAGTTCGACTAATTTCATTGCCTTTTCTTTAAATTTAAGCAGTTGTGCTACATATTGTTTCCAACATTATGCAAACTAAACAATATCAGCTCTTTTCTTCAGAATATAAACACAAAAGATTATTCAATACTACTAAGACATTATGTTTTACACACAGTTTAGACAATTCTGTGGTAGAATTCTCTTTTAGGAGAAAAAGTATTTGATTTAAATATTCCAGACAAAATTCGTCTGAGTGAATTTTCTGGGTCTATACAATCAGTTTAAAGTAGGTCTTATCTGATAGGCACCACTTATTGTATCAATCAGCTTGAAGGGCCATAAGACTCACAGATTTGCTTGCAGGAATTTTTCTCTCTTTTTTTTTTTTTTTTTTTCCCCTCCATAAAGAATTCTGTCTTCTATTTTCATATTACACTCAGCTTCTTGTTCAGGCTACTGGTTGTTTTTTTTCTATGAGGAGGTTTATTTTTTTTTTATTTGTTTTTCTAATTACTGTCAGGGAAAAAGTCTGGTTTTGCTGGAATTTTTCTGCATGTTCATCCAGTTCTGACTATATGTGGATCAATACAAAAGAGAAAAAAACCCCAAAAACCCCCCAAAAATGTAAACTGAAAAACCAATCCAATACCAAACTAAAATCAAATCATCACATTATTTTAAGCCTGTTAAAAAGTCGTTTTGGATTTTCTTCCACATCATTTCAGCAAATGTATTTGCTGGCTTGAATGCTTCCAAGTGAATGCAAGTTAAGCAAATGTTGGAGAATACTGACTGACAGAGAATTCCAGATGATCAATAGTGAAAAATCACATATGATACTTGATACAAAGTTTTTTTTCAGTCACATAAACAGTAGGATGAAGTCATTCAGTTCAGTTGTAGTGATTTAATTGTCAAGTATGCTTTGATACTCATTGAAAACAAGGATTACTTATTTTCTAAAAACGTGTATATTACTGAAGTAAATGAAAGACCCTTACATATTCTGGAATTCTACTTTAATAGACCTTTAAGAAAAAAATATTTGACACAGTAATATCAACTACAGAATAGCTTAAATGAATAGATATATAGATAACATTTAGGTGCTTTTTTATCAAACATCAAATTTGCTGCAAAATAGTTCTTATTTATACTTATGTTGTTCAGTATCTGCTTCTGCCATTTGTGAATTCTTGCTCTTTCAGAAGAGATCTTTTTATTTCCAAGACCTTATTTGAAAGAATTTTATTTGGAAGATTTAAAGAAAAAAAAGATTGGATAATTAGGGTGACCTTATTATTTTACTTAGGGATGATCTGATATGGTCCTTAATGCTTTTGATAAAGGTAAATTGCTTACTTCTAGTTTTGACTTTGGCAGGCATTGCATCTTTTTTGTCTTAATAAGGCGAGTGATGCAGAATTTTACTTTGAGACATTTTTCAGATAGTTGAGAAATTTCAATATTTTTGGAACCACACATTCTATCACAGAGTACAATGGATTACATTTGTCTTTGCATTTAACTTAATCAAAAGGCTTTTCTGGTTTGCATATGCAGTTGGTTAATTGTGTGTCATGATTTCATTTCTCTCTGCTACAGACAGATGCACTGGAAAGAAAAAAAATATAGCATATTCAATGGATTTTTGTTCCATTTAGGTTTTTCCTTTTCATTCACATAATGTATAGAATACAGACTTGAGCCACATAACGAAAGCAGATGTTGATCAAAGACTTTCATACAGTTTCACATTGTAAAAATGGGAGATGTGTTGCTCACCCAATGTTAGTCTACCTGTGTACACTGCCTTGTATTTTTTGCAATTTGAGAGAAAAAGCCATTCAGGTAATGATGGTTCAGTTAAAACTTAAGGTTGAATTCCTCTTTGGGTGGGTTAAACTTTAATTCTTTACTTACATAGTGGAAACCACATAAAATGTCAAAACGTCAAAACAAGATCCGTGTGAGACGTTTTTACTTTTAAAATCCATATTGGCCATAAGGTGGCAGTGCAGCAACTATTTTTAGCAGAAGTGGGAAAAAAAGATAACAAACTCTCAGTCTGATCTTCGAGGTGCAAGAAAAGTAACACAGCAGCAGTTTCAGTGTTTTTTGTTTTGTTTTTTTTTTTTTTCCTTCAAAAGTGTACACCTAAAACAACTTAGATGGCTGAAAGACCATAGCAGAAGAAATCCCTAGCAGTGGATTCTCATTTGTTAATACCTGACTTCAAGTGAAGAAAGATTCTGGCAAGTCAGAGTGGGAATATGTAAAATATTTTAAATACACAGTCTACAAAATATTAATCAGAAGCAGGAAAAGACATTTAGTTGTGAATATGTTATATCTTTTATACACAATTCTTAAAGGAAGTTCAGTCTTAGAAAATTAACAGTTCATTAAAGCATTAGGAGAGTAATTGTATGCATATGCATATAGCCACATAAGTACACTTTCACATGAAAAAAATAAGAGACTTCCAAGTAAACTGAACTTGTAAATTCACAAACACCATCCTTTACTCTCCTTCTCCTCTATCCTCTAAGCATCTTTCTTTGTTAACACTAAAGATTAGACAAAAGAGAAGTGGGGATTTTAGTGGATTCTTTACTGGCTTCAAGTATACATCATCCCACAGGCTTCTCAAAAAACATCCTCAAAAAATATGAAGCGTATCACCAAAATACAGATGGAGGAGAGTTCATTGCCTGTTTTTCTCAGATGTTTTCAATAGGTTTGATCTCATTTCTGCCATAGAAGTAGACATATACAAAGCAGTTGGTCATTCTTACTTAATTCCAAATGTGCAGATGGATAATGAAAAGTCTGGATAGATACCAAATGTGCAATTTTGATACAGACCATGTAGTCATATGAAGTCTTCCTCCTAAAAAAAATTGTTTCTGTAAAGGCCCACCCTACAAAACACAGAGAATTTCAACACAGAAAAATCTCTTAATTTAAAATTAAGTTAAAATAGGTTAATCCAAACTAAATTAAGTGCATAGAAAGAAAAAATATAAAAGAGGAAAAATTTATGTTCAGAACTGAACACATTGTTTTTCATTCTTTAAAACATATCACTGTCTTTGCTATTTTAAGTAAAATTGTCATGCTTAAAACATAGTTCTAGTCCCAGATTTACAGTGAACATTTTGCTTTTAATCCTTTGGATTAGCAGTTTTCTTTTGCAACTGATTTGTACTAATCACAAAGCTACAAAAAGCAAATAAACCCAGCCTACATTCATGATGACATTTTGCTGCATTTAAGCACTCTTCTGTGAATTTTTAAAGGCCAGCAGAATAGATTTTTTTTTATTCCACAAGAGATCTAAAATTAAGTAACTTCTTCAGAATTTCTTTTCATTTGTGTATTTTTTTCAAATTGGTGATATAAAACTGTAGGTATTTGCAAACATAGGAAATTTGCAGTTAAGTTAAAAACAAAACAAAACAAAAAAACCCCAAGCAAACAAATGAGTAAACAAAAGATTCTATATGCTATCAGAGAAAAAAAAATTGCAGAAAGTGCATATTGCAAAGGTTATATTAATGTTGCCTTAAACTCTTAAAGAGATAATTTTTTATCTCACAAGTATTAGACAAAACCCATACAAATGGTTAATCGTATGTTTCACTATAGAATTATAGTGTTTTCTTAATAAATAAAAATTATTTGTTTCACTTTCTAAGTGGTAGGGAAAACATTTCTGGAACTACTTAGGTATCAGTGAAACAGCCCAGGGGAAAACAAAAGGTATGCTAAAATGAGACTAAAGCAGGACAACCAGCCACCCACCCCTTCACTCACCCCTCAATCATCACCTCCCACAGAAAAACCCAAAACAGAAAACCAACCAAAAAAAACCCCCAACAAAACAAAACAATCAACCAAAACAAACAAAATCAAAACCAACCAACAAACAAACAAAACCACTAAAAAGCTGCCTTTTTGCCCACTTAGGATTAGGACTGATGAGAAATAAATTCAATCAAAAAAAAAAGAAGACTATAATTCACCAGTAATGCAGTGTTGCATAAGGTACTTAATGATTTAGGTGTTTGAATTAAATGTTTAAAAGCAAACCATGCTGCTGTTAGGTTTGCACCAGGGTTTTGTCATATCACAGGAGCACTTTCCTCTTGAACCCTACAAATTGCAGGTGGAGGCTGGTATCAGCCTGAGTGGCTAGTCTCTTTAAAGAAGCAGGTCCTGGAGTTATGAGTCTCCAGATCATAAAGGTCCTATGGCACTGAACCTTGACAACCCACAGCTGGAATGGATCTGCCTCCTGCAGCCCTTAAGCTACTACTCTCTTTGCAAGGCTGCTTGCATCTCCACACTCCACATCCCCCAGGAGTGAGCAGCTGCACACTCTGTGCAGGTGCCCAGGCCCTGGCAGAGTGTGCTGCTGGGTGATCTCTTCAAAAAGGGAATGCCTGGCTGCCCTGTGCCAAGCACAGCTGGCTCCAGCCACCTCTAGCAGAACCACCAAAAGACACAGATGAGTCCCCTTGAAAAGAAACCTCAGGGAAAATACTTTTTAAAAAGGACAGGGATGCTGAACCATCAGAGGAGGGAAAAGTAGTGGGAAACATGAGGGTGAACACTAAGGGCAGAGAAGAAGATGAAGGAGGTGCTTCAGGTGACACCACAGAGATTTCCCAGTAGCCAGTAGAGAGATGCCCACTGTGGAACAGGGAAAAAGAGGGAGGAAGACACACTGAAGACAAACTTCTGTGTCCTGACTGCACCTCTAACACACACATCCCCTCTGGACACATTGCCCAGGGCAACTAGAAGAATCAGAGATTGAAACTGAGCCTGCGAGATGGGTGATGAAAGCCATTGTTTTAATATTTTTATTTGTTTCTAACTACTCAAATCTGTTTTAATGGGCAATAAATTAAATTTGTTCCCCTCCAAATCAAGTCTCTTATGTCAATAACAGTAATTGATAAGTGATCTCTCTTTACAATGATTCATGAACTATTTTCATCTTAGTTCCTTCTTCTGTCTTACACAGCAGGGGAGTAAATGAGTCACTGGATGGACCTTAACTATTTTGCCAAGGCTTAACACCACAATAGACTTCTCAATTTAAAGCCTAAAACTGTCACTATTACGGGTCCATTTTTTTTCAACATTTTTTCATCAGTTAAGAGCTATCTCTTCCCCCTCTTTCTCTGTTATAGGCAGAAATGCATGTCCCAGCTCTGTACAGTTTGATCTATTTAAACAGTAGTGTGTCAGCCTCTAGATCTATACAGGAGCACAGATATTTCTCAGTAATTTTCTGCTTTAAGTTTCTGCAGATTTTTCTTCTCATATCATCCTTTATTCCTTATACCATGTTAGATCTTTCTTCATTTATCTCCTCTGTTTCTTTTGCGACTTTTGGGGTTTTTTGCTTTATTTAGAAGATCACTTTTCCCACTAAGAAACTACCTCTACAAAAAAAGAAAGAATGACACAGTGTCATTATTTAAAAGAAAAGTGTGTGGGGGGAAGATAAAAGAAGAACAAAACTGAGTTTTCTTACAAGAGTTCAAAAGAGAATTGAACTCCAGTGAACAATGCTGCTTTCTTTTGCCTGACTTTGGGGATCTTTTGGGCTTAATCTCTTGGAAATTCTTAAAAGCTCAGTGCTGCCTCTGAGCACTTCTAGGCACCCTTCTGATATTCTCCTTTCCAAGTCAGCAAAAACTAAATGGAAACACTGTTTGGAAGTGTATTTTTTTGCTTCTGCACATTTACGCAAAAAGCATATAAGCTGAAAGTACTATGTGTTTTGGGAACTGGTGTAGCTTGGAATACAAGAATGATAATTGGTGAAAAGTGGTCCATGACAAAAGTAATAGAACAGAAAGATTTCCAGGATGTGATCTTTCACTTTCTTCTCTATTGTCTACTCAGCACATTGGTAATGAAATAAATATGTTTTCTCAGCTATTGTCATCTGGACAAGAAGACTTCTGAGGTGTGAAAATTCTCCAGCCTTTTCAGCCTGGTTTTCTTGCCACTGATTGTGTTTAGAGTGTATAAGAAGTTAGTAAATTCTAATATAAGAAATTCTAGTATAAGAAATATATATATAGTATAAGTAAATTCTAGTAAAAGAAATTAGTAAATTAGGTCATAAGCTGCCAAAGAGTCTTCTTTAAAACATATAACAAAACAAAGCAATCTCACTAAAGAAAAGAACAGTCATAAAAAATAGCATGAGTTTGAATAAAGGTCTTAGACTACTATTTCTGTTCTTTTCAGAAAAGGCAGCTTTCTTTCTGATCCCTTGCTCTCCTTCCTTCAAGAAAGAAACAAACTCTTACTGAATAATTTAGTAATCTGTTAAGAAAGTTATACTGTGTTCATCCACCAAAATACAGTATTTCAACAAGGAGAGAATTAGCCCTTGCACATCCAATTAGCTTCTGTTTTACAAATTCTTCAGTTCTGATTACCCTGTGTGCCAGCCACCAGTAAGACACTTTAAATGTTTGAGTTTTAACACTTATCTTATAGTATGAAAAAGTTAAAACACTCCCAGGGTATTCAGTGATAAGTAGTTAATTTACTCTGTAGTCTTTGCCTCTTCCTTCTGCTCCTAGGTCCTAGTTTCTGTAAAACACTTTTTTTTTAAAGAAACCTTAACAATATTTGACGTTCAAATATATAAGAAAGAACTGACAACTCATATTACTGACTCAGATTCTTTATGACATCACCAGTCATGAAACAATTTTTGAAACATCCACAAAGGAGGCATCCACATTCCCAATAATTACTGTGCCATTTCCAGTGTAGGAACAGTGGTCTGTTACTGTTTTTTGCAGTGAAGCTTTTCTACTCCATTTTCAATCCCAGGGTTGATTGAAGAAAATAATCTAACTGCACGCACATTCTTGTCTAAGTCAACCTTTAAGGATCTTTCTGATTTGCTGATTTGGTATTTGCCAGGCCCTAGTTTCATTGCTGCAGGATGAGGCACACAAATGTACCTCTCCTCCAAGAAAGGTATCAATTTAGTCAGTATTTCTAGTGGAGTAACTATGAGTTCTTTATTGGAAGTCCAGAAAGTGAAATACAAATTTCTCACAGCTATCTCAATAGGAAAAAAACTTTAGTCCTGCTGTGAGGAAAAATGAAAGAGAGACGCCTTAGGATAATCAATAGCAGATCCAGAGGTTATTGTGCAGCAAAAACTCCTTAGTAAATCTGAATCATGTTAGTCCAAAATATGTGAACTACCCCTTGCTGTCCAAAACGTGAAGTTGCTATAAATTTTACTAGTAAGGCACTCACCTAGTTTTTCAAACTACTAAAGAGTCAGGCCCCAGCCTAATAAATGAATTGCAAAAAATGCTTTAAAAATCTACAAGATTTCTATTATTTTGGTACTTTTACATTTTCTTTTATGTGTATTGAAAAGGTATTAAATGTAAAAAGGAAAAAAAAAATCAGTGAAAACCATCCTGAATTTAATACAAGTTTTTGCAAATAGTTTACTTTTATGATCAGGACATCATATTATGCTTCAGTGGACTATGTGCTGTGAGCATGTTATCATCATCTGAGGTAATCACATTGAATTTTAATTTTGTTGTGGAATGTTAATTTGGAATTTTATGACCACCAAGCACATGTTTTGCCTGAGAAGCCTTAATCGGATGATACTATTATTTAGAATATTATTTCCCATGGGCAAATGAGAAGCCTTAATCGGATGATACTATTATTTAGAATATTATTTCCCATGGGCAAATTAAACTCAAGAGTTTATGTCTGTGGATTGTTGAGAATCTAGTGAACTATACTGGGATCACACAGAAGAAAAAAGTGTATACACAGTGATATGCAACAAATCACGCTCTAATTTCTTCAAATAAATTCTGATATTTTACGGAAAAATCATTAGATTGACTTTTTATTTTAAGTTTAACAAGTTGAACCTATCAAGTATTTATGCAAGTATACTTATACAGAGCTCTGTGCTACGTTATTCTCAGCTAGAAAGGGAAAGGAATATGTCCCTCTCCTTTTGAGTTGTAACAATGGTATTTGTGCAGCCTTTATCTCTATTTCTCTGATAATTCAACGGAATTTGGGATTTAGCTAGTATTATATTTTAAAAAATTAAAATGGTATCTTTAGCTGCTTTAACAAAATTTAATTGTTTCAAACAAGTTTGTGAAAGGTGTATTTTTGTGATTTATGGGAAACTTTAATTGTCAAAGGAAGGGAATTGGCTTCTCAAGCCATTAACTGTATGTGTATGAAGATGTGAAATTCTTCTGAAATACTTAAAAAAACACAATAAAATAACTCACCTTGTGTAATTTTAAAGGGTTAGTGGGTAACTTCTCTATTTAGTTTCACTCATCAAAGAAAGAAGCTTTTACAAGACTGATTCCTAATGCTAGGAATTATCAAGACAGTCTCTTTATCGGATGAAGACACTGATCACCCATCTTCTCTTACTAGTTTTCTCCTGTTAAAACCAATTCCGTTTTCTGAAATTTCTTTATTTTTCCTCCTAAAATATGGGAGAAAACAAAGATATAGGAATCAAATAATAACTTGCCAAATCACCATGAGATAGCTATATACAATATTTTTTTTTTTAAATAATCCAACTGAATTTGGAATCCAGACTTGCTACAAATATAGATTTTTTTATTTAGAAATACTCAACGTTCGTTCTTTTAAATAATTATATGTATGTTACATTACAAAAAAAATATCTTATTGTCTGAAATTGGTTTTCAATACTATAGTCTAAGCACCATCACTTTATTTATAGTAAGTTTTAAAAAGTTTCCTCTCCTACTTTCCACATACAAAACTAACCAAAATTATTAAAAGAATAAAAAAAAAATGGTATACAGTGTCAGTTTCTTGTCTGAGTATCTTTCAGCAAAAAACATTTTCAGGTTCCTTACTGAGGAAAGTTACTCTTGTCTGATCCATTTTGTATTTCATTCCACTCTTTCATTGATAGGAAAAGTATTTTTTAACCTATGTCACTAGGATATTGAAGTGGATTAACCACACAACAGGTCACTCACTCCTACTCTGTGTAGTGGAGAGAGTCAAAATAAGCAGCTATATCACACCCCTCTTCATTTGGACAGGGGAGAGAAGGCATAGTGAAAGAAAGGCTTATGGTTCAAAAAAAAGGCAGGGAGATCACACAGCCATTAATGTCATAGGCAAAACCGACTCTGCTCAAGGAAACTATCACAAATCAATGCAGAGTAGGACAATGAGAAATAAAACCAAACCTTAAAAACACCTTCTACCCTCCCTCTCTTCTTCCCAGACTCAATTGTATTCCCAGATTCTCTACCTCCTCCTTACCAGTGGTGCATCAGAACAGGAAGCGGGGGTTGCAGTCACATGTTGTCTCTGCTTTTTCTTCTTCCTCACGCTTTCCACTGCTCCAGCTTGGAATTCCTCCCATGGGAGACAGTGTTCTCCAATTTTCTCCAGTATGAGTTTCTCCTACAGGCTGAAGTTCTTCATTAAATGGTCCAGCATGGGTCCTTTCCATGAAGTCACAGGTTTTCCCAGCAAACCTGCTCCAGCATGAGCTCCTGTTTTCATGGGGCCACAGGTCCTGTCAGGAGCCTGCTGCAGCATGAACTGTCATTCTTTGGTCATTCTCCTGCTCCAGCTTCAACTCCTCTGCTGACCCTGGAGTTTGCAGAGCTCTTTCTCTCACATGTTCTCACTTCTCTGGATGCAACTGCAACATAGTTTCCTATTCTAAAACCTTTAATCCGAGCAGCACTATCACCATTAATTTTCCGTTGTCTGAGTTGAGTTTGACAGGAGCCAGTTAGACAACAACTCCATTTGTTGCCTTTCACTGTGTCCTTGATGAAGTGGGTTTCCTAGAGCTCCCACTGATTTGTGGAGGGTGCTGTAGTTGTTTTCTGTAAATAAAAATCTGCCTGCATGGAGTACTAAACATATTAATCTACCATGAGACCTCAGCCCTTGATCTACATGCCTGGAGTCTTGATGGAGTTTGATAGTACTACCTCAGAAAGTACTACAGGGGAGTTTTCTGAATACCCTTATATTTGTGGTTTTCTGATATTCCTGAAAATAATTGATTTTTATATTTATTCCTTTTAATCAGAATAAGTAAAGAGTAAAATAATCTGGTCAAAACATGAAATATGAAGAACATATTTTCCTCATATTTGAAGAACAGAAATAAAATACAAAGAACAGAATTTCAAGGCCTTTCTCTCCTTTTTTTTTTTTTTTTATTTTCGATGGAGAAATTTTGTTTTCCTTCTCATTTCATTTCCAGAATGTATAGCTATGTATTAGAAGCTGATGGTGAGACTTTTCACTTTCTGCAAGAAAACAAAACAAAAGAAATATATATATGAAAGATGTTAATAAATAAAAAAAAAATTGTCATTTTTTACATATCAGAGCATGTTCACCGTATGTGATTATTAGTCAGAGTGCAGGAGTTCTGATTTTCCAGAAAAATAAGTGAGTATGGAGATATGAATGAGTTAATTTTAAACCATTCCTCAGTTACATAAATGCACAAAATGTAGTCTTATTACAATTGTGAGACTGTCACCATAATTGATTAATTTTGTGCCATTCTTTCCCAGTGATCTCTTTGTCACAAGAATGAGCTATCACAGAATTTTAATGCTGAGTACATTTTAGTTTTCGTAATGTGTTCTGATTCTCATTCTAGTGACAGAGGTTGGCACAAAATCAGACCATATTCATAACAAAGACTGCAAAAATAAAGCAGGAAACTATATAGAATCCATCTTCATGACAATCTCAGAACAATGAGAACAGAATTATCAAAACCCAAAACTCTTTGTTCTAGTGGCAATCTCAGTATTGTAATATCACAATACTCCAAAATCCATTTCTGAACCTTTTAGATTGGATGAATTAAAATCATTGCAGTGTGGATGTTCTTCACAATATTTTAAATGGAGAGAGTGGGGAAAAAAAATCTTGCATCAAAATGTGATTTGTTAGAAATAGTTATTGGTATTGGAAAATGCCATTTGGCTGCTTGTTAATTCCTAAATCTAACACTTAGTTACTGGCAAGAGGGACAGAGGACAAGCAGGAAAGAAGGAGAAACTAAAGGTTGTTTTTCATATCATAAATGAATTATTTCTTTCTAGACTTAGTGTTAGTACAACTATTTGATAAACTGCTAATATGGCAAAACTGTGAGTACCAAGAACAAGAAACATTCAGTAAGTTAGAAATAATTCCCATTTATTGAAGTTCTGTACTCTGAAGTCATGAGTTATGCCTATTCTCCATGTTATGTTTCTAGAAGAAGTGTGAGCCAAGAACCAATGGTGACCTTATTTTTGATTTTGTGGAGTAAACTAACTTATGGTCCTTAAAACTGAACTCATTGATTATATACATTCTCTACATTTGTCAGTCCTTATGTCTTTTGTTTTAGAGCACAAATGTTTAAATTCTCTGTTGGAATGAAAACTATTATTAATATGCAAACAGATAGCTAAAGAAGCCTGACTATGTTATATTTTATTGTAAACAAAAAGAAAAGCAAACTGTTCAGCTTGGTGGCTATACAATTGGATGGTGAAAATATTTTCTAATTTAACAATGAGATGATAACCATAGATGTTTTACTTCAAAGATCAGTTCATATTTCTAATTTGAACAGTTTATATATTTGGCTGTGAGCTCACACCTAACATACAATTCAGGGCTTTATTTCATATTATTTTTATATGTATTTCTGTAATCCAAGAAGAATAGAAGGGAGGTGGCTGCTTGGGTGCCTTAAACATTGCTAGTTACAGTGGAGGGTGGGGTGGAACAGGTGGAATTGGTACTAGTATCCATTACGACAAGACTTTGATCAATTGCTCTTTTTCAAAACTAAACTTCAGGATTTCTAACATCACTGTCAAAGGTCCTCATTGTGGTCATAAACCTGTAATTTTTGACGAATACTAGAGTTTCCTTGCTGACTAAATATCTTCACATTTTGTCATTCCCAGAAAAAAAGGCAGAGGCTCATTTTCCTTCTCTGCTGTTATCAGTTCTCAACATTCTCTTCTTTCTTTTGGTCCTGTGTATACTATTATCTCTGTTTCTTGATGATCTTCTTTTAAACTGACCTTTGTCACCATGCTTCTTCCTAGCCCTACACCATGACTGTGCTGTGTATAGGAATGTGAATTTGTAGACTTCCAATTTCTGCGTGATCAGAAATACTGTGTAGAAGGAGAGCTCATGGTATCCCTTCCTGAAGTAGAGCTCCAGATGAAGACCTGTGGAGATAGATCTTTCACTTTACATTTGTTCTTATCATTTTTCTTCTTTACTGTAGGGGATGAGAACTTTCACACCTACTTACATTCTCTGAATATATGAAAGAGTATTGCAAAAAAACTTCTGCTTTATTCACTACCACTACAACTATGAAGCTGACTTGACTACTGTGTCTTGACCTCTTCCCTGGCTGACTCCTCCGTGTCCCAAGACAGCTCAACCAGTTCTGGTGTCCTCACAGTTAGTGGCTTAACATACATGACAGTAGCACCATTGTCCTAAGATCACTGTCATTTCAGTCAGCATTAGCCTGTAACTGAGTTCACTTTCATTTCTCTTCAGAGACTCTCTTCAGAGTCCTTACCAAAACCTTCTGAAATCTCTAGAGAACTTAGTGTTGCCTGAACCTCTCTCTTCTGAAATGGAACATGATAGCCCTGGAGTTTCATCACTCAAGACGGATTGACCAATACCAGTCATAGAAGAAATGTGATCTACTTCTTGAGAATCTGCCTCATATGGAGGTATTGTAAAAAACTGACAAATGCAACTGAAGTATGGTGTTCTTTGAAGTCATCTTCATAATGAATTCCATGGAAAACAGACTAGAATGATGCTTGCAGAGTGCTTATTCTGCTTTGGTTTTTTGACCACTCCTGGTCAAAACAGAACCAGAATGTGTAGGATCAGTGATTTAGGTATCCAGATCGTCAGATCTGTTCAAGAAGGCATTAGAAACAGGAGATGCCTTTTTAAGAGTCATCAGATGTACTCTCTTTGGCTAGAATAGACTTAAATTTCTTCACAGTAACTTATATGTTTTGGATTTGTGATGAAAATGGTGTTAATTATACTCGGATATTTTAGTTATTGCTGAGTAATGTTTACACAGTCTCAAGGCACTTTCTGCTTCTCACACCACACCATCAGTGAGGAGTCTAGCAGTTCACAAGAAACTGGGAGGGATGCAGTTGGGATAACTGATCCCAACTGCCACAGCAATATTCCATACCATATTGCATCACACTCAGCAATAAAAGCTGTGAGAAGAAAAAGTGGGGAATGTTCTCGTTATGACCTTTGTGCTGCAGAGTAGCTGTTTCACATGATGAGCCCTGCTTTCCTGAAGATGGCTAAACACTTGCTTTCTGTTACAAAGAAGGAAATGCTTAGTTTGTTTTGTTTGCAAGTCTAGCTTTTGCTTTATCATTGGACTCTATCTCAGCCCTTAAGTTTTCCCACTTTCACCCTTTGAACTCATTCTCCCACTGGAGAGCATGAGCAAGCAACTATGTGGTACTAAGTTATTAGCCAGGGTTAAACCATAGCAGTCACAGAATCACAGAATCTTAAGATCATAGAGTTTGGATTTGAAGGGACATTTAAGACCATCTAGTTTTCTATCCCACTGCCATGGGCAGGTAAGCCTTTCACTAGAACGAGTTTGCTCAAAGCCCCAGTCAATCGGGCCTTGAACACTTTCAGGGGTGGGGCATCAACAACTTATTTGGTCAACTTGTTCCTTTGTCCCACCACCCTCACAGTAAAGAATTTCATCTCAATATTTATCTTAAATTTTCCTTCTTTCAGTTTCAGACCATTACCCTTCATCTTCTCACTAAACTCTCTGAATAAAAGTCCCTCTCCAGATTTCTTGTAGTTCCCCTTTATGTACTGAAAGGCTTCTGTAAAGTCTGCTAGAACTGTCTCTTCTAGGGGCTGAACAACCACAACTCTCTCATCTTGACATTATCAGGAGGTGCTTCAGCCCTCTAATCATCTTCATGGCCCTTTCGTGGGAAGCCTTTCTCCAATCTGTTGGCATCTGGTACAAGAAATTTGTGCTGCCTTAGGGCAAAATGTTGTTATTCACTACAAACTTCTTAGCTGCTTGTCATCTTCTACATAAAAAAAAAAAAAAAAAAAAAATGATACAGAAAGATTATTATTCTTCTAGGGAGAAAATAAATGTTAGGGTCTAGTCAAAGAAATGCATCAAAACTTTTATGAAGTTAAAAAGCAAGCACTAGCCAGCGTGAGAGAAGATCAAAACCCCAACACTAACTACTTTGCTTGGATTTTCTGCAGAACGCTTTACAGGTATAGGTAGCATGACTAGATGTCATACCAATACAAAAAGGAAGGACTCTGAAAAATATCCAGTCTTAAGTGCAACTTTTCTAGAAAATCTGCTCTTCCCAATGAATTAGTCATCTCCTTCACTAACAAGAGCAAAACTCTCTTTTCTTCTCCATTTTTAAGTAGAGGTCCTCATTGGCACCAACACTTCTTTCATGGGAATGTAGGAGAATGCAAGATCATGTATTCACAGAAGTCCTAAATTAACTGTTCTCTTATGAATGCAGGCATGCAAGAAATTTATCAACTGAAACCTCCTTTCCTTCAAAACACTGGCATTCTTTTCATCCTTAGAAGCCCAGCCGTGACACTAGTGTTTACTCTTTCTGCCTTTTGAAGAATATATTCTCTGTTTTCTAGTTCTACATTGCTCTTTTCCTACTGACGCCTTGTCTCCCCTGTACTCCTTTTCTTACTCCAAGTTCAGCAGTTGTTCCCTTGATGCAGACTCTCTTCAAAGCACCACAGGGACATGGCACATGAGCAACTAGCTGGTAGTGGATCTTCTAGACAGTTCTCCTGGCAGTCAGGAGATAGCTTCTATAGCTTCTATACTGCTCGAGAAATATCACAGAATAAGAATGAATTTCCACAGAATAAGATGTATAAAAATGAGTAAGAGAAGCAACAGACAGGCATAGTAAGACTGTTTTAAAGGGAACTTGAATCATGCTGGCATATGTCAAGACTAGAGGTCGGACTTGCTCTATCTTCTCCATTTTTAAATTACTGTAGCTGTTGTAGTAAAATTCTGATTAATATCTTGTGAGACACATTTCCAAAAGAAATCAATGCTTACACATTAGAGAAGCAAGAAGTGTTAGTTCCATCCTTATAGAAAACAAAACAAAGAAAAACAAAAACAACTAACCAAACAAACAAACCAAAGTTTTTCTGGTCCTGTACTGTTCATATACCCTCTGCCTCCACCTCATTGTGCCAACCATGCTGGCTACTATTGTGGACTACACATAGATATTGTTAGGCTAGGTGACCTCCAGGGATGCTTTCCACCCTAAAATAGTCAATGGCTTTTTAAGTATAGCAGAAACAAGCAGGCATCATTTCTACACCCATCCTCAGTGCCTTTGAATATAGTCAGGCTGTCAAGTGTACTTAGCTATAAATCTATTTTAACCTTAATTTAGAGATCAAGCTTATTCACAGGCATTATAAACCAATGAAAATGAGTGATAAAGTTACTTACACAAAAGTCATTAAGTTGCCTTTTGCAGCAAGTAGAGAAGGAGGTTGTAACCACATGCTTAATGCTCAGCAAAAAGTGTGCCATACGGACATGCAAAAAGTACACACAGGCACATAGGCACAGGCGCACACATAAATGGACAAAAGTCAGGGGTTTATGCTCAGCAATGAGTGCATCTCATTGGTGTATTCTGTTTTGTGTGTAATCTCTCATGAAATGGCCCTTCATGCAAAGATCACTGCAGTGTCAGAAGGTTGGAAAGGCGTAAGAGAAGCAATTTTATTACAAAAAGAGAACCTGGTGAAGATCAGTTTTTGGGTTTTCATTTTCCACGTTTTAAGCAGCCAATGATACAATTACAGAGAAGCAGCATGTTTCATTTAAAAAACTTAAAGCAAAACATGCATAAACATTAATTACATATTTGGAAGTGTGTGGGAGAAGTAAAGACCTTTGCACAATTAGAGAATAACATTAAAATGACAGCTAAACTAATATTAAAATTGAAATTGTGCACGTGCAACACTTTGGCATCCATGTTTATATTCATGACATTTTTTTAAGCAGTTGTGTGAACCAAATTCTCTCATCCCTTCAGGTAGAAAGAAGATGCTATAGAAACATATGAGTTTCTCCTATTTCTATACTGTTTGATAATCTTTAACTTTCCTTTGGTAGATATAACAGTTATCATTTCTGAATTCTGCAATTTTTTTCATAATTAATTTTGAGAAGGGATTTAATACATTTCTTTTATGATACGAATGGTGAAATTTTAAATTCAATTCATAAAATTTTAACATTCTTTAGTTTGGACAGGTAGGTTTTAGGTAACATATTTGATGTACTAATAAATCATACAATTATAAGAATAAGCTGTGTATTCAGCCTCAATTTGATTTCCTTAGTGAATAGTTTAAATTGTAAGCATGGATAAATTAACAGAAATAAAATTATTTTGTGAAATCCTCCTTTTACCTATGTTGCTTTTGTGTAAAAAAGGGGTTTCCATCTTGCAGAAATACATACTTGATCCTTCAGTAATGTCAACAAACTGTTCAATGTTGAGTCTCTGTTATACCTGTCACATTAATTCTTGAATACAAGGATTAGATTCAATAAAAACATGTTTTTAAAATGAAAAATATGGATAACGTAAAGACCACCTGGAAACATGATTGCTAGGTAAAAGAAATAAATTTTCTTTTAAAGTATAGCTGCATATAGAATGATGCCTCTCCCTTTTCAAAATTTCCATTGACAAGAAGATGAATTATTCAAGTTTATGATGTGATTTTTTAATGCATTATATTTTTTTTTTTTTTTGGGATTGTAGAAATGTATAAAATTTTATGAAATTACATAAAACTTTAAGGAGGTTATAAAGTGGCTACCAGTAAAAAACTGAAATAAATAAAAATAAATGACTTTTAGCATTTGGAGATTTCTGTGAAAGATATGAAATTTGAATGGGAATTACTAAAATCCAATTTATTCAACTTGCCCCACTTAAGATTCTAAGGGTCTTTTCATTATTGTAATATTTTTATAATCTTCTGATGTATATAATCCTTCTGTGCAACAAAAAAATCCTTTTAGTTAAATTTATTTTTTCTAGACTAAATGTAAATAACTACATGATTGAAACATTTATGACATTATTATTCTTTCAGGAAGCTTATTTTCAGTCTCCTTTTGGATAATTTTTCACCTCTGTTGCTTAGTCTTTTAACAGCCTTTCTGATCCAATAATAATGCAAATTACATTGTCATGTTTGGTGACTTTTCTGCACTTATCACTCAGCTATAACCTAGATTCACAGATATTTATTTTTATTTTAGTAATTTTTTTTGATCAGTAATGGATTTGCTGCTAACCTATGGCAAATGGAAAGTTGCCCTTTGTATCATTGATGTATGCCTTGTGCTGATAAGTACTGTGGTTCATTTTCCTCTTGGGTAAGCCCAGTTAAAAAAAGAAGGGTGGGCAGGGAGGGGAAAAGGGTGGATGGGAGCAGTGAAAAATTAAATTTTTTTTCTTGCCACATCTAGTAAACCAATTACATTTAAATGAATTTAGACATAGTCACTAAGTATATTTATAAATAATTAGTAACTCATATGTATTGCATCACAGAGTGAAACTCTGCAGTTCCTTCAGCATTTAG
>JAWWLT010000092.1:43585519-43606062 GCA_035040995.1 Premnoplex brunnescens
GCATTATCAATATGATAATGTTTTAATTATAGGGAAAATCTTGGCCTAATTATGAATTCTTTGCTAACAAGAAAAGGACTGTCCCTAGTATTCTCAGTGTCATCATTTCACATTACATTTTAATTTATTAGTTCACTCAGTGTGAACCGAGAGTCCTAATATGTAAAGAATCATTTGTCATGATTCAGTGATCTAACAAGGCTTGTTGAAAGGTGAAGTGATTGTAAAAATAAAGAAGATTTCAACCTTATGGAACATATTATAAACTAAATTTTGTACGGAAGAATACTTTTATCACATAAGTCAGGAATAACTGTTGTGATATATATTTTGCTATATTACATAAAATTTTATCTGTTGTATGGTCTGAAAAGGAACAAAAAATATACCTAAATATTTAATTCCTTGCTAGAGAAATTTTAATTCAGCTATAGTGGTTTGTGCTGTACAGCATGTAAATATTTTCTGAATTTATTATATTTGGATTATGAAGACCTAAAGTAGACCTGGCCAGACAAATGGATAAACTCAAACACTGTGTGTGTCTCAAACTGCTCCAAGAAATGTCTAGCTGTATGTCTACAAGTTTAAACGGTTTCTGCCTTTGGTATCTCTGTGATTCCTTTATCCAGAGCTAAGAAAGAAAAAATAATCAAATAAACTTGAAAAATACACAAATATATGACTGATTTAAGCTGAGATTTGAATACAGTAACTTTTTTTAACATAATTGAGTTCTAAGAAAGATGGCACTTATTGTTTTCTTATCAGGCTAAAAAAATTACATAGGTCTCTCTATAAATCCACTTGTTGAAGGTTTGCTATATCATGAACATTTCCTATACCATGCTCTTTGCTGACATCACAAATAGATCACAGTTTTGGGATTTGCTTCATCTGCAGATGCTTTTTAAAGAGTATGCAACTAAGCATTTCAGAAACAGCAATTGGTATTTCCAGAGCTGCCCAAGATTCCAAGATCTTGGAATCAATATCTCTTCTATTTGTCTTTCATTTGTATTTGCATCATCCAAAAATACAAAATTGTCTTTGTTTGCTTTAAAATTTACAAGTAAACTGGTTTACAGTAAAACTGAGTTTTACAAGCACCATGTTCACATTGGTATTAGAGTTTGGACCAGGCTTTTGAAGTGAATCTTCTGCTTCCATTGGCCAGGCTTTGGCTCATTTTGTGTCCTGGATCTGCAAATTAGATACCTTCTGGATAAAAATCTGCTTCAGAAATGGGCACAATATGATACAACTGGTAATGGTTGTTCAGTGTTGAGTGACAGACAGTAGCTAATTTCAGGTAAAAGCCTTGAATCATTAATAGTTTCGATGCTGGGTCCTAGCACAGACTGGGGACTACCTCAGTGTTTTACTACAAGACTTTTATTATGCCTGTGTTGCACCAGTTTTCACTGATTGAATTTGAATTTTTAATGCTGAAATCTGAATCCAGAATATCTGAATGCTTCTTTCAGTTTCTTTGTTTATTTGTTTGGAGAGCTAGGAACTGAAATTCACAAATACCACATTAAGAAACTGCCTGTACCTGGGCTATAAGTAATGCTAAGGACAAACTTATCTTATGCTGTATTTTCTCTAATGTTTCAGTATCTTTCCAAGTGATGTGGGTAAGTATCTTCTTCAGTTCTTTGCTTTGGACTCTCTACAAAAAATTCCTGAGACATTTCTCCTAATAAGGGTCATTTCCTTATACCAATAGATAGCAATGACAATCACACTTGTATTCCTCTCCAGATATATCTAGGTAGAGAATATTTGCTCATGATATTATAAAGCTTTCCCAGTTCTCTGTTTCTTCTGATGGAATTCACAAGCTTATCTGGTTTGTTTTCAGCAGGAGAGAAAAAGAAGGTGCTGACTACTGTGGAATGAGGTTCTACTTAGTCTTCCCTACACAAACTGTTCCATTTTACACAGAATTAAACAACAACAAAAAACAAATAACAAAAATGAAAGCAAACAAAAGACCAAAGCCCAATTAAATAAAACAAAAGAAAAATCTCTATGATCAAAGAAGAAAAGTGGAGTGATCCTAGACTACTTCTTGTTTCAAAGATAAAAACCCTGATTTTCAGGATCTCTCTGCAACCTTGTGTTATAAAGGACATCTGACTCTAGCAAACTGAACTTTTTCTAAGCAATTTTACCTTCTCACAACACCTGATATTTCTGATACAGGTTGCAGTATAAAAATCAGAACACTGTTAATTGCAAACCCTGTTATAGGGCTCTTCTCGTTAAATACTGAAATAAAAATACTACCTGAGTGAGAAATGGCAGCTGTTAAGTGGTGAGAGGCAATACTGCACAAGAGCTCAGGACAGTGAAAAAGAGCATCATATCTAATTGAAGCTGGAGGAGAATTGTTAGTAGAAAGAATGCAATTATCCAAACTGGAAAGTGTCCAAAATACTAGGGTTAACACACATGTCTTTTCCTTACTTTTTGATGTTGTAAAAGGGGGAAAATGATTGTTATTTTGCTACATTAAGGTGTAAACCTTTAAAATTTACCGCAGTAATGTGTAAATCATTAGAATTCTACTTATTTGTTTCAAAACAAATACCTTCTTTGGAAGAGAGTACTATCAGGTTGAAATAAAGCTCACTCAGCAGGAAGCACCATTAGTTTACCTCTTTTAGTGCAGTCATGCTTTTGTGTCTTCTAAGCTGTGTTCTGCATAAATTGTGAACTTAAACTCAATGTACTGGCTTGGTAAAACAATATCTCTTAAAAGTGGTTTAACAAAATGATGTAAACATGAAAAGCAAGCATTGGTTAGAAGCTTATCCTCTCCTTGTGAGGTTATTATGTCATGTTGGGGTGGGAGGCAGTGCTTTGGAAGCCTTTTTGTCCTTTTGTTATTCACTCATGTGTTTGCTGAAGCAAGCTTTTTGGTCAGTTCATTACTATATGCTTCTTCATGTAAAAAAATTCTTAGCAGATTCTTTTTTTTTTTATTCATTGCCATAAAAAAATTATCTTTATTTCATCTTTAAGAGGTTCCTCTCTGTCCTTCATATATACTGGGTCAGGCAATGTAAACTTCCTGTCACACTGATTATAATGATATGTCAGGATTCGTTCAGATTGACAAAGTTATCATGCTTCAATCTACAATCTGCAGGAAGAAAAGCATTTTCAACCAAGACATGAGTAGAAAATTCCATTTCCTTTAGATGCCTGAGACTGGCACCTCTGAGATTCTTCCTCTAGCTAAAACTAAGAACAGCAAAGATAACCATGCAGCAGGAAATGCTTTTTAATGTTCCATACATTGTCAGGAGAGTTACAAATAGAGTAAAACTACTTGATGAGACAATTTCCATCAAATTATTCAGGGACAACAATAAATTTAAAGAAACCACCTAATAAAAAATGCAATTACAAAAAAGGTCCATGCTTTTGGTCATGAAGATAATACATAGTGATATAGCTGCTTTATTAAAGTTGAGAGACTGGAGAAAGGTATAAAACCTTAGTGGTTATGAGTAGACAGAGAGGGCAGAGAAAAGAAGGATGAAAGTAAAGTTTTCAGAGGGGTTTTTTTACAGTAGATTCACATAAACATGAGGACATGCCTAACAGAAATGATTGAATCAGATGGAGTATCTCTACTTGTACATGGCATACCTTCTACATGTACAGAAAATGATAAAACTAAAAGGAAAATTAGAATGGTTTGGTTTTTGTTGTGGTTGGTTTTGGTTTTAGTTTGTTTTTTTCTTTTTTGTTTGTTTGGTTTTTTGTTTTTTTTTTCTGCTATGTTAAAGTACTAATAAACAACCTTCCCTTAGGTAGGTTTGACTATTTATTTGGAACAACTTTCAGGAAAATCTAAAAGTGAGATGGACAAGCTGAGATGATAAAAAATACTACCTGGAGGTATTGGTGCTAGTCCTATGCTAAAAGTTAGTGTGCTGTGCAGCCCTTGGAGATGTGATGATTTGAGATACAGACTTGCAAAAACAGTGATCCTGGGAAGGTGACTGAGACACAGTAGAAGTTAGCAAGGAGTTTATCATGGTGAAAGTCAGAAAAATCACTTATTTTTAATTTGTTTACTAGATGAACAGTGCTCTCTGGGCATGTGGCACATATTTTTGTTGAAATTATATGGCCTGCTTCTATAAAGGAAGAACAAAAAATAGATACAATAGAGAAAAAATTATAAAGCAGATGCATAAATATTAGTATGATATCTATAGAAATATTCCTGCTATAGTGTCCTATATTATGTCTTGCACAGAAAACATCTTCTCTGGGTAAAATTAAGAAGAAATCAAGGACAAATATTACCTTTCCATCCATATAATGGTATAGCGGTGTGACACATTAATGTCAGTGTTGCAGGCTGATAATACGGTAAAATTTCCACTTTATCACTCACAGGTGCAATTCAACTGCCAGAATTATTATAGACCACTTACACAGATTCTGAGCCCCTACCCCTAGAAGAGGTCCTGATAATCTTTTATGAATGAATATGAATCAGTCTGGGAGTAATTGTGACAATGCTGCCATCATAATGTACTGGGCTTGGCTGGAGGAGAGTTAATTTTGTTCATAGTGGCTAGTATGGGTTTGAGTTTTGAATTTATGCTGAACACAGAGTTGATACTACAGAGTCGTTTTGTTACTGCTGACCAGCGCTCGCACAAAACCAAGGTCTTTGATGCTTCTCTTATTGCCGTGCTGGCAAGGATTGTGGTGCGTGGGAAGATGGGAGAAGACACAGTTGGGACAGGTGACCTAAACTGACCAAAGGGATGTTCCATACCAGTGACATCATGCTCAGTACATAAGTGGGTAGGAAGAAGGAGAAAGGGAGGACATTTGGAGTGATGGTGTTTTTCTTCCCGTCATCATTTTGATGGGGCCCTGCTCTCCTGGGAATAGCTGAACACCTGCCTGCCCACTCAGTGAATAAATTCTTTGTTTTGCTTTTTTAGTGTGCACAGCTTTTCCTTTCCCTATTAAACTGTCTTTACCTCAGCCTTTCTATCTCAGTTTTCTACCTTTTACCCTTTCTATTCTCTCCCTGATCCCATTGATGAGGAGTGAATGATCTCTGTGGTGCTTGGTCACTGGCTGCGGTTAAACCACAACAGTCCATTTTTGGTGCCCAATGTAGGGCTCTAAGAGTTCAAGATACCTACAGATCTGATTGAGATGCACTAAATTGAATTCATAGCTGTTAGTGCTATTTATCTAACTAACAAATTAATGTAACTACTGATTTTGGTAGGAGCATATTCCTGCAGTGATTTTGAAAGAATAATGTTAAGATGTAATTTTTAAAGTATGAAGTAATGCATATATGATGAAGAGATATTGCATTTATTCATATTAAATAGTTCGGTCTTGCCGAAGTAGAAGACAAGGAATTAGAGCACTTTTTGCAGTTGGAGTAAAAACAATCAGAAAGGAAAGATATTGAATACAACTTAGGTTTCATGTTTACCATACCACCAGTCATACAAATCTTGTTTCAATGTATGTCATGGATACGTTTTTATGTCTGTAAAGTTAATCCAGGCTATTGCAGACACTTCCCATCAGTTTCTCTTCTAGAACAGTTAGTACAAATCAACAAACTAAACTACTGCAAGTTTTCTTAGCTTGAAATTCCTAATAAACAAATATGACACAAATATTAAATATTAAATCCAGGTTTCCTATTCTGACATAAAACTGAAGATGTAGTACCTTTGACTGAAAGTTAAATATTTGTGTTAGATAATAGGTAGTTAAGCAGGAAGAGAAAGCACATGCTTCTATGCTTCTGAAGATCTATTAATATTTAAAAATTAGCACTTAGTGGCAACATATGAAGAGGATTTTGGAGATTAATATGCTGCGACTGGAAGTGATTCATTTAATAGTGAATTCTTATATCCTACATACAGTGAGACTGTATTTAAGAAATCAAATTCTGTTCTTGTGTGTACTGTGCTATGTAAGAAAAGTCACTTACATAGATCTGAAATTAACTGTGATACAATGAAAATATATGGATGCTATCCCAAGAAAGCATTTTGTATGTATTTTCCTTTCTTTTTTTTCCTTCTCTTGTGAATAATGTGTTTACGGACCCATGTCTTGGAGAATGCTTTTCTATTTATCTCCATTATGTAGGTGTTTATAAACTGTACATTTTATGTTGATACCGCTTACTCTTCCCCTGTAGAAAGATTTTGGTACAAAAATAAATCTTTAGTTTACTGTCCCCATTCTGAACCCCCTAGTTTTCCAATGTGTATATTAACCTATAATTGACAAGCTTTTGCAAGGAATTAGGTATTCCCTAGTTAACTAGCCCTGCAAAAAAAAGATTCTTGAAGGAAATCTACAAACTAAATTACCGCCCATTTTCTTAGCTTGAAATTACTAATAAACAAATATAAGGCAAATATTCATAGATTAAATATTAAATATTTCATCTTATGACAGTAATTGAGTAACTTTTCAAGAGGGGTTTAATTTTGATATAATCTTTTTTTTTCTTTCAATTTCATCACTGTCTCAAATAATAAATATTTCATACTACTGACTGACATTTAACAGTTGGCACAAGTAAGTAGTCAGAGCTATTTTAAAGGCCTCCAACTCCAACTTTATTAAGAAATACCATTACATAAATAAAGTTAATGTTTACTCAGTGGTTTTATATCCATGGAAGCAATATTCACACACACATCATCAGAGCTGCAGTAGCTGAGACTGTAAGTCTCTCATCAATACCAGTCTCAAAAGAAGGATCAGATGGTCTTAAGATACCTCCATAATAAATCTCAGAATAGCTGTTTATGTCATTAACATCTGTCTAGCCATTGCAACATCTCTTTAGTTTTAAACTCTGAAGTAAGGCTTGCAGACTTTATTATCAAAGGAACTAACATACTTGCAAAAGCACCTACACAGCTAAACTACACAGTTGTTTTTAGAAATCACATTGATGACATGTTTTGGCAAATCTACATCTATCTTCACCGTATTGAAATGCCTTTCAAAAGTCTTAGGGCTTAGACATCATTAATAATATAATGAAGAAAATACATAGGACTATGTAATACTAGGAAAAACTATGCATAAGTACAGCAATATAGTGTCCTGGTGAGTTTTTTTTCCTTTCCTGTATAAAATGCATTGTAGATACACAATAAGCAAAAAAGCAAGCTTTGGATTTCTGATCACAAGTTTGTTACTCAAAGAAAATATTTTTCTTCCCACAAAACATTGTTCTTCCAAAATATTGAGAGGTTTTTTTGGTTTTTTCTTTTGTTTTTTTCCCCCCTGCTTTCAGACATCATGAAAGCAGCAGGACTATGAAGTAGTTCATTCACAGTCTTGATCAGATGAAGTAAGATTCTTCTCAATTCAGTTGTTAAGTGGGTGAACATTGCAACATAGCCTTATTTCACAAATTATCATTGTAACACATAAACTTTAGTGACCTTGTTTTCAATTGATAATGATGTAAATAAGATAAGAAGGAATTAATTTGCAATGGTCAAATATCATTGCCCAAGAAAACTGTTTGTTTTCTTAATTGATCAATAAAAGCTCAAAACACATCTTTGATCTCTGTTTATGTTCAGTGCATAGCCCTTTACTTCAGCTCTTCCCAGTCTTTATTTTTGGAATTTTTGTAAATATTAGTCCTTCCAGTAGAACATATATTAGCTTCAGGTCTAGGAAAACTGACACTTGTGAATTAGAAGATTGGACTGTTACTGGAAACCAGTTACTAAGTTATCTGAAAGGACTGTTGCCCAGTAACTTTGATTCTAAACAATAAAGGAGCACAATAGTAAAATTGGTATTTTTAGGAATGGAATAAGCAGGATGGCAGAACAGAGTACCATGGGGAAATGCTACTCAGCAGCCAAACAGGCACATCACCATTCCTTGGTGATGTGCCATTCCAGGAATGACTGGTTTGACTATATTTAAGAATAAGTGTTTGGTGCTTGTAACACTCCAGCCCTAGGGGCTGCAGGCTCACAGTTCAACCAGGAGTTTTACTTTAAAATATATATAGGGTTCTTTAATACCTTGAGATAACATCAAGACAATAGGCCACAGACTTGTTTCCAGGGAGTTTCTTTATTAATTTAGGGGAGAAAATGAGGGAAGTTGACAAAGGTTAAGAAAGGGCACTACACAAGGTAGACAAAATGTTCCACCACAATATCAATGCAGCACATATTAATCAACAACATTTAAGCTGGAATCTAATCAATCCACAACACTTAAGTCAAATCCAATCCCTCCAGCTCAAAGCATCAAGAAAGGAGCAAATAGAAACCGAGGTAGAAAAGACAGAGGAGAAAAAAGAGGGAGAGACAGATCATATAGGTGCCCAACACTGCTCTGTTGCATATTTATTAGACTGAGAATGACATCCTGAAGGTATTTGCAATGTGAAAGAAATTCTTTTCCATTAGGAATTCAGATTTTTTAAGAGAAGCTATGAATTAGACACTTTAAAATAGACCTATGTGTTTTCACTGATCCTTATAGATTCTTATCTTTTAATAAATGTATTTCTTAGTCTAAAATATTCAGTAGCCTTTCCTTTCTCTTCAAAGATATGACCTCCCCCCAAAGTCAGTTAAAGAATTCTTGCAGGATATTGATCAGTAAACCTGGCAAGTGACAATTTCAGTCACTGCTCTTAAAGGTGAGCTCTGGAAAGTTTTTACAGTATTTAGGTTATTCCATCAAGTTCAAAGGGAATACAATAATTTACATTAAGGTCACTGCTAATTGCAACTTTAACTTTGTAAAGTTTAAATTATGAATGGCTCACAGGAATGTAATACAGTGTCTGAAAAAAGCGGATTCAAAGCCTAACTAATGTAAACACAGATTGAAATAATTTTGTCTGTTCTGAATCCTTGCTTAGATCTGGCCATTTTTTGTTTGCTTGTTTGCTTTCTTCCTTGCTTTTGTTGTTTTTGTTTGTTTGGTTGGTTGTTGTTGTTGTTGTTGTTTGGGGTTTTGTTTGTTTGTTTTTTTCTTTTTGGCAGAGGAACTACATGAATAGAGCAATAATAAGCTGTATAGTCAGTGATGTCATGAACTGTCATTTCTAATGTAAATCCTGTCATTTTTACTTTTATCTGATTTTTGCTCAGGTATTCATATTCCAAATAATATATATGAAAATTTTTGATCCCAGATCAGTTTCAAATCATGGCTAGGCTTTGCAAATGAAGATTTGGGAAGGGCTCTACCCACGCTTGCTGCACATGCACCGATGGCTAAACAATTTCAAGTATTCAATGTGCATACAGTCAAATTGCTTAAGAATAGTTTCTTCTTTTGTCCCCATAAAGTAAAATGTCCCTCCTGAAGCAATCATTCATCTTTAGTTTTGACAGCTAAGATTCAACATTTCTGGTTATTGTAGGACTAAACCCAAAATCTTCCTGCATTGATATGGTAAACTTCAACCTCCTAATAATATCTGTTGTTATTCTTAAACCTTACAGTCCTTCACACTTGTAACCACCACATGCTTTTCTTAACAAAAGCATTTTGAATACTCATGGGAACATTGTCTATATACTTTTAATGTTAATGGTGAATATATATCCATACTGACAGAAAAAATGAGTGAGAAAAATTGAGGAATAGAGTTTTTGAATATTTCCCTCTTCCATTAATGAATATCCTAAGATGTGCACATTAGAAGTGTTACTATAGGCATTACAGGTAGCCAGATTCCTTGCGGAATAAACTGTCAGTTCTGAAAACAGTCTAATTTAAGTTTTCATCCCTTACTTTGAATATTTCAGAATTCTTCAATGGAATATTTAAATTCTACATATGGAGTTTTTGTTGCAACAGTATCAAAGACTCAGAGGAACACTAAAAGTCAATGTTCATAAACTGACCTGGTTATTTTTATCTAATTGTCATTTCCTGAGTCCTACTTTTCTAAAATTTAATAATAATAATAATAATTAATAATAATAATAATAATACACCCCGAATGTTAGACTATTTATAATATTTAATAGAGTATTTTATGCAGCCTTGGAAATGGTGATTTTAAGTGCTTTGCATTATGCAGTTTTTATTTTAATTACTATCTAAATGTCATTAAAATCTGCAAACTGATGCAAGCCTGAACATATGTTTCAAGAACTACAAAGGTAAGTATTTGGAAATGGTGACTCATAGTAAAAATATTGAATTCTGCAAAATTTTAAATTTCATTTATGAGATCATGTAAACATTCAGTTATAAAAATTACAGTTCAAAATGCTCTCTGATATGATCTGAAATGAAATTCTTCACTGTAAGGCTAGTGAGGCACACAGAAGTTGTGGATGCCCCAACCCTGGAAATGTTCAAGTCCAGGATAGGCAAAGCTTTGAACAATCTGCTCTAGTGGAAAGTGTCCCTGCCTGTAGCAGAGGAGTTGAAACTAGGTGATCTTTAATTTGTCTTCCAACCCAAGTCATTCTATGATTCTATGGTGATAAGACCTGTAAGAAAATTCAGAAACATCAGATATATTTAATCAGAAGGAAAAACAAAATTGCAGAAGTGCAATTTCATTGCTAATTGTTCTTTTCAGGTATGTATGAAAAGTCATTATGTTGCAATGTCATTATTTTTTCTGACTATTCATATCAATAAATCTAAATATATGTATAAAGAAAAACATAGTATTTGACCAATGACTGTGACTATCAATAATAACAAATGCTTCTTAATCTTTTTTAGATCTCTGTCCTGAGACAAAACAACAGGATGTGCCTTGGAGAAGAGTAAGTTAAAAAATTCTTTGTTCTTCATACTTTTTTCATTATAATAATGAACACTCAGTATTGTATATTGAATTTCAAAGAAGTTAATTCTTTTGCTATTCATTTTTAAAATATGAAGCCACTCTCACTTCACTGTTATTCAGACTTGAGCTTGATTTCAACAGAAGTAACATTTTGTTGAATACATTGAATTTAAAAAGTAACACTTTTAATAAGTTACTACAAAATATTTGAACAGCAATAGAGAAACATTATAGATGATTTTGTTGCTTCAGGTAACTTGCCTTCCGAAAAAGCACTGACAGAAGGAGAGGTATTCTTAAAAAACAACAACGAAATAGCCAAACAAACAAACAAACAAACAAAAAACCAAAACAACAAAAAACTCAAAACATAAAAAACCCCAACTAAACAACAAAAACTACAAAATATTTATATGTGTTTAGCTACTAATTAATCACTGGACTTTCTCCTTATCTAAGCCTGAAATGTCTTTTCAGTGCATGGAATGTTGCATTTTATTGTTAAAAAAATCACATTACATTGGGCTAATATACAGTTTATGTCTCTCTCACACAGCATACTTGGTGAGCTTTAAAAAAGAAACATTTTTCCTGTCTGATTTTTGTATTCTTTTGCTTTATCCCAATAACAAAATGTTCCAATGCCAGTGACTTGATGACATAGCTCAAGCAGAAGGAAAAGTATTTGTTAACTGCGTGATACTGACGGAATGACTAACAGCAAAGTCTTTGCTAAGTCAAAAACATATTTTACTGTTAATTCAACAGCAAAATTAGTGCAATTCAAGTAATACTGATTCTCAAGTGGTATGATGCTACATTATAATGCTGGCTGCTAATCCTTATTTCTACTTTTTAAAGATACCATAAAGTGTGTTTGAGTGGAAAAAGTTAAGGTACAGTTATATCCTGCACTTATGAAAGAGAAGATGAGCAAATCTGGAATTTTGCCTTTGATTTGATGGCATTAGGACTTGGATTTTAGACCAAAGACTAGCCCCAGTCCCTAAAGAAAGAGTAGCTCGTCAGGAAAACGAGTCTTGTTTCACTGCACACACAAAAATAAGAACGCAATGGGTCGAAAGTATGAGCAATATTGGGAGTGGATCATCTGTGCTGACTCCTGGGAGCATCTTTCATTTTTGCTTTCTCCAAATTTAAAAGCAATGTCTTAAAACCACTGAAATCACTTGTGTATCTTCAATTCATTTCAATTGTCACAGTTCCGTTCCATTCAGCACAGTCGTATTAATTTTCACCACTTCACTGCTTGAACATAAATCTTTATTACCTCAATTAATGAGTTTCATTTTTCCTTTCCTTTCATGTTTTTTCATGAGAATATATGATACTTTCAGTCACATTTTCAGGACACTGTAAGAGAGATTTGGCATAAAACCTCCAGTACTGGAGCTATGCTACTTTCAGGACTAATGAGAAATCAGTATTGTACTCAGTTAGTGAATATCTTTTTGTTCTGGAACTGTTCTTTATTAGGCAGTGTTGTGTCCTGATAATCCATCAAGATCATTGATTGGTCAGAGATAAAGTTTTAATGGGAGGAAGCAAGTCAGACAGGGAAAATTGTGTTTTCTTACCTTAAAGCTTTTGTGTTGTAAACATGAGATCATAAGCAAAGTCTGGAAAACACACTCAGGTGTCAAAAGGAAAACCAATCTTTTCCTCAACTGAGGTATTTTCAGCTGGAAGACTAGATGCACTTTACTTCATAGAAGTGCAAGCAACAGTAGCAAGACACTTCAAGGAAAAAGCAAGACACTAGGAGGAAAAAGGGATATTGAGCAGGAAAATATGATTGTTATGTCCTAAAACTAATATTTTTACTCAAAAGACAGTAAAGTATCTTAGGCCTTACTATATTTTATCCATTCTGGATATGTACTGCAACTGTGTTCATAGAATCCTAGAACAGAATCATTTAGTATGGAAAAAACCCTTACAGTCATCCAGTCCAACCATTAACCTAACATTGCCAAGACCATTACTAAGCCACATCCCTGAGAATCTTGTTTACTGATACGAGCTGTTGAAAATAGGTTCACTAATTTACAGATTACTATTTCACGCCAGCAGAGGTGTCATTAGAAAAAATATGTTTTCACACAAGATTGAGTTACAGAATTAAAGTAACATGTCAACAGAAGTCACATGATAATTTTTCCACAATTTTAGTTCATCAGATTAATCCTGGACTACAGTTAAATCAAAGCACCTTACCAAATAAACAATGGATTTTAATTCAGTCTGTATAAAGTCTTTAATCTTAGCAAGGATGATTAAAAAACGACAGATTTAGAATATCAGAGAATGGGATGCTGAACTCCTTTTCAAAATACAAATCATATGTTTTTTTCTAGAAAAATGAAAATGAGACAACTGAAATTTATTTTTCAACTGATTCTGTTCTGTCCTGTCAAACGAAAAGTGCTTGGCATCTTCTTTGAAGATTTCTTAACCAGTCAGAATAAAATTAAAATTTGAATAAGAGATAATGTATATCTTTGAAAAAATTCTAAGTTATAGTGTCTGGAAGAAGGTACATGATTAATTTTAAAATTAATTTGTTTTATTGTTTTAAAGGGCTCCAGGTTTCAAAATTTGTAGACACAATATTTTCTAATTGATGGTATGTTCAAAAGCCTATCCCTTATTAGAATGATAAAATATATTCTTTCTCATAAAAGATCAATATAGATTTCTAAAAATATTAGGAGTAAAAGATTTCTAGAAATGTAATATGTGCAAATAGATAGAGAATTCTCCCTTTGAATTTTATTTTATTTTTTTTTTAATATATAATCACAGTGTCATCTGAAGTCATTTAAAATCATCAGATCAGTAAGCATTTTCATTGGTTTCTTCTGTTCTGAATTGCCAACAGTAGTGTTTGACTCCAAGGGAGAATAATTATATTCTTTATTTGCAGGTAAAGGATAAAGTTGTTATTGCAAGTATTATTATGGAATAATGTAGTTAAGAAGAATAAATTTAAACAAATATATATGATAACATCTTATCAGTAATAATTTGATGACTATTGGTTTTATTTATATCTTTATGACACACTGCCTGTTCCAAGGAAGCATAACTGTTTCTTATAATTATATAGATGATTTTCAGATTTATATCTTTGAAAAGTTTAGTGTGTTAAAAGTAACTTGAAGGATAAGAATTAGAGAAAAAAAATTAAGGAAGTAAACTAGAAATAAATATATTACATTAAATAAATAAATATATAAATAAAAGTTTAATTTGAAAAATAAATCACATGCTAGAATGTTCTGAATTTTGCCACAAACATATGAAGACATGATTTTTCAAAGTGAACCCTTGTAAACAAATATGCATTTCTCATCAAAAAAACCTGATCAGATTTCATTGTAATACTACTAAATTATATGACATCAGTAGTTATGTCATCATGCTTGAGAATCTGTATCTTAGCAAGCTAAATATTGCATTTCTTAAGTTTTGAAGTGTTTAACATACATATACATGAATATTTCATTGTCATTATGAAGCGAGACCGTGATGTTCGTATGATTTCCAGAAAAATTCTTTTAGTCCTCTTTTTCAATTGAGCTGCTTTGATGTGAGAAATGGAGCAAATTTCACAGATCTTTGAGGCTGTAGAGGTAAATACTTTTCAGTTCTGACTCTGCATACATCAGGTTTTCTAATATTCTGTTAGTAAAAGTCTGGATTCTTTCATTATTTAATATATGATATGTTCCTTAATTAAACAGAATTTGCTAACATTTCAAATCCTTGCTATTTATTTTAGCCAAAACAGTAGAAAGATATTAGTGATACTTCTGAGTGAAAACTAAAGATATGAGAGATCTGTTCAACCTGAAATGTTGAACTGAGTAAAATGCATCTACATCCCATATAAATATTGCAGGAACTAAAAATTACATGGATATAAACTAAGGACATTTTATAATCTTGTAAAATGACTATGCAGCATATGGATTAAATTAGAGTGGTCAACCTCCCCCAAAGAAACCCAAACAAACAAAAAAACCCCAAACAAAACAGAATAAAAAAGAAAAAAACCCAACAGCCTACTTCTATGGTTTTGCCTATGATTTTGAACTGATTTTTCTCCTAGGGTATTTAAAAGTGACTAAGAATCACAAAATCTTAGCCCTCTACTTCTAGTGTGTCTGGGAAGGTCCTGAAAAATTGTCAAGGTTTTCCTTTTACTTACTTCAATGTCTGTTTACTACAATAAATAATTTGTCTTGTTTATGGAAAAAGTAAGGTTTGTTAATCTTTCAAATACAAATTACATAGGTGAGATCCCCATGGGATGTCATCAGATAACCTCATGTGGGTTTTTTTGCATCAAATAGCACAAAGTAAATAAAAATATAAAGTAATCTGACCACTTACATTTTCTTAAAAGAAGAAGCAAACCTCCCAAAGGGCAGATCCAACAAATACAAACAATCCAGGTATCTGGAGAGGGAATAAGTAGTATTTTCAGCTACAGAATGGGAACCTCATACCTTTCTGAAAAGCATAAATAAAAATTTTTCAGTGTATTAACTGGGACAAATACCTCAATACTTTGTAGTGTGTGTCAGGCAACTTAACACAAAGATTTTTCATTGCAGTACTTTTGTGAAGTCCACATTTAGAGGCCTATAGACAGTTACCATTACCCTATAATATGAGATTTAATAACTGCAACATGAACTATGTATCTCCTGCATAGCTTCCTTTCACATATATGATCTGCTGATCTCCACACAAAAATCTCAGTCAACTGACCTTCTAAATGATCAGTTTACCAATTTCTTAATGTCATCAGGAAAGATCTCTGTGAAAGGTAGAAGTGAAACTAGCTCAAGAATATCTACATGTCAAGTTCTACTGAATTTGTTATACGCATCAGTATGTTTCAGCTTTATAGAAAGACATCTTGAGTAAAAGTCTTATGATTCTTTCTCAAGGAGCTGTTTTCATTTTTCAGTCTGTATGACACATTCACTTTGTAAAAATAATAAAAAAAAGTGGTACATTTGGGTTTGAGCTTTTTCTGGTTGGTGTTTAAGGATTTATAAGCTTGTGTACAATATTGGTCTCAGGATTTATAGTTACGATGGCTTCACAGAGTTTCTGTTAATTATATGATTATTTAACACATTGCAGAGATTTGGAAGCGTGATGGTAGTAATATGTAATTCTGTGCAGATCAAGACTGGTACTGAAGGTATTTCTGAATTAACGAATAAAAATTACTGCTGTTTAAGGTAAATGCAATTTTAAATTTTTCTGTGTAAAGACAAAGATACAGATGAATAGTGACAGAATATTTTTCTTCTCTTGTATGGGGTTCATGTCTGAGATCAATAAATGAGAGGTGAAAGAGCTGATGACTGCTATGTCATACCTGGGAGAGGGATGTTGCAGTCTAGTCTGTCTCTGAAGTCCAGCAGTCAAGCACAAGTCTTGTCTACAGCATAGGTTCTACCCCCACTGCTTTATTTTTATAATATTCAGAATGTTTTAACTCAGATGTTTTCTGATAGTCCTAATGTTAGATAGGGCCAAAAATTCAAATTTCTAAATTTCATACTAATGGAAATGTGTCTCCAAAGTTTAGATATGAGGTCAGATAAACAATTTAAATGCTTTTATCTAGACTAAAATCTTTCCCTGAAGCAATTGAAGGTCTGCACTTGGGGATTTTCCATGGTTAAACCAAAATAAAGGGGAAATAAGTAGTAATGTATTATGAAGAAAAGTAAGACAGTATAGTTTGTGTCTAGTGCTTTGAATCGTTCCCTTTTCTCACTATCTTTTGGTAACAGCGGCAAGTAGAAAAAATTAGGTAAGCGCAGAATTTTTGTCTTAATGATGATGTTTCCTTAAAGCACCATACCATATATTTTAATAGATCTCAAAGAAGCTAGCTATGCTTATTTTAAGGTCTTGATATTTTGCAGATTTTTATTAAGGTTGTTTTGTTTTGATTTGTTTTCTTTTTTTTTATTGTGTTCTTAAAAAAAAAAAAAAACACAACAAAAAAAAACACTATGAGCACAATATTTGAAAACATCAACAGATCAGAAATTTGATACAATTACCAGAAGACAATTGAAGACACACAAAATGTGTTAATTTGCCTCTGCAAAGAAATAAACATTTTGCATTATTCTATATAAACAATATTATTTTCCTGCAGTGCAGGATTTTGCCTTCTCATTCTGTTGTTGTGGGTCAGACATCCAAATCATTTTTTTTTACTTTCCAGCAACATTGTTTCTACATGTTTACTCATAAATGATTTCTAAATGGATTGCTTTGCCAGTCTTGTATTATTAAGAAAGACTGTTTTCAAACACTTAACTCTGTGTGTGATTTGAAACTTGATCCCAAGGCAAAAGAGAGAGACGACTAATCAAATATTTTAAAAATGTCTGAAATAATCTCCTCTATTTTATAATCATAATGCTAGGAAGCTCAATATTTCTGCTCAAACAAAAGAGCTGGTATACATATTTACCAAAGGCCTTATGATGTTTGCAGTCGACTTTGCAGAAGGCAACATTTATAAAACCTTCACAGTGTCTGGCAGGTGCCATGCATTCTCCTGGGAATTAGTTTTATTCAGATATTGTCTTTCATTTGAACTTCAAACATTTATTTTATTTTTTTTTTCCTAGAGACAGATTTCTAATAGGTTTTGGAAATTGAAACCTTTTTTTATTTGTGTCATTATAATACCCACTTTGAATTTACTTATGGGAGGTAAATACCAGTAAAGCTAAAGAGTATTGTAATTTTTAAAATGGGGGGAAAAAAGGATGAAAAGCTATAAATGTAGTTTGAAGCACTCAAAGAACTGAAAAGCCTGACTTGTGCCATGTTCTTTCTCTTTCTTTTTTTTTATTTTTTTTTTTTATATTTTTCCTGAATAAAACAAAAGCAGTTATTTTGCAGTATTTCTGTCTTTCAATTTCTAGTCCCACGGAGATGAAACTATATTACAAACAGACAAAATATTGTGCTTAACAAGGCTTAATCTTATCAAGGAAAATCAAGAATTCCATTCTGAAAATGAAAATTAAGTTCTAAAGAAAAGATACTGAACTGATTTTGTGTATTTTTGATGATGCATAAGCAGGCAAAAAATGTAGTTTCCTACTTTGTAGATTCTTGATTTTGGAAAACCACAGGGAATTTAGGAACTAAATCAAAATAGCGTTCAGAAAGAGGGTCCCTAGAGAGCTGTCTATAAACTGCCTTCCTTTTGATGCTCTTTGTATTTAGAGAATATGTTTCATCCTATCCTATACCTACAAAAAAGTTCACTGCAAAATTAAAATTGAAAAAAGTCTTTAAAATGTCAATACTAAACCTTAGGCTGCCAGAAGATACCTTTTGTTTGGGAATCAGGGTAAAAAGTTGTTTATATTTGAACTTATAAGCACTTTTTCTCCCTTAGCTTCTGAAAAGTTTGCAAGTATCTTCCTTTTATCCTCTCTTGGGGACTAAGTGAAAACGAGTCATCAGATTTCCACCTTTGTTTTCCTGTGGCAGATAAGAATCTCCTCAGAATTCAACCCCTCTGACAGCTGAATGCAAGAATCCACCTTTTTGTTTGTTTGTCTTTCACTCTAGGAATCCTTGGTAGAAAAAAAAAAAAAAAAAAAGAAAAAAAAAGAGAGAGAGAAACAAACTGCCAAAAAACAACCCCCCAAAAAACAACAGCAACAAAAAACAACAGCAAGGACAAAAAAAAGAAAAAAAACAACAACAAAAAAACACCTGTCCTTTCAGCAAGGTTTTTGTTTTCTGCTGTACCATAGGGCTGCAGTTCAGGTCCATAAATTTCTACACTACTAAAGTTTGTAGTTAAATCCTCCTCACCCAGCTGCCCACTATGACACTTTGCCTTGTGGATTCTTCTGCGTTAGTCCGGCTTCAGACTGTTTCTTGTTTAGGGCCATAAGAACACTGTTTTCATTGATTATAAGCATTGCTGATTAAAGAAACTCCCTTCTACAGTTCCAAGACAAAAAACAAAACAGTTTGAGGTACCTGTGGATTAATAATCAGTGCACTACAGCTGGAATTAATTTGTCTGAAAGTAAAGACCCCTCCAGAAAAGCTTTTCGCTCAGGGAGTTGTGCTTTGAGAGTGATGAGGGGAATGAGGGGAAAAGTTTGAACTTAAAAACAAAAACTGTGCTATAGACAAGTAGGAACTGATTTTATTTTAAAAAATGGTGCTTTAGTAACATGAATGTATTTTTTGCCTCTCAAGAAATGTTTTGTTTTTCCTTTTAAATTTTTATTCAACTTCTATGAAGAAGGAATGTAGTTCTGACTACATTCACTAGCAGGACAATGCATCATGGCTTTCCTGAATTTTAGAGGGTTATACTAATACTCAGTTCACCCAAAAGAATCTAAAGTTGTGTTAAAATATTAAGATTGTTACCTTCATGAGAGACTGGGTGAAGATCTTTAAAAGAAAAAAAGGAGAGATAAACTGATCTAAAGAGAAATGGAAAGGTATCTCTTTTGAGATTTTCTCTGTCTTAAACAATTGACATCTATACTTGAGGAATAAAGTGCTATTGTGTTGGATCCTACAAAAATGTAGAAAACCAGTAACTCCTAAATTAGATTGCTCATTATCTGAAAAGGAATTTTAAGGACTAGTTCAGCTTAGCGTTCTAGGAGCTGCTGAGGTATACCTACAGTGCAGGTAGCTCATTTTGCAAGCTGTAGAGCAAGCTGCAGATGGAAGTCCATCCGGCTGAAGCCCCAGGCAAAAGGCAACTGATAACTCTTTGCAAAAAAAGGCATGAGAGGACCTGTGCCACTGGCCAGAGGGCTGGACACCCAGAACACAGAGCAGCTGAGGACTCGGCTTAAAGTGCAACGTTCATACTTACACACAGGGTGTAAAAGCTCAGGGATTCCTCTGCTTGGGGTGCTTCCCAGAAGGCATCCAGATGAAGTTGTTATTTTGTTGTTGCACTATTGTCAAATTATATCAAGAATCAAGATGTTTGAGACTCTGCTATGGAACTAGACCTGTAGTCAAGCTGGTAAAGAAACCTGGTCTGACTCTGTGTGTGTGTGTGTTGTGTGTAGCTGCGAGTGGCCTCATCCTAGATCAGGTGATGCAGATGTGACTGACAAAGTGGCTTCAGGATGGTCAGACAGGGAATTTTCCTTAATATGGCAATCCCACTTATGCCCTTCCTTCCATACTGCAACTAAGTCGTGTTGGTGTAGTACTTTTATAGTCTAGAGAAACATAGTAAACTTTGAAGAAATAAATACCTGAGTGAGTTTTTTGGTCTAGGAGCTAACTACAAAATGCAGAAATTAGAGATGATGTAATGAAATGTGAACTTTCATATCTTCACTACAACATTTGCTAATGAAATGGAAGATTTGGTTTAATTGGTCTTTATATTCTTATATAACTCAAAGAGAAAGCTTTCCCATTTCTGACACAAATTTAATAGATAAGTTCCTCCTAGAATATTATCTTCACTTTTGACCTATTCAACAATGGAAAATAGTGAAAGTGACTGAGTAGAAGAGAATCCATAGTTTATTTTCTATGATATATAATCTTATATTGATGAGGGAATTCAAATAGAATGATGGTATGTAATATACAGTAGACTATATACTCTTTCTAT